>PVKU01000586.1:83421-444858 GCA_004027475.1 Anoura caudifer | reverse complement strand
GTATTCCAAGTCATGAAAATCAAAGGCCTACATCCAAGATTGCTCTATCCAGCAAAGCTGTCATTTAGAATGGAAGGGAAGATAAAGTGCTTCTCAGATAAGGTCAAGTTAAAGGAGTTCATCATCACCAAGCCTTTATTATATGAAATGTTAAAGGGACTTATCTAAGAAAAAGAAGATAAAAAATACGAACAGTAAAAAGACAGCAAACTCACAGATATTAACAACCAGACCTAAAACAAAAGCCAACTAAGCAAACCACTACAACAGGAGCAGACACACAGAAATGGAGATCACATGGAGGGTTAGCAATAGGGGAGTGGGAAGAGGAGAGAGGGGGACAAGGTACATAAAACAAGTAGCATAGATGGTAGGTAGAAAATAGACAGTGGGAGGGCAAGAATAGTGTGGGAAATGTAGAAGCTAAATAACTTATGACACATGGGCATGAACTAAAGGGGGGAATGTGGGTGGGAGGGGGTGTGCAGGGTGGAGGGTAATGAAGGGGGAAAATGGGACAACTGTAATAGCATAATCAATAAAATATAATTTAAAAAAACAACCTGATTAATAAATGGGCCAAAGAAGATATCAATATGGCAAGTAAGCACATAAAGATGCTCCACATCACACACCATCAGGAAAATGCAAACTAAAACATCAAGATACCACCATATACTTGTTAGAATGGCCAAAATCCATAACACCAACACCAAATGCTGACAAAGTTATGAAGCAACAGGAACTCTCATTCACTGCTGGTGAGAATGCAAAATGGGGCAGAAAGACAGCTTGACAATTTCTTACAAAACTAAACATGCTCTTACCATATTATCCAGCAGTCCACACCCTGGTATTTACCCAAATACTCCTAGGTATTTATGTTCACACAACAACCTGCACACAGATGTTTATAGCAGCTTTACTCATAATTACGAAAACCTGGAGGCAACCAAGGTGTCCTTCAGTGGGTGATGGATAAATAAACTGTGGTCAATCCAGACAATGGAATATTATTTAGTGATAAAGTAAATGAGCTATCAAGCTGTGAAAAGACATAGACGAATCTGAAATGCATCTGACTAAGTGAAAAGAAGGAAATCTGAAAAGTCTGCCTACTGTATAATTCCAACTATATGATACTCTGGAAAAAAAGCAACTATAGAGACAGTAAAAACATTCATTTTTCCAGGTATTAGGGAAGACAGAGGAATGGAGAGACAGAGCACAGAGAATGTTTAGCACAGAGAATGTTCAAGAATGAACCCTAATAGTTATTATTAGTAACTATTAGTTATTAGTGAACCCTAGTAACTATTGACTTTCCATTATAATGATGTATCAATGTAAGTTTGCCTATTGTCACAAATGTACTATCAGGTGGGGGATGTGTATAATGGGGGAGGCTGTGCCTGTGTGGGAGCCAGGGGTGTATGGGATATCTCTGCACCTTCTTCTCAGTTTACAGTGAACCTAAAACTGCTTTAAAAAAATAAAATATAGAGACTTCCAGCCAAGATGGAGGTGTAGGTAGACACACTCTGTCTCTTCACACAACCAAAATAAGGACAACAACAATTTAAAAATAAAAAAAAACAATCAGTACTGACAGAAAATTGAACTGTGTGGAAGTCTGACAACCAAGGAGTTAAAGTAGACACATTCATTCATACCTGTAGGAGGGGTGGAGTCAGGGAGCTGCGATAGAGAGGGCTCAAGGCAGGGTGGCTGGCAGACCTGGGTGTGCAAGCTGGCAGCTTGTGGACCCAGTGAGGCAGCGGATTGTAGAGGGATGCAGTGCATCCAGTCCCACATTCACATGCAGATAAACCAGGACAAACTGGGGAGCGAGACAGACCATGCAACCCAGGGTCCTAGTGTGGGGAAATAAAGCCTCAAAACACCTATTGAAAACACTTGTGGGGGGTGAGGTGCGGGAGAAACTCCAAGCCTCACAGGAGAGTTGGTTGGAGAGATCCACAGGGTCCTAGAATGTACACAAACCCACCCACATGGGAATCAGCACCAGAAGGGTCAAATTTGCTTGTGGGAAGCAGCTGAAGTGATTGAAATCTGGCAGAGAGCCAAGCAAGTGCCATTGTTCCCTCTTGGACCTCTCCCACACATACAGCATCACAACCCAGAGACTGGGTTGCCCCACCCGGGCGCACACCTAAGGTTCTGCCCCTCACTATGTAACAGGTGCCTCAAGACAAAAAAAAATGGCCCAAATGAAGGAACAGATCAAAGCTCCAAAAAAATACAACTAAGCGATGAAGAGATAGCCAATCTATCGGATGCACAATTCAAAACACTGGTAATCAGGATGCTCACAGAATTGGTTGAATTTGGTCACAAATTAGATGAAAAAAAATGAAGGCTATGCTAAGTGAAATAAAGGAAAATGTACAGGGAACCAATAGTGATGGGAAGGAAACAGGGACTCAAATCAATGGAGTGGACCAGAAGGAAGAAAGAAACAGTCAAACAGAAAAGAATGAAGAAACAAGAATTCAAAAAAATGAAGAGAGGCTTAGAAACTTCCAGGACATCTTTAAACATTCCAGCATCTGAATTATAGGGGGACCAGAGGAGAAGAGGAAGAGCAACAAGTGGAAAAGTTATTTGAACAAATAATAAAGGAGAACTTCCCCAACCTGGCAAAGGAAATAGACTTCCAGGAAGTCCAGGAAGCTCAGAGAGTCCCAAAGAAGGTGGACCCAAGGAGGAACACACCAAGGCACATCATAATTACATTAGCCAAGATTCAAATGAAGGAGAGAATCCTAGAAGCAGCAAGAGATAAGGAGACAGTTATCTACAAAGGACTTCCCATCAGACTGTCAGCTGACTTCTCAAAAGAGACCTTACAGGCAAGAAGGGGCTGGAAAGAAGTATTCCAAGTCAGGAAAAGCAAGGACCTACATCCAAGATTGCTCCATCCAGCAAAGCTTTCATTTAGAATGGAAGGCCAGATAAAGTGCTTCTCAGATAAGGTCAAGTTAAAGGAGTTCATCATCACCAAGCCCTTATTATATGAAATGTTAAAGGGACTTATCTAAGAAAAAGAAGATAAAAAACATGTATAGTAAAATGACAGCAAACTCACAATTATTAACAACCACACCTAAAACAAAATCAAACTAAGCAAACAAGTAGAACAGGAACAGAACCACAGAAATAGAGACCACATGGAGGGTTAGCAACAGGGGAATGGGAGGAGGAGAGAGGGGAAAAGGTACAGAGTATAAGTAGCATAGATGGTAGGTAGAAAATAGACAGGGAGAGGGCAAGAATAGTATGGGAAATGTAGAAGCCAAGATCTTATGACACATGGACATGAACTAAAAAGGGGAATGTGGGTGGGAGGAGGTGTGCAGGGTGGAGGGGAGTGAAGAGGGGAAAATAGGACAACTGTAATAGCATAATCAATAAAATATATTTTTACAAATCTATTAAAAAAGAGTAATATTTACCCTGGCTGATGTGGCTCTGTGGATTGGCCAGCTTGTGAACCAAAGGGTCACTGATTTGATTCCCAGTCAGAGCACATGCTGGGTTACAGGCCAGGTCCCCAGCTGGGGGACCAGGAGAGGCAACCACACATTGATGTTTCCCTCCCTCTCTTTCTTCCTCCTTTCCCCTCTCTCTAAAAGTAAATAAATAAAATATTTTGAAAATAGACCCGGGAAGAAATGAAGTTTACACTAAATTAAATAAAGAAAAATCCTCTAAATTTTTTTTTAAAGAAAGAATAACCTTTTGAACCCTAAACATCCACACATGATACTGTAATTATGCCATTTACATGCTACTTACAGGAGTTAGAGCACAAATGGAGGGTTTGGTGATGAGGAACAGGATCAGAGTTGCCCAGTGAATATCAGTGTGTTCCTGTGACTGTGTGCAGAGCTGTGTTTGGGAGTGACACCAAAGTCTGCTGGCACCTGTGAACATGGAGGCCAAGTACAAGGGCTATGTGATGCTCTTTTGTTGAGGAAACTCAAACATATGGCCTCAACCCCAGATTTCGTAAGAGAGAATCACTCTCTACAAACCCTCTAAACCCCCAAACCTAGCTGGCCTGTGTTCCAGCCAAGGTCTCAAATACCCACAGAGGCCAAGTCCTTTGTGCATGTGATTGGCCAAGTGTCCACCTGGCTACAGAACATGGCATTAGAATCCTATAGGTGCTTGCTATAAAAAAAAATGCAGGTTTTCAGACTCCATCTGAGTCAGTGCATCATATAAGGGCCCCAGCATTGTGCTTTTTTTCTAATAAGAGCCCACCTAAAAGCAGCAGAGATGAAGAGGCCACAGCCCTCTCCCCTGAACCCCTGGCATAGCCACAGCCATCAATATGGCCTGGAAAATGGATGAGTTCTTGGCTATTACTGCCTCCCAAAGCAGGATTAAGAACAATTTTAGAAGCACTAAAATGATTATGGTGACTACCCCACCCTCAGAGATAATCCAACTTTAAAATAATAGTAAGCCATTAAATAAGGAAAGCCAACACACTTCTAATTTTTTCCATGATATTTGAATGCTCTTTTGTAAAAGTCAAATACCAAATAATTTCCATTCTCATTCTCTCTCTCTCCCTGCACTCCTGCTTAGCTGGTATTCCAAAACACAAAACTGCATGACTGGCTAATTCTACCCCAAAGGCTGTATTGGGTGACAGGTGGCAAGGAGATCTAGAACAGACAACTAGACTAGAACTGTGGTCTTAGCCAGGATGGGCAGGGCTCTGTGCTGGGCCCTGGGCTCTGTGCTCTAAGACAGACTGAGACCTAGCTTTGGGGCTAGGTCAGTGTTCCAGTTGGACCTGAATTAACTAAATAATTAGAAACAGAGAAGTCATTTTACCCCAAACCCACCCAATGGGCTGATCAAGCAAGTCTCCCAACATCAGGCATTTTGGAAATAAAGCAGGCCTTTAACCTGGGTACAGAATGGGACAGGAAACACCTACAGTCCCTTCTTTCTATTAGATTTCCTGTACTTGGTTCCAAGGCAGGACACTTTCTCTTCTGGGCATCTCCCTCTGAGTGGATGGGGCTGGACTGCTATTCTGCCCTCATCACCAATCCCATCTTCAGAAGGTCATGATGGCTTTCAGTGATGCCTCCAAAAATATACTTCCATTCCTGCTCCCCTGCAAGCCCCTGGCATCCCAGAGACATTTTAAAACTAAAAATCAGATTATGCTTGTCACATGTTTAACACCTTCGCAACCTCTGACCTGAACTGTAAGGTGCTCCATCATCTGACTTGTTCATGGATCTAGTCTCATTTCACTTCTCCTCACTCACTCTGCTCCAGTTGCCTGTGATTGCCTTGGTTCCAGAAACACACTAAGGGTTACCCTTCCCCAGGCCTTTGCACTTGCTGTGCCCTTTTCCTAGAAAGCTCACCTCTCAAATCTTCCCATGGGTGGCTTCATCGTGCCATTCAAGCTCCCTTCTCCGAGAGGTTTTCCCTATCCACCCAAACTCGTGATTGTCCCTCCTGTCCTCCCTGAGTCACTCTCTATTCTTAATAAAATAAGGTTTAATTTCAGAAATTTACATGGAACCATAAACGACCCCAAATAGCTGTAGCAATTTGGAGAAAGAAGAACAAAGTAGGAGGGATCACAATATCTGATTTCAAACTATATTACTGTAATCAAAACAGCCTGGTGCTGGCATAAGAGCAGACACATAGACCAATGGAACAGAATAGAGAGCCCAGAAATAAACCCAAGTCTCTATGGTCAATTAATATTTGACAAAGAGGGAAGAAGCATAAAATGGAGGAAAGATAGCCTCTTCAACAAATGGTGTTGGGAGAGCTGTACAGCTACATGCAGAAAAATGAAACTTGATCACCAGCTTATACCACACACAAAAATAAATTCAAGGTGAATAAAATACTTAAATATAAGTCATGCCACCATAAAAGTCCTGGCGGAAAACATTGGCAGGAAAATCTCAGACATTCCATGCAGCAACATCTTCACTGATATGTCCCTTAAAGCAAGGGACATAAAGGAAAGAATAAACAAATGGTATCTCATCAAATCAAAAAGCTTCTGCGTGGCTAAAGAAAACAGCATTAAAATGAAAAGAGAGCCAACTATATGGGAAAACATTTGCCAATGATATCTCATACAAGGGTTTGATCTCCAAAATATATAAAGAACCCACATGACTCCACTCTAGGAAGATAAAAACCCCAATTAAAAAATGGGCAAAAGACTTGAATAGATACTTCTCCAAGGAGGACATACAGAGGGCCCAGTGACATACGAAAAGATGCTGAGCATCACTAGCCATCACAGAAATTCAAATTAAAACCACAGTGAGATACCACTTTACACCGGTGAGAATGGCCATCATAAACAAATCAACAAACAACAAATGCTGGAAAGGATGTGGAGAAAAGGGACTCTAGTGCACTGTTGGTGGGAATGCAGACTCGTGCAGCCACTGTGGAAAACAGTATGGAATTTCCTCAGAAAACTAAAAATGGAACTGCCTTTTGACCTAGCAATTCCACTGCTAGGATTATATCCTAAGAGCCCTGAAACACCAATCCATAAGAACCTATGCACCCCAATGTTCATAGCAGCACAATTTACAATAGCCAAGGGCTGGAAGCAACCTGAGTGCCCATCAGTAAATGAATGGATAAAAATACTATGGTACATTTACACAATGGAATTCTACACAGGAGAGAGAAAGAAGGAGTTTCTACCCTTTGCGAAAGCATGGATGGAACTGGAGAGCATTATGTTGGCCAAAATAAGCCAGGTGGTGAGAGACAAATACCATATGATATCACCTTTAACTGGAACATAATCAACAAAAGAAAAAAGCAAACAAAATATAACCAGAGATATTGAAATTAAGAACAATCTAACAATAGCCAGAGGGGAGAAGGGAGGGAGCAATGGGGGGAAGGGTTTTCAGGAACCCCCCATTTTCCCCCAGGTTCCTATAAAGGACACATGGACAAAACCAAGGGGGAGGGTGGAAGCAAGGGAAAGAGGTGGGTTTGGCTGGGGTGAGGGGGGAGTGGTGGGGGGAAAATGCAGACAACTGTAATTGAACAACAATAAAATGCTTTTTTAAAAAAAGAAATAAAAAGTAATATAACCCCCCAAAATAAATAAATAAAGTAAAATATGCAAATAAAAAATAAGGTTTATTATTTTTGTGGCACTTATCACACTATCTGAAATTACCTTTTTCTTTTTGCGGAAACATTTGTTTAATGAATAAATAATAATATATTTATAATTATATTTCAATATATTTATAGTAACTGATTATATTTAAGTATATTTATAATAAATATAATTACACTTACATGTATTTATAATTAATAATTAGATTTAAATATATTTGTAATAATATTAATTAATATATTTATAATTGTATTTGATATATTTAATAATATAACAAAGTAATAATTAATAAATTTACTCATTCACTGTAGGTCTCTCTCTACTAGAATATAACAGCCTTGAGATCTGGAACCTAGTCTGTTTATTTCACTAACAAACTCCATGTGCCCAGAATGCTGCTTAATGTGAAGTGGTTACCTCAGTAGACAAAAGAATTAATCAGCATTGTGCACCAACAGCAGTTTAGTAACATCAGAAGAAGGGGTTATTTCTCCCTAACTCACTCACCCCTATAGTTCTCTTATTAGAAGCTGTAGCCATAACTGCTATACTTAAATCCTTCATCTTGCTCAGAAACCAAGTTTAGTTCAGGGTCCTTACTATGGTGAGTTCATTATCCAAACCCTTGCACATGTGAGGCTGAACAGACAAGCAGCAAACTAAATCTTAATATGAATATGGGCATTAATGGCCTGACCACTTAAGAAACCAGCCTCTACTCAGATGCACCCCCACCCCACACCCTGCCCCACTTACTGTTCTGCAGTTCATAGTCTGTGTCTGAAACTATTCTGATAGACAATTCTTATCACCATATGACAGTACAATGCAAACAAGAGGCAAACAATTGCAAAGGCAGATTGCAAAACAGGACATTGTGAAATGAATGTTAGGGGCATTAGGGGTCTCCTGGAGTGATGTGACATGCCAAACATGGACAGTGAGAGCCTGGCAGAGGGATACTAGGTAACAATGGAAGAAGAGATAATAAGAATGATATGATAGGCATATATGATGCCTTGAATATCAAGGGATTAAGGGAAGCCCTTGAGAAAACTAATGACATGCTCAAATATGTTTTGCAAAAATGACCCACTTTATGATCCTGCTGTGAAAGTCAAGCTTTACAATTCAACTGGGGAAGTGAAGAATTTCATATTGGACCATCATGCGATTTTATTTAAAAAATTATTAGCCCTTCCACCAAAAAGCAACATGGCTTCCTTCTTTGTTCACCCTGGTATACATAGTTAGAAAAGATAAGACAGAATAAACATGTTTTCATAAACAATCATCTTATTTTCAAGAGAAACTTGGAAGCACATCTTTGAAGTTCATTATTTATTGTGAAATAATGGCCCCTAATTTTAAGTGAATTCACCTGGGGGCTGCGTTTTTCTATATCAGCCGGATAGTTCAGCCTTCCTGGGGAGATCTGAAAAACCCAGATGGCCTGACTAAGAATCTCTGGGGGTAGAACTGCGCATGAGTATTTTCCAACTCACCTCCTCATGTGCAGCCTTCATTGGAAACATGTTTCAAGGTATCCTTATCCGCAGATAATAAAAATCTGCTCTAACACCAGGAAACCAAACATTTGTATAGTCAGGCAGTTATTTTTGCTTTCTTAACCCAAGTACCCAGGGATATAGGCAAACTTGATCTTTTTTCCTCTTTCCTGGTTTCTCAAGGCAAATTCATCACAATGGGAACCTAACGAAGGCCTATATTGCTGGACCCAGGGCTCTAGTCTCTGGTCAGCTTTGGTTTGGGGCTCTGAGCTGGTCTTTCAAGCCTAGAATTTGAGTGGGACTTGTGGCTGAGATGGTTCTGGCACTGTTGCTGGGCTGGATAGGCTGGTTAGAGGGAGTCTACCTCATTCTGAGCACATGGTAACTATCCAGAGACTGCTCAGAAGTAGTGTCCCTTTGCTGGGTTGGCTGGTGCCACCAAATCCTGCCCCAGGACCATCCATGTGAGCGGCTTACAGGAGGGTCCCTCTTGGAAGACCATTGAGAGGCTCTGCTAATGTTCTTTCCTCCTACTAGAGACAGGATGTCCAGGACACAGCTGCACCCCACCCCCATTCGAGGTCTTCCTTCAGGACTTCAAACTTGTGAAAGTGGAGACTCGGATGACACTTTCACTTCTCCAGGCCTCTCTGCCCTGGGTCCAGTATTTCCTGACTTGAAGATGAAAACTCTAAATGCAGAGCTGTCTTTACATGACCCAGAAAAGCTCTGTCTGGCCCTCACCCAAACTTGGCATGGCATGTGGGCTAAGCCTACTCCTGATGGAGTGTGATGCCTCCTCAGGCTCCCTGCCTGCGTTATCCTACGTGTGTACACCCACACCCAAGCACCCACACACAGAGATCTGCACGTGTGCACATATGTGTCTACGTGAGGGTGAAGAAAGAACTGGTGTCCTCCCACCCCCATGCCCAAAATAGAAATGCTAATAGCATTGATAGTTGTTTCTTGTTAACCCTTTTCTTTCTACCCACTGCTGTGTTAGTACTATTCAGAGGATTTTTCTAAGCACTCAGTCCCTGTGGTTAGAAAGACTTGGTTTATGCCTCAGTTTCCCCATCTATAAGTGTATTTATTAAATTAACATACACTTACACAATACTTACCATATGCTAAGTAAGCATCTTTCTAAAGCACTCGACAAATATTACCTCTTCTTATCATCATAAAAACCTCATGAGCTAGATACTGTTGTTACTCTTAGTTTACAAATGTAGAAATGAGACACACATGAGTTAAGTAACATGCAGCTAATATGTGGCACAGCCAGCATTCAAACCCAGGTAGTCTAGCCCCAGAACCCATGCTCCTCATGCCACCCTATGCCCAATGGTGGTGCCTGCTTCACTGGGTTGTGAGGAAGACCCAGAAAGCGCTGAACAAACAACTGACCAAATTATTTCTTCAAAACCTTCCAACATTCTGCAGATTATCGATATTTTAGAAATAAGATCAAGGCTCAGGGAAATAATTAACTCAGCCAAAATCACCCAAGTAAATTAGTAAGTAGTGAAATAGAGATTTGGACTCAAGCTTGAGGGCCCCAAAGCTCATGCTGTGACCACTGCATGACATGACCTCTTCTAGAGGTCAAATACGTACCTGCTGAAGAGAATCTGACTTGTAAAAATTCACATCTGAGCAGCCTTATCCCTCTTCATGACTGTTGCTGGCTGTGTCCTAGGACAAAGCTAGGGCCCACACTGCTGGGATCTGAAGGGAAATACTTAGATTGGGGGCTGAACCACAGAACTTGAAAGTACTATTTTTTCCTGGACATTCGTGACAAGGGCTCTAAGAGTTAAAAACATGAATATCCTGTTCTCCAGACTCCCTCCCCACCCTTGCCACCTTTCTTGTTTGGAAGTTACTCAGGACCACATCAGTCCTTTCAGTCACCCCAGCCCCAAGGAAGAGATAACATTGAACTTGGTCCTTGTGGAACTCAACCTCCTACTAGATATTCCAGAGATCCCAGTGCTGAAGGGAACACTAGGAGGGCCACTGTTGGGCCTGGTGAAACCACCAACATAGGCCCACTGTTGCCCTGTGGACCTTCCTTTTGTTCTTCAAATTAGCCAAGCCACTCCCACGTTGGAGAGCCTCTGCACTGGCAGCCCCTTGGCCTGGAAAGTCCTTTCCCTGGCTCTGCATATCCCTTTATTCAGGTCTGAGCTCAAGTGTCCTTCCAGGCCCACCTACCCAAAATGGCCACCACCTGCCACCACCCAATGAGTAGTGGACACCACATTATCCTGTTGTGGTTCCTTCAAAGTGACAGTTGTGCTGTTCATTTACTCAGTAGTCTATAGATGCTTTACCCAATGAGAATGTAAGTTCTGAGGACCAGAATCTTCTGTCTTGGTCACTACTAAATTCTTAAAATAGCTCTAGTACACTGTAGGTGCCTATTAAATTTGGAAGAAGGGAGGGAAAGAAAGAAGGAAGGAGGGAGAGAAGACAAAGGTTGAATCAACCAATGGTCACAACCCAGTTCTCAGACCTGCCCTCCCAGATTCACATCACTTCATCACCTCTCATCTGTAACCACTGGATCTGTTCCTCTGACCAACCACCTTTGAGTTTCTGAACACCTTAACTGCTCCAGTTCCCAAAAGGGTTTTTCTCTCTCTCTCTTCATCACACATGTTGCCTGAAGCAACACACCCCCCCTTACCTGTAATTAACTTTTAATTAACCTGTGCATCTCAGCTTAGACATGATTTCACTCAACATTCAGTTAACAAAAATCACTCTACTAAATTATTAAGTGAGAGAATTCTTGGTGATAAGGAAAATGCTTTTAGTTTTAATCTTATGCCTTTCTATGTATACTGTTTGGATTTTCTATATACATATATTCTTTTAATTCTACATGGATTATTGGAATGTAGAATAATGGACTGCTTCTCCTATTTTTTATGATATTCCTCTGCATTGGAAAAAATATCCTAATAAATGTTACTTTTAAATGCCAGGACAACAGTGATTTACTTATTACAGCTTTATTGTGTAGTTTAGTATCTTATAAGAAGTCCCCACACTGAGATCGTTCATTCACTCTAATTTTTTTTCTAGCAAATAGCCTTCAGCTTCCCAAGTAGATTATTCTATCATCTGGAAAAATGACAATTTCATCCTGTTTTTTCTATTGCTTATAACTAGTCATTCTGCTTTATTTCTTCTTGCCCAGACCTTATAGAATCATGGTATAATACAGGTGGTAGTGGGCATTCATATCTCATTCTTGATTCTAATGGAAATATTTCTAAGGTTAACCTTTAAGAAGGAGGTCCCATTCCTCATATGAAGAAAGTATTCTTCTGTTGTCTGAGCCAGAGATACCATCAGCACAATCATCTCTACCTAGGATGAGATTGTTGTCACAACAAAACCAATCTTTGCATTTGTACTTCAACGCTTCAGAAAATCCTGCTGGCTTTATCTTCTATGCCAAACATCTTCTCCAAGGACCTGGGGTTAGTGGGTTCTCACAGCCTCACTCTTGGCCTTAACCTACCCTGGGTTCCCATCACGTCTCACCTGTAACTACTGCATCTCTCTCCCAGACCAGCCACCACTGCACCTCTTCCTGGTTTCACATTCCTGGCTTCTGCTTCTCTCTGCTCCAGTGCCTTAGCTGAAACTGTGAGGACAGTGCTTGTCTCTGCATCCGACTCTATCTTTGCAGTGCATGTATTGTCAACATCTCTCTTGGTTCCATCCTCTGCAGTTCATGAGCAAGTCCACCCCCATCCTATTTTCTTAAATCTACTGATATAGGGAAATACTCATGAGAATATGTAATTGAGAAGAACAGCATGATCCCAATTTTATAAAACCATTTGTATGTGAAAGCACAGGGGGAGAAAAAGCCTGAAAGAAAATACATGGAAATGCTAATTGGAGGTTATTTCTGGGAGCCAGCAACATGCTACTTATATAAATGGCCAAGCTCACTTTTTGATGAGTGTATGACTTGAGGTGCCAGCAGCTTCAGTCTCAGTGTGGAGTCATCCTCAGGGAAATCCCTGCTTCTCTTTCCTTTTATATTGCTATTTAAAATCTCACGGCAGCACTAGTGTGTCTCTTCTGGTCCTAAAATACCTGTCGAAATCAATGGTAGTAATAGTTATAATTTATTGAGCTTTTACAATGTGCCAAGAACTGTAGTAAGTGCTTTGCATTATTGCCTGATTACGAATTATGAGTAAAGTGCTGAGAACAGGGACTGGCGCTGAAACTTCTATCACTGCCTCAGTTAATTCTCACAAGAATTCTCTGAAGTTACTACTGTTGTCTTCACTCTGTAGAAGAAGAATCTGAGTTTAGGGAGGTAATTTGCCACAGGTACCTCAAGTGCTGAAGACCCAGGTGGAAACTCTAGCCAACTGGAGCTCTCATGCTCCATTGAAAGGGGGCTGTGGATGTCTATCTGCAAGGGATTGCTGCCACATGGACACATGGGGCAGAGCTCCTCGTTTTTAAAGAGAAGCTGTAAATCAGGCTTTCATGTGCCAAATCCTAGATTTTAAATTGCAGAAACACATGTAATTTTTTAAAAAATGCAACAAGCCCTGGTTGGTGTGGCTCAGTTGGCTGGAGTGTCACCTATAAACTGAAAGGTTGTGAGTTCGATTCCTGGTCAGGGCAAGTATGAGAGGCAGTCGATTGATGTTTCTCTCCCTCTCTCTCTCTCCCTCTCTTTAAAATTGATGAGCATGTCCTATACACCAAAATACTGCACATAAAACAAAACAATAAAACACGAACCATTCTGCGATCTTTGACACCTGCCACTATTTGCTTTAGAAGTGCCACCTGGATTATGTCCTCTGATCTCAGGGAGACTCAGACTCTTCTTTGCTCTCTTTTGCTCTCACAGACTTTGTGCTACCTCACAGCACAGAAATCTTTAGACTAGGGATCAGTAAAATTTTTCATAGTCGGATAGCAAGTATTTTCAACTCTGCCATCTCTGCCACAAATAAATACTCAGGTCTTCCGTTATAGAGTGGAAGCTATAAACAAATGAGAATGGTTGTATTTCCACACAATTTCATTTATCGAAACTGAAATTTGAATTTCATGTATATGTTTTACGTCATGAAAAAAATATTCTTTTGATTTTTTTCCAAACATCTAACTGTGCAAAAACCACTCTTAGCTCATAGGCTATGAAAAAAAAAAAAAAAAAAACAGGTGGTGGGCTGCCATAGATCATCAAAAATTGGAGATGTTTCTCTGGAAGCTACAGTCTTAGCCAGCTCTAAGTCCTCACTCATTTCAAGCTGCCTTAGGCCACCTTGGGTAAGGCCCATGTCACACACAGATGCAGGCATGTGGGTAAGTCCTTATTACCACATGGTTCTGACTGGTCTGTTTTAGTAGAATTTGCATTTCATCTTCAGCTGAACTTTCTCTTCCCATGAAATCTTTGTTGAAGGGTGTAAGACAGCTAACAATAGATGGTCCCACAGTCACTGCCCATGCCCTGCTCAGTGGATCCTGACATATACCATGGAGAAAGCATGGTTGATGGAAAAGCCACTGGTCCAGTTTGATAATAGTGGAAGGACTACAAAACTATCATAAAGCCACCTAGCAAAGGACTTTGCTCCCGACACTAAAATGTGTTGAAGAGAGAAGGATTCACAATGACAGTTAGGAAATTTGGAGTCAGGCAGACTTGCCCTTGGAGGGAGGTGCTTAGAGCTGTGTCCTGGGGGAAATCACTTACTTCACTAAGCCTCAGTCTCCTCCTCTGGAAAATAAGTATCATAATACCAGGTGCCTCGTATGACTGTTTTGAGAGCTAAAGAAGATAAAACAGGTCAAGTGCCCGGAATAGTATGTGGTATATGGTGTGTGCTCAGTGTGAGTGACTTATTCTAACTTATATCCAGTCAGTTGGATAGAGCTTAAAAACAAACAGGGACATGTAGATGAACCTCAAACATCTAAACAAAAAAAGAAACAACAACAAAAGGCCCTTTTCAATATCAGGAAAGAAGTTATGAATTTCTCTTTCTTCCAAGAAATTCCTTGAGTATTTCAGTCTCCTCTCCAGGACACCCCTTCTTGTTTCTGAGTCCATCATTTACCTGGTGGGCAAAAAATCAGAACCAAGAGGATGGTTTCATATTGCATCATATTTATTGTAAAAAGCCTCTGGCTTGGGAGTCTCCTTGTAGTTGGGGTTAAATATACACTCTTATTATTATTAGATAATAATATAAATAATAATCATGGCTATCATTCTTAGTGTAATGGGGAAAACCACAGGCTCTGAAGGCTGGATTCAAACACCAATTGCCCACTTTCAACTGTGACTCCTGGAGCCCCTCTGTGGTCCTGGGTAGCCTCATTGTCAAATGTCAATGTGAATAGCCCCTGCCTCCTAGGGTGGTGGACAAGTGTGAATGGAAGAAGAAATGTAAGGTTTCTGCTCTCTCCTGGCCCATTGGAAGCACTTTAAGTGTTGGCCATTATTCTGGTACACCTAGATCTTTGCAAAAACAATGAACTCATCTTCGTATATCACCTTATTTCATTCTCACAGTAAAAGCCCCACCCATGTGATTCTAAACCTTGTTCACTGTTCATGACACCATTTCCCCTGCTACCTCTGCTGGCAGGGACCAGAACAATAATACATAATTCCATGCTGTTTGTGGTAAGAAGTTCTGAAATTGTTTGTCGTGCATAAGAAATGGCAGAACCATTAAGCTGCCCCCAGAGATTGGTTAATTGGATAGTTAACAAACACCCACAACGATTATCAAACACCCACAATGAGTTAAGTCAAGTTGATGTTGAAGAAAGAAAAGGAAGGGAAATGCTGACAGTCAGTTTTCCCAAGACACAACTGCGCAGTTCTGTGCCTCCCAAAGTGGTGAGCCATGCAGCAGAGCTCAGCAAACTCTGGTCCTGGGCCAGGGCAGGGGGCAGGGAAGGACCTGTGCCAGGTATGAGCATTATGAGAGACAGCAGACTACTCCTGAAATGCCTGGAATCTCCACTCAGGAGCCAGCAGATCTCGACTGGAATCCTAATGCTTCTCTTTCCTCATGTAAGCACAAGCAAAATTCCTATGCCCAATTTCATTGTCTGTAAAATGGGAAGGTGAATTGTATATGAAAATTCTGCTTCCTTTTCCCGTTTTCCCTCACAACTCAGGAAAAAAGGGAAAAGAGAAGACAGTCCTCAGAATGAATGCTTAAGCTTCATAGTTCTTTGTACTTCTAAATGGATCCCAAGATCATGCCAAATCTAGGAAACAGAAAATTTCAGACTTTTTTTCCCTTTACTGGCCTTCTTTCTGTGCCCTAAGAAAGATGCTGATGGGCCAACATATGCACACCTTGCAAAGACCAGGAACGGGTCTTCACTGCAGGGTATGGACCTGGCTGGGCCCAGGGGCTCTGTCTTTTCCCCCAGTTCAGGACCATGTTTGTTTCCACAGGGGCTTTCCGAGGGGTGTGCAAGAAGATAGATCACTTCCCGGAGGATGCTGACTATGAACAGGACACAGCAGAGTATCTCCTTCGTAAGTTCCCCACTTCTTGGGTCTCCCTGGGGGGAGGGAAGGGTGCCCTGTGGTCACCCAGCTGCCCCAGAGTTTGAGGCTGCTCATACCCCCTCCTAGAAATGAATACATACATAGGACCCTTCAGGGGACCTTTGCTACTAGACAGAGACTTTCAAGTGGTTCTGATATCTAAGTCTCTAATTTCAATGAATAGAAATAGAAGGGGAAAAAATGTGGGCGAGTCAAATCTGAAGATTCTTTGTAGCTGGGAGGAAATTTAAAGCATTTTCTTTAACTGGAATCCAAGGTTTCACCTTCCCCAGAGGGCTGATTTGAGGTGCTAATGGGAAAAGTGCTAATGGATGAGGTGCTAACGGGTGAGCTACTAATGGGTGAGGTCTTAAGGGGCAAGACCTGGGGGAATAAGTGCAAGCAAAATTCACCTCTCTGACTTCCCTTCCATTTCAATCCTACTAGGACAGGGCTAGTGTCTATGTAGGATTGTCCCAAGGTCATACCCCAGAAATTACATGGGACTGTCAAATACTGCACATGGAGTGGCCCAAGAGCATGGTGGCTTAGAGCAAGGTCTTTGGAGTCTGGTCAACATGAACTTTTATTCTGTCTGATTCCCTACCAGCCAGGTTGGACTTTATCTCCAAGCTGCACTTTAAAGCCTAGCTGCTTTATCTCTCCATCTCTTAGCTTTCTCTGTCCAGTCAGAAATGAGATTATAATGCCATTCATCTGACAAGGTCATGAAAATTAAGTAAACTATTGCACGTTACACTTAGCTCCAGGACAAACATGTCATCATGAAGCTATATGCATTATTAGCTCTTTTTGTTGCATGAGATGAGCAATGGAGAAGTCCAGCTGCAGATATGGGCCTGACATTGACCAAGACACTGGGAGAACTTGGGATTTAACGTAATTTAAATGTAAGTTCTTTAATGAGCATGTGTACCCAGTTCACTTGAAAGGAGAATTCTAAGACATTGATGAACTATATTAGGGAGTGTTTTTGTTTCTTTTTAAACTGCTATTAAAATAAAAACTCCAAGAAGTTGTCCCATTCAGATTATGCATGTAACTCATCACTCAAGAAGTGTTTTTACAATTAAAATCATTTTTAGCTCTATTCACGGCTGCTAGTCTGCAGATGGGCTGTGGGTCTATGTATGAGCCTTTAATTACTTAACAATGTAAGTGGTATGGGGTCAGTTTGAAAATTATGCTGTAATTTTTACAACATAAACATACCATTTATCTCCTTTCAGTCCTTATTCATTTACGAGGACTTACCCAAATGCTTACTAGGATGTCTTTATACCAGCAGCCCAAACAGATTTGATGTGGGGAATAAAGGCCATATTTAGAGAAGTGGCTTGACCAAAGTTTGGGGATGACAGAGATTACTTGGGCCCCTCAAAAGAGAAGGACTTTAAAGTCATACCCAGTGGGGTTTCACCAGAGTGCTCATAGTTCTTTGTTTTTCTTTCCTAATTGATGAAACATTGTGATGTTTGCCCTGCTGGAGACTAAACAGAACTGTGACTTCCATTTAACAACTTGTGAAACTGATTTTAAGTCCTTCAGAGCAGTCCATTGTTTTTCCAACAAAATATGTTTCTTCCTCTGGAAAGGTAGGGGTCCTCACCACGGTCCACTTATGCTCCACCTTTAGCCACAGAGCCAGGCTGAGGTTAAGGAGGGACCTTAACCAGCACATGAATTTCCTGCTGAAAATATGAGAACCACTGACCCAACCACATAGGGCCAGGGCATGTTCCTGTAGGGGTCTCTGGTCCCCCGTGTTTATGATGCCAGTTCCTGGTGTGACCAGACTGTAGCGGGATGGGATTCTGCACACTGATTTTTCTGCTGTTTCCTCCTTCTTGCATGCTATTCGGTAAGAGACAGCTTAAACTTACAGCAGAAAGTTTATTTGTCCACAGGTCCTGGGGACCAGAGATGCCCCATAATAGAACACTGGACTTGGCCAATCCCTGCTCAGACACTGATGGTGGAGCTATACTGGAATAAGCTTCCCTTCCCTGCCCCAAAGACCCCAACAATCCCAGGTAGTTTAGAAAGAAGAAACAAGGAAGGAAGATAGTAAAATCTGTTTGTTCTGAAGCTACCACATGTCCACTGGGCTAAAGCAAATCCTGAATGGACACCAACCAACTTAGGAAGACATGGCAGTGGCAGCCATGTGGTGGGAAGCAGACAAGTGTATCCAGCGTTCTCAGGGTTTGCTGTACCACATTTGCGGGGCACAATGAGATTGGCCACCAATGAATCGCCAAATGGTTCCTGTACCATATGGAAAACAGCCACACTTATACATCTCATAACCACACATTTCAAATATACACACCAACCCAGTGCTGTGCAAATGTAGGTGTGTGCTGGGAAAAAGCCTGCATTTTGGTAACTAGCATTTAATGTCATGGGAATCCCGGGACCAGGGTTGGCTATATATTTGAAGGGCCCAGTGCAAAATGAAAATCCTGAGCTCCTGGTTTAATATGTAGGCAAAACAAAATTTTCCTTTCTTTTACAATCTCTCTCTTTTAGCCCAGCAGAGTGTCTTATATTTGCTATTTAATATCACATACCATTCTTCACAAGGACACTCAAAGGTGCCTGGGGCTTGCACCCAACCCTAATTCTCCTTATGTCCATGCCCAGCCCCCACCAAGAGTGGAGAGTTGCAGTGGTCATTCTTTGGACAGAGAAGTGGCAGCTGAGGACCCATCTCAAAGAGAAGGGGAGCTGGTGATGTGGTGGGTGGTGGGATCCCATGTGAGTCAAGGCTCCAAGCTCCCAGTGTATGCTGTAATGGTCCATTAGACTTCCTTACAAAACACAGAGTCAAAACTAAAATGATTAATAAATTCAGGATATTGACTGCAAAGGTGCCCAAGCACAGGGTCTGGTGACTGCACAGCTCTCACGCTCATGTTAGACACAGGCTTCGTCCCCAGCTCTCATGTTGTCCCTGCAGGCATCCTATGCCCAGGCAGGTGGGCCTGGGGCTGGCTAAGGACCAGGCAGAGCCCTCTCTCCTTCTCTTTGCAGGGGCTGTGAGGGCCTCCAGCATCTTCCCCATCCTCAGCGTCACGCTGCTCTTCTTCGGCGGGCTTTGTGTGGCAGCCAGCGAGTTCCACCGCAGCAGACACAATGTCATCCTTAGCGCAGGCATCTTTTTCGTCTCTGCAGGTGAGCACCTGGCCCCAACCCTGGGATCTGCTCAGACACCAAACCTAAGCCATGGCCTTGGGGACAAGGAAAAGCAAGAAAATGCTCAACTTGTTATGTTAAGAATGAGGGCCCGTGAGCTTTAATCAGAACCAAGATACTGACACTCTAGCTAAGGGTATCATGAAGGAAAGACAGAAGACATGTGGTAAGGTCAACCCAGAGAAGGCAAGACTGACTAATAAGAGAGTGTGTGTCTATGCTTGCACACAGTGGGCAGGGGGCATGTGTGGTATGTACAGTGTATGACCTGAGAGACTGAGTCAGTGTGCTTGAAAGGGGTCCAACTTTTTGTTCACTGGGGCCTCTTCATACACTGTCTTTGGCCTTTTCAGGTATGTGTTTTTCTGTTTACCATTGTTCACAGCTCTTCAAGTGCTTGAATCTTTATAATGCAGCTCTGGGAACAAGGGAAAATCCAGCAATGCCAGGGCAGACGTTGTAGTCAATGGTAGCCCTGACAGGAAGGTGGCCCAGAGTGGCTAGGAGGGTGAGAGACAACTTAGGGAAAGGGTCCTACTCTCTGCCTTCTCTCTCTTCCCTTCATCTCCATCCTCCTCCACGTTCCTCATCTACCTCTCTTTCCTCTGGGTTTCCTTCCATCTCCTCACCATCTCCTCCCATCCTACCCTTCAATCAATGCCATCTGGATGAAATGCTTTAAGAAAGCAAAGAACAAAGTAGAGGGCTGGGAGAAGGTGGCTTCCCTCTTTGGCGATGACCTTCAAGCTTTGCCCAATAATGGCAGAATATTTATTGAAATGGGAACATTGGGGAATTGTATGAAGTGGTGGGTAAGAGATGCCTACTCTCCTGGATTTGAATTCTGGCTCTACCTGTGGGGCCTTGGGCATGTTACCAACTCCCTGTAAATTGGTTTCCTCTACTGTAAAATGAGAAATAATAATACTATTTACTTCATAGGGTTGTTGGAAATAGGCTGAACATAAAAAGGACAATGTTACTTTCTAGTATTGGAAAAGCAGCAACAACATAGTCTTGATCCCTCTAAACCCTTCTCTCATTCCTTCCCCACTGTTTCACCTCCTGTGAAGTGAGGAAGTTAGACTGAGTCCTGCTCTAAATCTGTAGGTACTGGCTGCAACAATAGAACCTAAAGAAAGCTGCCATCTTGCCCCAGAGATGTGGTCACCCAAAGGTGGCTGTTGCCCTTGGCCACACTCTGTGCAGACAGATGGTCAAACTGGCAAAGTCAGGGACTTGTGCTACCAACAAGGCCTCCTGGGCCCCGACTGACCAAGAGGGTGATGTGTTGTGCTGACATGAGGATTTCCCTGACAGGAAGAGATCATTATTTTGTCCCCTGAGGGGATTGTTAGGGAAGATTGTGTCACCAGCAACTTTCTTCTCACAGGAGGTACTGTGAGAGGTGTCAAGCTGATTAGACACCAGGAAACTGGGAAACCTGAGGGCAGTGGTGAAAGCCCTGAGATGCAGCCAGAAGTGTGGGGTCAAGTCCTGGACCTCCCTCCCACCCCGACCTCCACAAGGAACCCAAAGAACCTTATTTTCTCCACATATAGAAGGAACGTTTGGGAGGATTCCGCAATCTCTAAGGCCCTTTTTTGCTCAGCTATTCTAAAGATCTATGGTCTCAGATAAGTAATCAACAACCCTTTATTAAGCACCTACTATATACCAGGCACTGTGCAAAATGCTGAAGAGCATGGGCTCTGAGCCAGGCTCCCCAGTGCATTGACTCTACTACTTCCCAGCTGTGTAACCTCAGGCAAGTCCCCTAACCTTTCTGTGCCTCAGTTTCCTCATCTGAAAAGCAGGGATGATAATGGTTCTACCTCTAAAAGCTGTTAAGAGGATTATATGTGTTGGTGTAAAGTGGCTAGAACTGCCTAGCACACTGTAACTTCTCAATACACAGTAGCTGCTATTCTGTACATTGTTCCATTTAATTTTGATGCCATTTCAATTTATGCACTCATTCCACAAATATGCAGTCCTCTTGTTGCGGTTCAGGTTCTGAGCTTGGATATGCCTCCACAGCACCAAACAAAATGACCCTACTACAGCCTGGGAGCAAGGAGCAAGTGGCTGCCCACATACCATCAGCATTTCCTATATTGTGTTGCTGAAAATTGAATCTACCCATGGCTAAGGGACCATCTTCAGTTCAAATCCTACTTCCACCATTCCCTAGCTGTGTCGACTTGGGAAGTTACTTATGTTCTCTGTCTCTCAGTTTCCTCATTTGTAAAAGAGTGGTAATTTTTTTAAAAGTGGGCTCATTGTGATGCTTAATTGAGATAGTGCATGCAAAGACTTCCCACAGTGCCTGACACATAGTAAGTGCCCTGTAAATAAATGGCAACTCACTTGGCTTCCTGTCTCCTTTAACCTGATCTGACATCTGAGCCTCTCTGAACTTTTTATTTCCCAACAAGACTTCCATTTGGAGCTTCCCAAACATTACCCAAAATTTTCCTGCTGGCAGAGGGAGTCAGGAGACATCACAAGAAGTCAACTTCAGCAAGCCGAAATGTCTTTAAAGTCTGTCTCCGACCAACACTTAAAAAATCATATGAATTCTGCTCTCTCCTTCTTTTTATATTTATGTTCATTTTAATATAAAAGAATGTGCCTACCCTACTAATCTTCAAGTCAGACTGACACTGCAGGAAGAGAAGCTGCTTTTCATCCTGTGGTTTGCTGCAGCCTGACCTAGGGCTGTCTGTGTCACCCCAGATTAAGAACAGCTCAGTGACTAGAACTCGATGCCTACCTGATGAATGCCTGTGCAGAGTAATGCCAGGAGGACCCTGGCTAGAGGGAGACCCTGGCTCCGTCCTCAAGGGATAAGTCCTAGATGGAATGCAGCTAAAGATCATATGTAAAATATGAATTCCCCTTAATGCATGTTCACCACCCAGTCAGAACTGTAGAAGTAGAGCACTGTCCAATGGTTCCTGCTCTGCCAAGCTTTAACCTTTTGGTTGCTGGACCATGCAGAGATCTTGGGGATCCCTAGGAAGAGTGTGAGGTGCTCATGGAATGGTGGAAAGACTCAGGAGGTCACTGAAAATGATTATTTACCAATTGTTACTAGGAACTGTAATGAGGGACAGCCTCCATTCAGCAGCACCCTGCAGGTGGTCTGACTTTGGAGGCAAGGAGATGACAGCTGATGAACCAACCTCTCTGAGTCACTGTTGGTATCAAGGTCTGGATGTGGCCCTTGGAACAAAGGGGCAAAAAAAAGACATTCCACCTCAGAGCAATAATGTGAGAAATGTGGTAAGACATAAGCAGAGCCCCCAAACCCCAGATTCTGTTGTTTCTTCTTACTACTCCCTGGAGAATAAATTCCGCTCTGGCTGCCTCAGCAGCTATTCTTGCGCTATTCTATTGGCACTTGAGGACACTAAGTTGGCAGACCTTGTCTATTAGGAACATCAGGTTTATGCTCTCTAATTCCTGAAGCTCCAATAACAGCTAATCTAATGCAGTATCTTATCCTGTGCAGATAAGGAGACTTAGGAGCTACTGTACCTTCCCCACAGGCAGATTAGTTCCCCAAACTGCAGCCCAGGCCCCACACATGTCTATTGGACAGCTACAGCTGTATTTCCAATAAACACTTCCAACTCAGTGTTTCCAAATTTCTTCTCTTCTCCAAATCTATCCTCTCTGCTATTACTTATTTTAGCTCAGGATGCCACCAATGTCCTCATGACCCAAGATAGAACTTTAGTAAGTCATTCTTTCTCTTACATTCCATAGTCAAAAGCCTTTCATTTCCTGGCTCACCCTTCTTCAATTTTCAGGATCCAGCTCAAATATCACCTTGTCTTCACAGGGAAGTGGCTTAGTCATCTCTCTCCCTTGGCTCCTAAACCATTTTGTCTATGTCTCTGATAGCATCCTTCTTGTCTATTGCTCTAATTGCATTTACATGTCAGTCTCTCCTAGTAATGGTGAGGAACTCAGGGTAGGGACCTGTATCTCATTCACTACACCATCCTCATGACTTCCTGCTGAAGATTATGTTTTGATGGAGTGAATTGTTTCTAAGGGAAAAGACATGTGTTCCAAGTTCTACTGCACTTGCTGTGGGAGTCAGGTATCTTCTTTAGCTGAAGGCTTACCATCTGGGACTGAATGCTTCATTTCCTAGGAGACAGACCATGCAGAAGAGCTCAGCAGGATTGGAATTCTTAGCCACAAATCCATTCTTCTCTCTCCCTGTTACCTCCACATTCTCTATAAATATTTCAAGACTGCAAGTGACAATTACCTCTGAGGTTTATTTAAAAATGCATTTTTCTTTTACCTTCTCTTAGGGTTAAGCAACATCATCGGCATCATAGTTTATATATCGGCCAATGCTGGGGACCCTGGGCAGCGTGACTCTAAAAAGAGCTACTCGTATGGCTGGTCCTTCTACTTCGGAGCCTTCTCTTTCATCATCGCAGAAATTGTGGGGGTTGTTGCCGTGCATATCTACATAGAGAAACATCAGCAGTTACGTGCCAAATCCCACTCAGAGCTCCTGAAGAAATCAACTTTCGCCCGCCTGCCGCCCTACAGGTATAGATTCCGGCGGCGGTCAAGTTCCCGCTCCACAGAGCCCAGGTCCCGAGACCTGTCCCCCATAAGCAAAGGCTTCCACACCATCCCTTCCACCGACATCTCAATGTTCACCCTCTCCCGGGACCCCTCAAAGATCACCATGGGGACCCTACTCAACTCTGACCGGGATCACACTTTTCTACAATTCCACAACTCCACACCCAAAGAGTTCAAGGAGTCGCTGCATAATGATCTGGCCAACAGGCGCACCACACCTGTCTGAACTGCCCTCTGCTATCTGCCCTCCTCCCAGCACAGCCCTGGGAGATGCACAGAGGTGTCTCTGAGGTTGCATGACATGGTCCTCGTGATGGTATTATTTTTTACAAAGAATGAAACCAAATGGACTCAGCCCTCTCCCACAATCTGTCCCTCACCCTTCATGTCCTAACTAACCCCTCAGTTCCTCCTCCATCTTCAAACCAATCCTGTGACACCATTCTTCTCTGTGTATCTGTGCCAGATGTTTTCCCTTCTTCCTTCTTTGCTGGAAGGACCTCCATATTCTTCCCTCCTTGGAAGAGGATTTCACTCAAAGTCACAGGTGGTGGCTTGGGGGGAGGATCCCCAAATACCCGGGCATCTACACAGTTGTCCCTATTGTCCACTCACAAATCCTCAGGACACCAACTGCCCAGGTTGCCCCGAGGGAGGCATTCACCTTTCCGTGTTAGAAAAACATGACCAGAAATCAAAGCTGTCAGAGCCCTGAAGCAGCTGATGTATTAAGCATTCATGTAATTAAAGGTTTTGCCTTGTAACCAACTGAGCCAAAGTGTTTTGTTGCTTCTGGTTACTTCCTGCACAAACTCACTGCCCTGTGGTTGAACTGGAAGCCGAGCTTTATTCATCCATACTCTGGCCAATAGATAGGATACCCCTTCACCTCTTGAGGACAGAAGGGTGCTCCCACCAGTGTCAGAGTTGGGGTGTCCCTCACCTGAATCCCTGGGATAGCTGGAGGCCAGCATATGTTCAAAAACCTGGCTCTTGCACCTAGAAGCTCTAGAATCTTGGGTACGTCCATCTAACCTTCAAGGCTCAGTCTCCTCATCTTAAAAATGGAGCATGGTATAGTGCTATCCTCCATAGACTTGTGAGGCTTAAATAAAACAACACAATGTAGAACAATTAGCACACTGTAAATTGTATCTATGTATAAATAACAAGGGGTACCCCCAAAATCTGGAATTTATTTATAAAAAATCATGTATTTGTTCTTACATATTTACACTTCAGTCACCTTCAAAGTCTCCATTTGACACAATGCATCTATTGAGACATTTTTTCACTACTCAAAACAGTTTTTTAACTCATCGATTTTGATGCCTTTTTGTGCTTCTACCATTTTGTTTCACCTCTTCTACATTGGCAAAATCTTTCCCTTTGAGGACTTTTTCTCATCTAGGGTGTGGGGGGGGACACAAGGGTTAGGGCATTTTTGGTCAAAACGTGAACACTCAGTGGTGTGAGTAGGTGCACTCGTAAATCACCCATCATGAAATGGGCAAACACGTTGAAAGAGTCTTTAAAAAAAATTCAAAGAAGTCAAAGCCAGCCTCTCACAACAATGTCGGCTGCTAAACTGATACAGATGGGTTCCTAGAACACTCACTTAGTGTGGAAAGCCTGTACTACAAGGAGCCCACCCTCCAGAAGATAATTCTGGATTTTTTGGACCTCCCCAAATTCATGTATACTCATATATATTCCTTCACATACTCATATATATAAATTTGGGGGTGGGTTCTAGATAGAATGAGCATAGTATTAGTCTTCTCAGGCTG
Organism: Anoura caudifer; assembly: GCA_004027475.1. Lineage (NCBI taxonomy): Eukaryota > Metazoa > Chordata > Mammalia > Chiroptera > Phyllostomidae > Anoura > Anoura caudifer. The sequence goes on along the minus strand of PVKU01000586.1, from coordinate 418,959 downwards.
CTATAACCAAGTCCCATAGACTGTGTGGCTTTAACAACAGATAATTATTTCTCACAGTTCTGGAGGCTGGAAGTCCAAGATCAGGGTGCAGGCCAGCTGGGCTCTTGATGAAATGAGAGCCCTTCTCCTGGCTTGTAGATGGCCACCTTCTCTCTTTGCCCACAGATGGCAAAGCAAAAGTGAGTATCCTCTCTCTCTCTCTCTCTCTCTCTCTCTCTCTCTCTCTCTCTCTATCTTCCTCTTCTCACAAAGCTAGTAATCCCATCAAAAAGGCCATACCTTCACGAACTCATCTAACCCTAATTACCTCCCCCAAAAGCCATCTCTAAATATCATCACATGGGGGGTATGGCTTCAACATATAAATTTGGAAGGTGGGAGAAACAAATCAGTCCATAGCAAGCAGTATTGCAGGAATATAAAAGCTAATGGAGCTGTTCTATATTGAGGGGGAGGAGTGTGCTTTGCACAGGCTCAGAGTGTGTTGGAGGCAAAAGTGGAACTACTTTTGAATATTTTGAATATTTGATATCAGATAGCACAAGAGATTGATGTTACCTCTGCCAACACTGACTTTCTAGGGCTGTGGGGCACACCCCCAAGCACTTCACACTTCAAAGAACTTTCCCATTTTAAGCCCTCATGACCCTAAGGGGAAGAGTTATGGTCATAAGAGCTCACGTTTACCTAACACTGCTGTGTACCCAGCTGTGTTCTAGCACTGCACATATATTGCATCATTTCATACTCCCAGTAATATCCTTACTTACCAAGGAGGAAACTGAAGCAAGAGAGGTGACATGACTTACCTGGGAAACTAGTCACTTGTCCACACTCACATGGTGAACTTGATTATTGAGCACAGACCCGTAAGAATTTATTTTAACACTTGAGTCACTGCATTTAAATTCTACTCACATAAATCAGATTATCTCATTGGATTCTGAGATAATCAGAATGCATGGTAGGAATTATCATCTGCATTTCAGCAGGTGAGGAAATAGAGGCTCCAGGAGAGTAAGTGTCTTGGGAGCTAATGATCAGGGCCAGCATTTAGAGCCAAGCCTCTGCTTTCTAACTGGACTGATTTCCTCCAAACCTGTTATTGGAGTATAACCCTTGTGAAGTTTCATATCCGCATACCACATCAATGATCCTTTACCTAATGCTTCTCTGTAAGTTGACTCAGTTTCTACTTCAATAAATATATCTTGAAACTGAAGTTTATAGCACTACTATCAAAAGGTAACTGGAATGATTTGCCATATGCAAATGGTAACTGGGAAAAGAAATTCAATAAAAACAACACAATCACTCCATATTCTAGCTGCTGCCTATTCTGAGCTGAGGACCAGCTGCCTGCTCTTTATGGAAAGGATATAACCCAAATGTTAGAAAGATGTAAAAGGTATTCTCACACCAGGGAAGATACTTCTCTTGGCTTAGTCAGAGAGACCTGGAAAGGGGATCACTTTTTGTCTATGGGGTTGGATGCTCTCTAATACCCAGCCATGTGTCATGTCCAGCAATCTCATTCTGCGCATTAGGAAAAGTGGTTCTTGGCACTGTGAAATGGGAAGGATCTTAGAGATGGATGGAGTAGCCACTGAATACCGTGAGGTTGGAAAGACAGCTACTTGCAGCCCCAGGAACTAGGAGTTTGTCAAAAACAAGACATCTGGGAAGGTGATCAGAGATGGAGAGAAAGGTCCCAGAGGCTAAACTAGCTGAATGCCTGCTCTGGAGACCAAGGTACAAAGCCCATCGCAAAGGCCAGAGAGCTGGAGGAGAGATGTAGACTCTGAACCCTGGAAGGACCTCACACACAGCCTCTAGCTCTCGTCTTTGCAAGGCTTTGGCACATGGACCTTAGAGTGCTTTTGCTTGAAGAGCACTCTAGACCCAGCTGGTGGCATCAGATAAATATTAGTGTTACTGTTCCTGGTTCACATCCAGGATCCTGGCCGTCTTAGTCCTCCAAACCCCTGGGAAGAGCATTCACACCCACAGGTCCCCATGTGTATGCCAAGCAATGTATTGTGATCTCCTCTTCTTTTGTCTCATTCAACACTAACCTTTGAGGCAGGTGCTACTGTTGATCCCATTGGCTAGATGTGATGCTGCTCCCTCCCCTAGCCCACTAATTTCTGGACCAGCAGCATTCTACTGCCAACCTCAAGACCAGAACCCTTGTCCTTACCTTTCATGCTTCTCTGCTCTGCTACATCCAGAGCTGACCTTTTGCCAAGTTATGTCTCTACCTTTCTGGAGGGGAAAGGCAGCTTGACATAGCATTCATACTCACAAACTCTGCAGCTGTGTCTGTTCAGAGTTTAACCCCAGCTCTGCATTTATCAGCCACAAGAACTTCAACAAGATAATTTCCCCATACCTCAACTTTTCCATCTGTAAAATGGACACAAAACAGTACTTAACATAATACATTAATACCGTTCTCAGATTTATATTTTTCCTGCATGGGCCTTTTTCTACCTAGTCAACCTTATTTTCCAAATCATGTCAACACACACCTTTGCTCTAATTAGGCCAGTATTCACACTGTGCCCTGGCTGTACCATATTATTCCCAACTCCCTGACTTTTTTATGAATGCTATTTCTGCCTGAAATGTTTTCCCTTGTTTTTTTCTAAATGCTGTCCATTCTTTAAGGTCAAGATCAAGCCTTGTCCCTCCCATAAAGTCTTCAGTGACTCCTAGGCTATATAATTTCTTGCTTGTGGGCATTTGCCATTCATTCATTCATTCACTCATCCATTCAACTAGCACTTACTATTCAGTGCCTACCATGTGCCAGAAATAGCAATAATCTCAACAGATACGACCATTTCCCTCATGGATCTCTCAGTCCAGTGGGGGAGTCAAGCACTAAATAAGTGAATATACAAATCATCATCATTTGAAATTGTGATCTGTGTCATCAGGGAAAAATATAGTTCTCAAAGTACGAAAGAATATAAACAGGAGTCTCTGATTTTGATGGAGGGTCAGAGAAGAGGAGATGGCATTCACAAGCAGACATAAAGGAAGAGTTAGTATTATCCAAGTAAAAGAGGAGAATGCGGCAGGAGGGGGGGAACAGCATGTGCAAAGGTCCCGAGACCCTACAGTCCCTAGTAGGTGGACATGACCATGAATTGGACACAACCTTGTACCCAGCCACAGTTGATTGGATTACATATTGTACCTGATATAAGGCCATCTAATTCATTTATAGGGTGGCCAGAGGCCCAGGATTTGTGACTGGACATAAAAAGGTAAACTGAGTCAATCAGGTAATCTCCAATGAAAATTGTAACTAAGATGCAGAAAGCAGTTACTAGTTGGCTGGGGGAAGCAGAACAGAAAGGATATAAGGACACTGGGGCTAGGGTAGCAACAATAGGCCAAATTCAAGAGAGGACACCCTTGTAAAAGTTTCCTATTGTACTTAAATAAAATCCAAAATTTTGACATGGTCTTCAAGATCTTGCATTATTAAGACCATGCTAACCTATCCAAACTTTTTCTGTGCCACCTTGCATTGTGCTGCCCACACTCTAGTCTTGTGTCTTCCCTTCTCAGTTCCTTGATCCAGCCAAACACATTTCTGCCTCAGGGCCTTTGCACCTGCTGTTCCTGCTGCTTGAAATCTCTTCCATCTCTTTGTATGGCTGGCCCCTTCTCATCTTTCAGATCTGAGCTGTCAAGTCACCTCTACAGAAAGGTCTTCCTTCACCAATGCTCAAAAGTAGATCTCCTATTAGTCTTTAGTATAATTTATATTTATTCCCTTGATAGCTCAAAAGTCTGTAATATTTTATTTTTATGTATTTTTTTACTTACTAAAATGTACATTCTATTGCTTCTCAGCCTTTTTTCTAAGATCAAGTGCAGTAAACCATACATTCTGTGGAAGCAGTGTACCTGACTGTTTTGTTCTCCACTATCGTCTTCTGTGCCAAGTATGGAGCTACTCATCTGGTGCTCAAATATTGGAAGGAAGGAAGAAAAAAGGAAGGGAGGGAGGAAGGAAGGGAGAATGGTGGTGTCTGAGGGCTAATAAATCATAGCCTAAAATCAAAGCCACCAAAAAGGCAATGGCAAAGGCAAGTCACCAGACTGAAAGCAAGCAACTCCTGGATGTTAGCTTAAAGTTGTGGAATGCTGATTGTCTCTTTGTAAATAAAAACAAAACCAAACAAAAGCCAATTTTGAGATGGTGGTCTGAACTTCATGGGTCCTTCCCTGATGCTTTAAGTGAGAAACTTTCAGCCTCGAGTAACACCCAGATCTAACTTAACTAGCTTGTATTCATCAGGCTGTCATAACAAACAAACCCCCAAATCTCAGGGGCTTAACCCAATAAAAACCTTTATTTCCCGTTCACACAAACACCAATGGCTAAGCGGCACTTCCGGATGGTTCTGCCCCAAGAAGTAACTCAGGAAACCAAGCTATTTCTGACTTATAGTTCTGCCATCATGTGGCTTCAGGGCCTTTTCATCATTTCATCTACCTCGGTAGATTGGGGGAAAAAGAGGGGGCTGGTGATGAGAAGGTGAAAGATCATGCACCAAAACTTAATCAACTTGACCCATAAATAACCCACTTCAAGTCACATTTCATTAGTGAGAATGACTCACATGGTACCACCTAGATTCCAGGAGAGGAAATACTAAAAATGCCATCCATGGCTGGACAGTTGATTCTAAGTAATAATTCTATGTAAAATAAGACATGCACGAATCTTTGGTAAGTGACTAGTCATCTCTGCCACACTGCTTAAAAAAATGTATCCTCCATAAAAAGAAATCTCAAGATAGAGGGTCTCAAAGATTAATTAATTCAGTAGTTCAGAGATAAATTTAAAGACCTGAAGTCTTTCCATCTTTCTGCTTTTCCAACTTTAGGCCAGTATCTGTCATATCCAGAAACAACAACCAGTAAATGAGTTCCCTCTTTCCTGTGTGTCTTCAGAGAGAAGAAACCTTTCTTAGAAGCACTCCACTAGACTCTCTCCTTATTCTCTGGCCAGGATTGGGTCATGTGTGCACCCATCTGATAGTCACCAATAAGGGGGATGAAATTAACATGAGGACCAAGACCATTGTTTCTCACCCCTAGCTGCACATTGGCATCATTTTGAAGAAACTTTAAAAATGCTAATGTCCAGGCTCCAATGCAGAGATTCTCACTTATGAAGTGAGCCTGAGCTTCAAAATTCAACAACTGATAGTTCAAGGACCAAAGTCTATTCACATTCTTGTTTAGCTTGATCTATAGGGTATTTATAAAAATTGAGAACTTACAATAATAAAGCAAATGGGGCAAAATGTTAGCAACCAGTGAATATGAGTAAAGTGTATAGGAGCTTTTTATACTATTCTTGCAATTTTTTCTATAGGCTTGATTGCATGTTAAAATAAAAAGTTACCCCCCACTCCAAGAAAAAGAAAAGAAAAATGGGAACTTACACATAAGAGCCAGGATCTTCGGCTTCTCTGGGAAATCATAAAATCTGGGGAGACTAGGTCTATATCTCTGCAGAAAATAAAAAGCTGGCTTGAGTAACAGCACCCAGACCTGTGATCAAGGGCATCCAGGAAGGGCCTGGTATTGTTAGCTAGAGCTCAGGTGAGTCTCAGAATCAAGCTTGCAAATCACTCACTGGAGTTCTTTCAATTTTTATTCATTTGCTTCTCCCCTGATCCATCCTCTTCCAACCTCTAAGTATAGCTCAGATTATTTTTTGCCATAGACGGCACCTTGCATTTGCCCACACTAAATCTCATCCTTGGCAACTGCCCTGCCCACTCGCACAGCCTGGTGAGCTCTTCCTGCAGCTTGTCACCAGAGGCTTGGCATTTCACTCCCTGGCACAGCTAAGTGTCATCAGTGACAGTGGAACTCTCACCACATGCTCCTCCAAATCAGTTAGGCAAATGTCAAATACAAGACTGGTCCCAGCACTGACACCCCACTGTTTTTAATTAATTAATTAACTAACTCATAACAACCCAACCAAGTCTCCCTGTGCAAACAAAGGGAGCCAACTATGGCTAACCACAGCAGCAGAGGAATTTCATGGAAGTCAGGACTTCTCAACATTGGTACTTCTGACATTTGGGGCTGGATAACTCTTTTGGGGTGGGGATCCTGTGCATGTTTAGCATCATCCCTGGCCTCTGCCCAACAGATGCCAGTAGCACAACTCTCCCTCCTTTGCCACCTTGTTGACACAACCAGAAATGTCTCCAGACATTGCCAAATGTCTTGGATGGGAAGAGTCACTCCCCATTGAGAACTAGTATAAGGATAGGGAAGCCGAAGAACTGAGACTTAGAAAAGATGGCAACCAAAGTGTTTCTAAGGTTCTAGACAGCAAGGATTGGTAGATGGCTCACCATTTAGTAGTTGTGTGACTTTGGACAAGTTACTTAACCTCTTTGTATGACACTGTCCTCATCTACAAAATTGGATAATCAAGATAAATTGGGTTATACAGTGGAACGAACAACTCCCAAGCTTAAAAATCATGCTATGTGTCCAATGTGGTCAGCTGGGGCTCTGCTCACATTGCCCAACCCAGGAGACCCAAGCTGGTAGAGGTTCCACTGTCTGGACACTGCTGGTCAAAATGACAAAGAAAAAAGAAAGAAAGGTGATAAACTGACTCTTAAAAATTTCTATCTGGAAGTGATTCACATCATCCCTGCTCATTCGCATGGCTCAGTTGGTTGGGGCATCATCCTGTATACCCAAAGTTTGTGGATTCAATCTGCAGTCAGGGCACATACCTAGGCTATGGGTTTGATTCCCAGTCAGGGTGCACATAGGAGGCAATCAATTAATGTTTCTTTCTCACATCAGTGTTTTTCTCTCTCTCTGCTCCTCCTACTTTCTCTCTCTCTTCCTCTCGCTCTGAAATCAATAAAATTATATTCTTGGGTGAGAATTTTTTTAAAAAAGTCATGTGGCTATAGTGGACTTGAAGAGGACAGCAAAGTGTAACCTGCTACACGTCTGGAGAAAGAAGAAAAGGAAATACTTGTTGAAAAACAGCACCGAAGTTGGATACAAGTAATAATAATACTGACTTTATAAACTGTTTGGGAATGGTAAATGATTAATATATACAGACTTCTTAGAACAGTGCCTGACATCTATTAATTTCTCAATAAACACTAGCTTATTATTAATTCAGCAAGTGTTTATTAAGCATTCAGATAGCCAGTTTTATGTAAATAACCTAGTTATTCTATTAATCCACTGAGCCACACCAGCCAGGGCTTAGTTATTCCATTAAACAGTGATTTAGCTGTTGCTGTGGAGTTTGATAGATGTGATTAACATCTACAACCAAGTGACTTTAAGTAAAGGATGTTATTCTCAGTATTTGGGTGGGCCTGATATAATGAGTTGAAGTGCTTAAAAGCAGAATGGAGGCTTCCCTGAAAGACACAGAAATTCTGCCCATGGACAGCAGCATCAACTCCTGCCCGAGAGCTGCCAGCTTACCCTTTCTCACAGCCTGCCCTGTGGATTTCGGATTTTCCCAGTCAGCCCCACAATCACGTAAGTTAATACTTACAATAAATATCTTTACAGCTTCAACCTTTAATATCCTTTCCTCCCTATCTCCTGCCTTCTCCCTACTACCTTTCTAAAAGGTATAAATCCTGCATTTTATTCCCCATTCTGTGTTGGCTCATCTCTTGTTTCTGACCTTTTTATTTTAACTCCCAGCCTCCCAGGTGGAAGTTTCCTAGTTTGGTCTTCATCCTCCTGGTTCTTCCTCTCACATGCTGCTCCCCCCTTTCTTAGAGGTAGAGTAGTTTCTTCTCCTGTTTGGGGTGCTTGAAAAGCTAAAGTACTTGAGAGAGCAGAAATCTTGAGCTACATGAACTTGACCTCCTTGCCACATGAAGCTCTGATCCTGCTGTCCTGGCCCCACCTTCCCTGTCTTTAAAATGGACCCAGTTCAAGTCCCTGTTCTGAACTTACTTTATGTAAGTTCCTTTCTATGTTTCCATTTACTCACCTGTTGGAGGAGATCAGGATATGCCACCTCGAAATCTGCCACTTTGGACTTAAGGATTATTTTGAGCTGAAGGCAATCAAGAAACAGGAGGTCCAGGAAAAGCTCTCCACCCTCCCTCTTTCTGCCTAAAGGCAGGCATGGGGGAACTTTGTCCAGCAGAGCCCCCTGGATGAGAATAAGTCTACCAAGACATGATCTGCCTGGGAAGGAAAGGTGGCCAATCTCTCAGAGGAGAAGGGCCCCGAGCCCATTCTTCAATGGGTTTCCACTGAGTCCAACCTGCACAGGGACACAGGCAAAGCTCATCAATCACTGTCAGGCAGCAATGATTGAACAATAGACAACATTTAAAGAACTAGGAGGGCCTACTCCAAGCCAGGGTCAGGCAGCTAAAGGGCCACAAAACCCTGGGAAACAAACTCACTCTGCGCCTGGACCCCCATCAGAAAACTGAGGGTACCCTCAGCCAAGCAGATTTCTCAGGATTCTATGCATTCTTTCTTAGGCCTGATTGCCCCGGGAACTGCCCATTCCTACCCAGGGCTGCACTGTCCCCGCCCCCCCGCCCACAGCATTATCTCAGGCTTAAGTCAGGCAAAGGAAGTAAGGCAGCCAAGAGGCTAGGAGACTCTTACAGACAGAATGAGGACTCAGGCTATGTCAAAGCCTAGGGGTGAGGGTCCATCATCCCCTCTTTCTATAGTCTTCCCAAGTCCTTCCCTGATGGCCCCCATCATGACTGTGCCTGTCTTAGGTTGCCCCTCCCTTGAGGAACCTTACCTGTCATTGGCTAACCAGTCATCCACCCAGGGCCAAGCAGGGTGAAGTAAAGGGGGCAGAGGCAGCACCCCTGCCAGAAAGATAAGCTTTGTCTCCTTAGTGGCTTATGATCCCAAGGTCATTTACTCAGCCTTAGCCATGGGGAGTTATAGCTTCTGAAATCAGGCAGGACGGTTCCCAACAGGCATGGCTTAAAGTTCCCTCAGTGAAGGTGTCCCCTGTCCATTCCTGCACCAGTAAAATGAAATAATTCTTATCATTTATAACCCTGCAGATGACACCAACTTGAATCTACATAAACAAGCACCATTGAAATAACCCTTATCTTTCATTATTTTTCTCCACACTTTTACTTCCCCCCAATTTACTGCCCTAGAAGCCCAAACATTTTCCTTTGTCTTGTCACTTTGCCACAAATTTATTGCCATTTGTTAAAATGTTACATAAGCTCTCAGGCCTAACACTCCTTTGAGTTTCCACTTCCTTTTCTGAGAAATAATGTGTGTGTGTAAGAAATTAAAATATTAACATCAAATAAAATGTGTATGGGTAACTGAACTTCAAAGAACAGAGGAAAAAGTTGTTCTTCTCCTATACTACAAAATGGGGATGACAACAGAACCCACCCCTCTGAGTGCAGTGAGAATCAAACAAGACAATGCTTGTGTGGCACTTATGGACAAAAAGTGGGTATGTACAAGTCAGCAACCAAATGTAACCTCACAGGGTAATCTGATCATAAATTCCTACCTGGGCAGGTCATGGTGGGTAGTCACGCCCCAGGCCTGTAACTTCTTCAGTGAAAGGGTTATCTTTGCCTTAAGCAAGCCCTCTCCATTGTTCTTGTGCACCAGGTGCACCTGTGAAAGGCCAGCGTCATCCTCCTTTTCAGACCCCTCAGAGGCTAACTGCCCTCAAGGGAGCACGTAACCATGTTAGCTGTCCTGTACCTTACTTTCTCCCACCTTCATGTGATCTTCCTTACTGTTCCCTCCTTAATTCCAAATGTGTAAAAGAAACTGCAAACTGTCACTCTGCAGAGCATTTGAGATCTGCTTCCTGGGACTGTGGTCAGTTTGGCTCAAATAAACTCATAAAAATTCTCTTCAGGATTGGATGTTCTTATGTCAACACACTTAACACATGACCAGTTCTTAGCTGGTGTTTAATAAATAAAAATTTGTTAGATAGTTACCAATACTAGTCCTACCCATCTGCACCCTCAGCACCAGGACAATCCCTTTAAGGTCCCAGGACAACTTAGAGATAGCAGAACATTTGCATCAATCCCCACTCTAGGTCCATCTCAGGAAGGGGAAGTTCTAAAACCCAATCTTGCAATCTTTTCTTCAAGCCCACCTCCTATCAGCTAATGAGACACTTCCATTTAGCAGGGAGCCTGAAGGAGCTGGCTTCCCTCTCCCTACCCTAACCCACTCTTTGGCACCTGGGGTCAATATACCGATATCACCACCCCACCTGTGGGAATTCATAAGCAGTCTTGTGCTTTGAAGTCTCTCATCTTACCTACAATTTTATAGTTCAAGAGGGAAAAAGACCAAAAATTGTTATTGGCAAGAAACACAGGGAAAATAACAGAGGTCCAGTATTCTAAAGTAATTAGTTGAGACAACAGAAGGAACAAAAGGAAAGACATAATGCAAATGGAAGCCATTCCACCCTTGAGAAGATAATGTCCTCTTTGAACACCAAGGAAGGCATTTAAAGCAGCCTGGTTTACTCTAATTCTATGTGAATATTAAATTTCCGCATGATTAATATTAGGCCTGAATAGCATCAGGCCTCTGAAACATTCATTCTTTCATATTCCTTGATGATTATGTTAGTATTAACTGTATTCAATTTTAAATATTTCACAACATTGGGCAGGGGTCTGTACAACAATAAATCTTATCTTTCTCCAAAATAACAAAACCGATTTGAGCCCACCCACACCTATCTACTTTATTTTTGCAAGTTTCCTCTTTATAAAAGCATTTTGAGGCCTACTGAATGAGGGGGATGGGAGTGGTCTTGGACAGAAAGTCTATCCTTGGGGAAGCTAGTAATGCCTGATTTCAGTTACTTTAGGACACAAGCCATGGCTAAATGGAAAAATGTCCCTTCTATATTTGTATACCTATCTATGGGACCAGAACTCTCTCCTTGACAAAGCAGGAGAAATGGAGATCAGAATTCATCCCTTCCCCCATCAGAAAGGATTAAACACCTGAGATGGCAGAGTTTTGGTAGCTTGGGTGCCTGGGGCTTTATTATTTGCTGGAGACTGATAGAATTTGAGGAAACAGCATTTGGGAATGTTGGCAGGCTTCAGCGTGGGGACGAAAATAAGGAAAGGATTAGGAGGCAGCTTCTGTGCCCTGGTGTTCTATCCACCCATTGTCAACAACCCTCCTTGATGACACATTGCTATAGAATATCCTTCAACTGACCTCAGCTGTCCCAATACACAGGTTAGAGCAGCCCTGCTAGGGACAACAGTTCCAAGGGAGCTCCTGCCTCACCTGAGCGGAGCAACTACTCAGTCTCCCATTCAGGACCACCACTGTCCTCCCCAGATACCAGGAATCCAAGAAGGTTTGTCTCTTTTATCCATCCCAGAGATACACCCAAAATTTGTTCATCTCCTTTGTGCTCTTAAACACTCCACATCACAGGGGGCAAAAGGAGCCTGAAATGTCCTATACCATAGTCCCCCCTTATCTGTGGTTTTCCTTTCTGTGGTTTTAGTTACTTGCAGTCAACCGTGGTCTGAAAATATTAAATGGAAAATTCCAGAAGTAAGTTTTAAACTGCACATCTTCCTGAGCAGTGGGATGAAAATTTGTCTCATCTCATTCCCTCCTGCCCTGGATGTGAATCATCCCTTTGTCCAGTGCCTCCAAGCTAAAGATGCTTCCCACTCTAACCCTCTAGATTATCATTATTATGTAAAAATAAGGCCTAGGTTATCATTTTACATAATAATGCTGCATTCATTTAACTTTTACTACAGTATATTGTTATAATTGTTCTATTTTATTATTAGTTGTTCTTAATCTCTTACTGTGCCTAATTTATAAATTAAACTTTATCACAGGTATGTATGTATAGGAAAACCACAGTGCATATAGGGTTCCAGACTAACCACAGTTTCAGGCATCCACTGAGGGTCTTGGAATGTATCCTCTGCAGATAAAGGTTGTAGTTACATGGGGTCTGTATATATCTTCAAAATTCATCAGATCTGATACTCAAGACCTGTATACTTTACCCTTCACATGCTGCATGTCAATAACATTTTTAAAGGAGTGACTTAAGAGACTTTATCAGCCAAATTAATTAACTAAAACACAACAATAGAGTGCAGACCTTTTCAGGCACCTGCATGGGCCACAGACCCCCAGCTGCTACAGCTGCTGAATAAGTAACAGTCCTTCCAAGGACTCCTATGCCTGCCAGCTCTGACAATAACCAATCATGATCACAAACAGCTTTACACAGGAGAAATATCTTTGGTCTTCATTAAGGTTTATTTGTGACTGTTCCAATGGTGGTTTCCGAGAGAAGGAAGAGAATGCCAATGGTAATTAGGCCCTCCTAATTGCAGTACTCACTGATTGCCTGTATTAAAAACATTGGAGGAAGTATAGCAATTAGAGCCTTGGGAAATATTTAAAAACAAAGTGAAAAGAGGCCTCAAGTGCAAGGACACAGAGAGGCAGCCAGGAACCCCTGCCCAGCCGGAGTGAACCCTGAGCAACCCTGGACGTCTGAGCTGCTCACCCCTGAGGACAGTGGCCATGACGGTCTGAAAAAGAAGAGGCAAGTTTCCTCCCCGTCACCCTCTAGCCATGTCTGTGGACCAGCCCATGGAGAGACAATTCTGTAAAAGGGTAACAATAATAGCAAGCACATATTAGTGATATATATATATATATATATATGCTGCATGTCAATAAACATGTTATTGCTATTGATATACAACATATGAATGGTAAAGTATACAAGTCTTGAGTATAAAGTGATATTACATACACACACACACACACACACACACACACACTGGCCTGCTAAATCCATATCACAACTACAGCACTGTTGCCTTTTAAAGATTAAAAAGATGAGGTCTTCCTTGAGGTCTTCCTCAAGGTCTCACACACATAGGTGGTGGCAGACCCCAGCTTAAACCCAGGTCTGCCTGAATACAAAGTGCATGGCTATAAACAATGCATTATCTTTGTATTCTTCAGCCCCAAAGCTCAGGATTCCTCTAGCCACTAGCGCCCCAGCATGGCCAAGCTTGATTATGGGTCCACACTACCCCTTCCTTAGAGAACCTACTTCCAGTTGCTGAACTAGATAAACAGCCCTCTTGTTCACCCTCAGACCTCCCCATTCCTGGCTCAGGACCTGGGAAGAATTTCTCAGACCCTCCCAGCAAGCTCCCTGAGAATGAGCTCTTAGAATTTCTCCAATTTCCTTCCCAGCTGAGATCAGGGGGTCCAGGGTCTTTCATACATCCCTGCAATTCTACCTTGAAGAATCCTAGTCAGGTTCATCATTCATCTCCAAATGTCCTCAAATGCCAACCAAACTTACCCTTTCCTGTGGCCCCTTGGCCCCTGTTACCCTTGGAATGTAAACAACATGAGGGAGGAGTTTTTGGACTGTTTTAGTTCCTGCTGTCACCCTGCACTTACAAGAGTGATTAGCACATAGTACGTGGTCAATAAATAAATCATAAATAATGTGGCAATAATTTATTGTCAAATCAGAAAATAAGCTTTCTGTTTTCCAACCAGAAATACATCCTCTATATTTCTAGGCATCTCTTGGTACATGATGCTTTCTTATTTACCGGAAATGCATTCTCCGTGTTTTTTTTTTTTTTATTAATCACTTTCTCTAGAATTAGACCTTCATGCCTTCCAAGCTGACCCAGATAGGACCATATGGCCACTCTTACAACACAAGACACATTTGGAGTTCTAAAGCCAGACTTATAAGATGACTTCTATGTCACTGGTCTAGTGCCACTCTAGATAAAGGTGTTCTTAAATCCACCTGCATGGTCCCTCAAAGAGAAGGCATTTTCACTGTACAGTATACTATGTCCATTAGGAAACAAGATAAAAACTCCATTTCCACCTCCTAATTCGTACTGGAGCCCCAAAAGAAATACAAGTACATCAAGTACAGAATGCTAATGGCTTAGACATCTCCTAGTGACAGTGAGGACAGGCTTGGTTAAGAGTTTTTATTAAGGCCCATTGAAGTAAAGACTTGGTGGCAAGTTTCTAGGTTGCTTGGAAAAAAGAGACTATGCACATAAGTGCTGAGGGGTTAGGGTGAGGTGCAAAGTGGAGGAAGCTTCAGGTAAATGAGGAAACAGACCCAGGGGACAGAGGGCAGCTGCTGATGTACAAGTAGCATAAATCACATGGCTAAGAAATGTTTTTGGATCTGACATATTTTGTTGATTTAAAACAAATGCAACCTTTATTGATTAATATGAACCAGGTCCCATTCTAAGAACTTTATGTGCCTTATTGCACTTATCCTCATGGCAATCCCACAAGGAGGGAATTATTATCATAACCATTTTATGAATGAGCAAAGTGAAGCCCAAAGAGGTAGAGTAACTTATGCAGTATCCCCTACCTAGTCTACTTCTACAGCTCTACAGCTCATACTCCTGAATGCTAGAGTATGGTGGTCAGGAGTGGGAGTTTAGGGGCTTCAGAGTATCTAGAAGCTTCTCTACATTCAGCCGTCCCTTGATTTATTCTGAAAATAACTTCCTGGGTACCAGCAATGAACCAACACCATGTTTTGTACTCAATATATAAGTAACATGGTAGAAAGTTCCCTTGGAGATGGGCCCACATTACAAACTGGGTGTAAGTGCTCATATTTATGTTACCCCAAACCCAGGAGACAAATCCATAACAATATGGGAAAAATAAGAAAGTGTCATCAGATGTTCAGAAATTTTAAGTGGGGAAGCCGAGAGCATATGAACTACAGATTAAAAACAAACAAACAAAAAGCCATCACCTCAAAGCCTTCAGGAGAATCTCCAGAGAAGGAAGGAATGTGAGGAAAGGGGCTCAAAGCTCAAAGTCAACAGATACAGGAAGGAAGAGGGTGGGGCAGAGGAATACTTGTCAAGGTGCTTAACTGGGGGGATAGAACAACTGTGCCAGCCTTGTGGTAAACAATGAGAAGCTGACTGGGTGAGAACACTGAAAAGGGAGATGAATTTAAGAAGTGAACAGAGGGGAGAGGGGAGGGAATTTCAGGGGAAAAGGGGAAGGGTTTTCAGGAACAAGTATAAAGGATACATGGACAATAAGGGGGGTGGGGGATGGAAACGGGAGGGAGGTGGGGAAGGCTGGGTGGTGGGCTGGGATGAGGGTAAAAGGCAGAAAACTGTATTTGAACAACAATTAAATTTTTTAAAAAATTTTAAAAACAAGTCTCACACTCAGCTATATGGTGAAAATTGTTAACATCAAGAAGAAAGAGAAAAATTTTAAGATAGAAGAAAAAAGCCACTTAATATAACTGTCTCTTATTTTCCTCCCTCTTGTTTTTATTTTTAATGGAAAAAACTTTAGATTTTTAATATATGTGAGTAGAGGACAAAGAGTACAATTATAATTCATATGGTAACTCAAAAATATAGGAAGAACTCATTGACATGGCAAGATCTCCATGGAGGGATTAGTTTGAGGACTCTTCCCTTCCTCCACACCAGGGGAGAAAACCCTAAGAATGAGTAGAGCTACAGCTCAGTTTCAGGGTGGATGGGCAGAGAATAGAGGAGAGCATGTCCTGGAAGCCTCTGTCCCTAGCATATAATCTCAACACAACCCTACTCACACAGACTGGTGAAAAACATAGTACATAGTATCCAAAATGTGTAAAGAACCCTATACACTGTGAAGAAAAATCAAACAACTCAATTTTTAAATGAGTGAAGGCCATGAACAAAGTTTACAGAGGAAAATATAGAGATGACCAATGAACACATGGAATGTTCTCATCACCATTAGTCATCACGTCAATGGCAAATAAGACTACAATGACATATCATTTTAAAATTAATTCTAATAGGCCAAAATCAAAAAGACTGGCAACCCTAAATGTTAACAAGGATGTGTAGAAACTGGAACACTTGTCCATTGCTGGTGGGGTCATAAAATGGTGCAGACACTCTGGAAAATGGTCTGGCAGTTTCTCAACGCTAGCTCAAACAGTTACCATTTGAGTTACCATATGATTTACAATTCCACTCTTAGAGATATACCCAAAAGGATTGAAAATATGCTCACACAAAAACTTGTACACAAATACACATAGCAGCATTATTCATAGTAGCCCCAAGTCAGAAAGAACACAAATGTTAAATGTTTATGAATGGAAAAACCAAATTCATAACCATACAAGGGAATAGTATTCAGCCATAAAAAAGTAATGAAGGGCTAACATATGCTACAATATAAACGAACCTTGAGAGCATCATGTTAGTGAAAGAAGCCAGACACAGAGAACACATTGTATGATTCCATTTATATGAAATGTCCACAATAGGCAAGTCCTATTGAGACAATAGAGAAGGTAGATTAGTGGGTTGCCAGGGATTGTGAGGAGGAGGGAAATGGGAAACAATTGTTAATGCAAAGGGGGTTCTTTTTGGAGCGATGAAAATCTTCTAAAATTAGATACTAGTGATTGTTGTACAACTCTGAATATACTAAAAATCATTGAATTTTATATTTTAAAATACTGAATTTTATGGTATACAAATAAAGCTGTTATTTAAAAATTCATCTTTGACAGAGGATGGGAGAATGCGGATGGGAAAGTAAGCACTGAGAGCTCAAAGGGAGTAATGGGGTTTGAAACTGTTGTCAGTAGGTATGTAGGAGGACTGCTGAGCAGAGATGAGGTCCTGTTTGAGATGCAGTACCACAAAATTACTGTGGAACCCACCTGCATGGTTGGCAGCATTTCACACCTGTAATTTCTAGTTTATAAGCCATAAACTCAGAGGCCCCAGGCATTAGCATAAGATCCCCATGGTGGGCACCATGCCTGGCAGCATTCTGTAGAAAGAGCTGGGGAACACCTGCTGCTCCTTCCTGCCCACATCCAAAACACCCAGCTTTCACACCCAACAAGAAGAAAGCTGAGGACTTGGCTCCCTATTTCACAAGTAGAATTTCTGGAACAAAAATATCTACTAAACCTTCTGTCTAAGTGTCAGGCAGGGGAAGAAATAAAGAGAAAAAAGAAAAGGAAGGCATTTTCCCAGTAGTTAAATCTGAATTATTCACAACCTGTTAGACACTTTTTATTCCTTCTCATATAGAAGAATACGTTTTCATTTCTCCCCTCAGTCTTAAATGCCAACACAGTTGGGTTGAACTTTTGGCTGAGGGCATTCACTGATGCATGCTCACCCTCACCTGTGTCATCAAGAGACTCTCCATCTCACTCAGCCACAACCTGGTTTTTACAGCCAGAAGTTATGGGACTTCTCTTTCTGGCTCTGGAAACCTGGGTTAGGGTGCCTGGAATGGGGCTGGGACCTCTCACTCCTCAGGGGAGACCTCCACAGTTGAGATATCCCTCTCAATTTTAAATGGCCACATATGGGTGTGGGACCAATCTGTTCCACATCTCCACCCTCCTACCTGTCTCAATATGGCTTTTTTAAATCCCTAGTTTTTAAACCCCCGAATTCCATTCAGCTCATATTCAGGAAGTTCTGAATGATGGTTGATTTGTAATTTAGTTGCAATTTTGATGTGGTTGTGAGCGGAATCGCATACTGCATTTACCTATGACACCAACTTGACCAGAAGTCAAGATGTTTTAATTTAGAAAATTGTAAGGAGCGTTCTAGTTTTCTTGGCCAGGTCTTGATGCCCCACAGCCAAAGGAGGAGGGTGTGTTGTGATTACCAACCCCCATTAAGCCATGTTGGAAGGGAGTAGAAGGAGCCCCCCTAAAGAAGGAAGGTAATCTTCCCAGTGAAAGAGGAGTGCTGGGTAAGCAAGGCTACAGATGGGCATGTCACAGCAGCCAGATTCCCACAGCCTGGTGGGAAGAACTTAGTACCTGGCACCAGAACTCCCAAATTTGAATGCAGGTATATCACTTACAAACCATGTAATCTTGGGCTCAGTTTTCTTGTCTGCTATATAGACATAATACTTACCTTACATGGGTAGGTATCCAAAGGAGCTGAGAAAAACTCACTTGATGTGAAGAGTTTCAAATTATGGTGGCTGATTTTGAAATCTGCCACAGTTACAAATAGCTAGAATGGGGTGTGTCAGGTTTGAGGTAGGAAAACTGTGTAGGAAGGGGAACACGGAATATCCATAAGAGTTAGGACTATGACTAGGAGTGGAACAAGATGGTCAGCAACATCTGGAGTAATTACCCTTAAGCTAAGGACAGGAAAGTGAGTAGGAATTGACCAGGTGAGAGAAGTGGGGTGGGGGGACATTCTAAGCAGGGATAATTACATACAAAGAAATAAAAAGTGGGGAAAATGCAGTGTATCAAGATTGCTAAAAGTAGTTCAATGTGATTACAGCATGAAATGCAAAGAGGGAGCCAGGATGGCAACAGCTGGACTTAGAGGAAAGCTGGGACGCTGGAAGCCGCTCTTTCAAGCCATGCTAAAGAGTTAGGGCTTTACCCAAAGCAACGGGGAGGTGCAGACAATTTTGAACAGGGAAGGAGCATGCTCAAATTTATAATTTATGCAAATGAGATACCACTGCATATCTATTGGAACACCTAAAATTAAAATCACAGATAATTGTACACATTGGCAAGGATGCAAAGCAACTGGAATTCTCGTACATTGCTGGTATGAAATGCAATGTATGAATTGCAAAGTGGTAGAGCCACTTTGGAAAATAAATGTGGCAGTTTCTTATAAAGTTAAGAGTACACTTACCACAGACTGAAAAATCGTACTCCTATATATTTACCCAAGAGAATGAAAACATACATTCACTTACAAACCTGTACATTAGTGTTTATAGCACATCTGTTTGTGATAACCCAAACTGGAAATAATCCAAATGTCCTTCAACTGGTGAATGGCTAAACCAACTGTGATAAATCTATTCACACTATAGAATACCAATCAGCAATAAAAATTAATAAAATACTGATACACACAATAAATGTCAAATGCAGTATGCTAAATACAATAAGCCAGATTCAAAAGTCTACATACTGTATGGTTCCATTTATATGGCAATCTGGAAAAGACAAACCAATGGGGATAGAAAACATATCAATGATTTCTAGGGGTTAAATGTGGCAGCACGATGGAATTTTAGGGACAAAGGAACTGTTCTATATTCTAATTTGGGGGATGGTTTAATGAATATGTGCATTCGTCAAAACTTATAGACCTTAGAGAAACACTGCTGTGTGTAATTTTTTTAAGTAAAATAGTAGTGATTGCATATTGTACTGGTCACTCCAGCTGCAGGGAATGTACTGGAGAGGGACATGGCTAGACTCAAAGCCATTTGGGAGACTGCAGTAGGCATCCAAGCTTATGGTGGTAGCCCAGGATTGGAGAGTGGCAATGGGAATGAAAAGAGGCAGACCCATCTGAGCAATATTTAGAAGAGGGACTCAGTAGATCCTCATGAATGAATGAGGAGAGTTTGGATTACAGTGACAGAAAGCTGAAGAGACAGAGGATTTGAGGACAGATGAGTATTACTGAGTGATTGACTATGGGACCCAGGTAGGAAGGGAAGTTCCTTGAAAAGGACTAAACGATGAGAAAGACAAACAGGTCAAACAGCAAGTGTATTGGGATTGACTGAGTAGAATACTTGACAGGATGGGAGATGGCATCAAAACAGGTCATTGGAGTTTGAGTTTTCAGATCTAGAATAAGGGGCAAGAGAGAAGGGCGACTGGAGTTTTCCCGATACTGTGGTGAACTTTGGTTCATGGTGCCTTCTTTGACTAGGCTGGTGATTTTCAACCCTAGCTACCCATTAAAAGTATCTGAAGAGTTTTTGAAAAAGATACAAGGGTCCTTCTCCCGATCAATTAAAGAATCTCTGGGGGCAAGGCCCAGGCATCTGTATATTTTTAAAGATCCCCAGGTCATTCCAATATGCAGGTGATAAGTGAGATTGATGTAGTAAGATTCTTAAAGGTAGGAGAGATTTTTGGCTCATCTTTGCAGTCCTCTCTTCCTAGGTGTTCAGTACCTAGTTCAATGGTTCTTGACCTTGACTACACCACCTACAAGGCTTTTTTAAATCCCATGCCCAGCTGTACCCTGACCAATAAGTACAGTATCTCTGTGGATGGGAACCAGGCAGCAATAATTTTTAAAGCTTCCTAGGTTATTTCAATGTGCAGCCAAGGTTGAGAATCACTGAAATAGCTCAGGGCTATTCATATTGGTTCTCAACCCTGGCTGCATATTAGAATCACCTGAGGAGCTTTAAAAATATACAGCTGCCTGGGCCTGGCCAGCAGAGATTCTCTGTTAATTGATCTGGAGAAGGACCACTTTCAGCCTTGTCACATCATTGGCACTTAGTAACTGCTCTATAAACACTTGTTGAAAAAGATAAATCAACTGGAGGAAGAGTCTGGAAGCATCAGCATACAAATGATGACAGATTTTACATAAAAAGGTGAGTGGCATTTGGAAACACAGGGAGTTGTCCATTTTAACATGCAGAAAAATCTTCTGGGGATTCTTCTGCCATATGGACCTCCTCCTATTCCTAAGTCACTCTTGGGGCTATTGTGTTTGCTATTCCCTTTGCCTGGACTACTCCTCCCCACCCTCAGATATTCACATGGCTCACTAGCCTTCTTCAGGTCTTTACTCAAATGCCACCTTCATACTGCCTACTCCCCTTTCTGGCATTATTTTTATTTGACATTTATGAGTAGCTAATGTACTATATATTTTACTTAATTATCTAATTATTTGGTGTTTCCCCATTAGCTATAACCACCCTACACAGGGATCTGGGCTATTTTGTTCCCTGGCATTTCCAGAGCCTAGAACAGTGCCTGGCAAGCAGCATGAACCCAATAGATGAATGAATGAAAGGAGGGGTTAAAATTTATTCTATCCCCAGATTATAACCCAGCAGGCCTGGGTGGGAGCCAGGAATGTACATGTGTACCAGGTGGTTCTAAAGGAAATCATTAGAAGCCACTTATGAAGACACATTTCCCATAGAAAAAAAGTTAGTTTTGACTGGATACAACTGTCTTGACATCTGGGTAGATAGCAGGCAGCTGAGGACTCAGGATCCTGGCCATCTTCATTTGTTTCTTTGCTGTGCTGAAACACATCTCACATCTGGTGATTTGGCCGAGGGAAGAGAAAGTGTGCATCAGGCAGGGGTGTGGGTGTGGGTGGCCAGCCCTTTGGAAGATGCCTCCCTGTGAGAGCCCAACTGCACTTCTGGGCAAAGTCCCAGGTGGAAGAAGCCCAGTTCCTGCATGGGACAGGGCCTTCAAGATGCAGGAACCTGAGCTTGGCAGGGACTGAGCTGATACTGCGGCAACACTCATTTTCACCAAAGAGCTGCTCAGACAGCCAGGGTCAGCAGTGCTGGAAAAATGTTTAATAATCGGCTCTAAGAGGAAAATGCAGGTATGTATATACAAACCTAAGTTTATTATAGGTTTTACTGATATAAAAATGTGTCTTACACTATGTGCAAATAATAATAAAATATAAAATACTCTTCATTATAAATTAAACATAGCCAATTAATTCTTTTTAAAATTTTTATTGTGGTTAAAAAACTATGAGATGTATTCTCTTAACAGATTTTTTTATTTTTTTAAATTTATTTTAATTGTTGTTCTTGTATAGTTTTCTGTCTTTTACACCCATTCTCTTAACAGATTTTTAAATATACAGTATAGCATTGCTATCTAGGAGCACAATGTTCCACAGCAGATCTCTAGAACTTATCTTGCAAAACTGAAACTTGATGCCTATCAATTAAGAACTCCCCATATCCCCTTCCCCTAGTCCCTGGCAACCACAGTTCTATTCTTTGTCTCCATGATTTTAACCATTGTGAATATTTCATGTAAGTGGAATCATGCAGTAGTTGTCCTTCTGTGACTGGCTTAATTTGCTTAGCATAATGCCCTCCAGCTTCATCCATGTTGTCTTGTGTATCCAAACTTATTTCCTTTTATGGTTGAACAATATTCCATTGTATTACATACCACCTGTTCTTTATCCAATCATCCACTGATGGACACTTAGGTTGTTTCCACACTTTGGCTTTTGTGACTAGTGCTTCAGTGAACATGAGAATGTAGATATATCTTCGAGATCCTGATTTCAATTCTTTGGGATAAATACCAGAAACAGGACTGCTGGATCATGTGGTAATTCCATTTTTAATTTATGGAAGAAAGGCCATACTGTTTTCCATAGAAGCGGAATGATTTATATTCCCACCAACAGGGTATAAGGGTTGCAGTTTCTCCATATCCTTGCCAATGCTTACTGTCATTTGATTTTTTCCTCCTCCTCAGTAATCACTTTATTTTAAAAAATTTATTTAGTAAATTTATTGGGGTGACATTGGTTAATAAAATTATATAGATATCAGCTGTACAATTCTATAATGCATCATCTTTATATTGTATTGTGTGTTCACCTCAAGTCAAGTCTCCTTCCATCACCATATATCCTCCCTTTAACCTCTTCTACCTCCCTCCTTCCCTCTTTCCCTCTGGTAAGCACTATACTGTTGTCTGTGTCTATGAGGTTTTTTTTTTTCTTAATTCCTTCATCTTTTTAAACCAGCCTCCAAACTTCCTCCCCCATGACAACTATCAGCCTATTCTCTACATCGAAGACTCTGTTTCTACTTTTTTGTTAAGTTTATTTTGTTCATTAGATTCCATATGCAAGTGAAATCATATGGTACTTGTCTTTCTCTGACTGGCTTATCTCTCTTAGCATAATACTCTCTAGGTCCATCCATGCTGTCACAAAGGGTAAGATTCCCTTCTTTTCTTCTTTTTCCTTCCATGTAGTATTCCACTGTGTAAATGTACCACAGCTTTTTTATGTACTCATCTACTGATGGGCACTTGGGCCGCTTCCAAATCTTTGCTATTATAAATAACACTACAATGAACATAGAGGTGCATATATTCTTTCAAAAAAATGTTTCAGGTTTCTTTGGATAAATTCCAAGAAGTGGAATCACTGGGTAACAAGGCAGTTCCATTTTTAATTTTGTGAGATATGCAGCCACTATGGAAAACTCCATACTGGTTTCCATAGTGGCTGCACCAGTCTGCATTCCCACCAACACGTGTGAAAGTTCTCTTTTCTCCACATCATCAACAGTACTTGTTGTTTGTTGATTTATTGGTGACAGGTATTGGGTAATATCTCATTGTGGTTTTACTGTGCATTTTCTGATGATTAGTGATTTTTGAGCATCTTTTCGTATGTCTATTGGCCATCTGTATGTCCTGTTTGGAGAAGTGTCTATTCAGTTCCTTTGCCCATTTTTTAAATACATTTTATTGATTATGCTATTACAGTTGTCCTAATTTTCCCCCTTTGTGCCCCTCTGCCCTGTACCCCTGTTACCTCCAGCAATCCCTCCACTGAGTTCATATCCATGGGTCATGCATATAAGTTTTTTGGCTACTCCATTTCCTATACTGTTCTTAACATTCCCCTATTTTGTACCTACTGATTTGTACTTTTTAATCCCTGTACCTTTTCCCCATTCTCACCTTCCCCATTCCCAGCTGATAACCCTCCAAGTGATCTCCATATCTGTGATTCTGTTCCTGTTCTGCTTGTTTGCTTAGGTTGTTTTTTAGATTCAGTTGTTGATAGTTGTGCATTTGTTGCCATTTGAATGTTCATAGTTTTGATCTTTTTCTTATATATTTCCTTTAAAATTTTATATAATAATGGCTTGGTGATGATGAACTCCTTTAGTTTTACCTTGTCTGGGAAACACTTTATCTGCCCTCCAATTCTAAATGATAGCTTTGCTAGATAGAGTAATCTCGGTGGTAGGTCCTCGTTTTTCATCACTTTGAATATTTCTTGCTAGTCCCTTCAAGCCTGTGAAGTATTGTTTAAGAAATCAGCTGACAGTCTCATGAGAACTCCTTTGTAGGTAATTCTTTGCTTTTCTCTTGCTGCTTTTAAGATTCTCTCTTTTTTTAATTATATTTTATTGATTATGCTATTACAGATGTCCCATTTTTCCCCCATCATTCCCCTCCACCCTTCACATCCCCTCCCACCTGCATTCCCCACCTTTAGTTCATGTCCATGTTTCATAAGTTCTTTAGCTTCTACTTTTCCCACACTATTCTTGCCCCACCCCCGTCTATTTTCTACCCACCATCGATGCTACTTATTCTCTGTACCTTTTCTCCCTCTCTCCTCCTCCCAGTCTCCTGTTGCAAACCCTCCTTGTGATCTCCATTTTTGAGTTCCTGTTCCTGGTCCAGTTGTTTGCTTAGTTCGCTTTTGTTTTAGGTGTGGTTGTTAATATCTGGGAGTTTCCTATCTTTTTACTGTCCTATCTTTTATCTTCTTTTTCTTAGATAAGTCCCTTTAACATTTCATACAATAAGGGCTGGTGATGATGAATTCCTTTAACTTGACCTTATCTGAGAAGCACTTTATCTGGCCTTCCATTCTAAATGACAGCTTTGCTGGATAGAGCAATCTTGGATGTAGGTCCTTGCCTTTCCTGACTTGGAATACTTCTTTCCAGCCCCTTCTTGCCTGTAAGGTCTCTTTTGAGAAATCAGCTGACAGTCTGATGGGAACTCCTTTGTAGGTGACTGTGCCCTTATCCCTTGCTGCTTCTAGAATTCTCTCCTTCATTTTAATCTTGGCTAATGTAATTATGATGTGCCTTGGTGTGTTCCTCCTTAGGTCCACCTTCTTTGGGACTCTGTGAGCTTCCTGGACTTCCTGGAAGTCTATTTCCTTTGCTTGATTGGGAAAGTTCTCCTTTACTATTTGTTCAAATAAGTTTTCCACTTGTTGCTCTTCCTCTTCCCCTTCTGGTACCCCTATAATTCGGATGTTGGGACGTTTAAAGATGCCTGGACGTTCCTAAGCCTCTCCTCATTTTTTTGAATTCTGGTTTCTTCATTCTTTTCTGTTTGGTTGTTTCTTTCTTCCTTCTGGTCCACTCCATTGATTTGAGTCCCAGTTTTCCTCCCATCACGATTGGTTCCCTGTGTGTTTTTCTTCATTTCACTTATTGTAGCTTCCATTTGTTCCTCTAATTTGTAACCAAAATCAACCAATTCTGTGAGCTTCCTAATCACCAGAGCTTTGAACTGTGCTTCTGATAGGTTGGCTACCAGTGCTATGAGCTCTGCATCTGATAGGTTGACCACCTCCTGGTCGCTCACATGAATTAGCTCTGGGGCCCTGGTCTGTTCTCCCTTTTGAGCCATCTTTGGTTTTGTTTTTTTTGTTTTTGTCTGGTCACAGCTGTTATGTAGTGAGGGGCAGAGCCTTAGGCATTCACCAGGGTGGGGCAGCCCAGTTGCTGGGTTGTGATGCTGGATGTAGGGGCAGGGTCCAAGAGGGAACAATGGCGCTTGTCTGTGCTGTCTCGCAGATTCCAGTCCCTTCAGCCTCTTTCCCCTATCCAGTTGGGCCCTTCTGGTGCTGATTTCCATGTGGGTGGGCCTGCGCACACTCCAGGACCCTGTGGGTCTCCCCAATGAACTCTCCTGTGAGGCTGGGACTCCCTCCCGGCACCTCAGCCCCTACAAGTATTTTCAATAGGTGCTTTTAGGCTTCACTTCCTGGCGCTGGGGCCCTGCATCATGCAGTCTGTCTTGCTGCCTTTTTCACCTGGTTTATCTGTGCATGAACGTGTGTCCACAGTCCGCCGCCTTGTGTGCCCCACTTGGCCTCCTCGCATTCAGCAATGCTGCTGCCTGTGCACCTGGAGTGACTGCACGCCCAGGACCACCACCAGCTTATCCTGCTGCAATCCCACTCTGCCAGCCACAGACTCTGCCCCTCTTGCCAGTCTGGGTGAATCATTGTTGTCGGACTCCCGCACAGTTCAGTTTTCTCTCTGTCCTGGTTGGGTTTTCTTTTTTTTTTTTTTTTGTTCTATATTTTTGTTGTCCTTAATCTTGGTTGTGAGAGGAGGCACAGCGTGTCCAGCTATGCCTCCATCTTGGCCCTAAGATTCTCTCTTTATCTTTAACTTTGGCATTTTAATTATGATATGTCTTGGTGTGGTCCTCTTTGGGTCTAACTTGTTTGGGACTCTCTGTGCTTCCTGGACTTGTATGTCTGTTCCCTCCACCAAATTAGGAAAGTTTTCTTTCATTATTTTTTCAAATAAGTTTTCAATCTCTTGCTCTTCCTCTTCTCCCTCTGGCACCTCTATGATTTGGATGTTGGTACATTTGGAAATGTCCAAGAGGCTCTTTAGTTTATCCTCATTTTTTAAATTATTTTTTCTTCTTGCTGTTCTGATTGAATGCTTTTTTCTTCCTTATTATCCAAATTGTTGATTTAATTCTTGGCTTCATCCCCTCCACTGCTAGTTTCCTGTAGATTTTTCTTCGTTTAACTTAATGTAACCTTCATTTCTGCTGTTGTTTTTTTTCAATGCTGTTGCAGTACCCAGTGAGTTCATTGAGCATCCTGATAATCAGTGTTTTGAACTCTGCATAGCATGGCCTATTGTAGAAAAGCACACTTGTAAGTTGTATAGGTCAGAACCTTAGGTAATCGCTAGGGCAGGGCAGCCTGTGTCACTACTCTATGGGAGAGGGCACAGTGTCACTGTCTGGCCTCTAGAGGAGGCTGTCTCCCAGCACTCACCCTGTTTCCAGTCACTTCACTTTTTCCACGTATGCCAATGGTGCCCTTCCAGCTGTTTTCCTGGTGCTGAATCCCAGAGGAAGTGGGTCTGGGTAAGTCCTAAAAGTGTGGGCCCTTTAAGAGGAGTCTTGAGAGAATTCTGCAGTTTCTTCTGTTGCCCCAACCCCCACTAGTTTTTATAGCCAGAAGTTATGGGGACTTATCATCCTGGTGCTGGAACCCTGGGCTGGGTGGTCTGGTCTGGGGCTGGGTTCCCTCTCTCCTGGGGTATTCCCTCTCAATTTTTATCCACCACATGTCAACGTGGGGCCCCTCTCCACACCTCTCTGAGCCTCTGCGCCTATCCATGCCTCTCTGTACATCTCTGCATATCTACTCCTCCTACCTGTCTCCGTGAATGTAGCTTTTTTAAATCCTTGCTTGTTGGACTTCCATACAGCTCAATTTGTGACAAATCTGGGTGATATTTGTTTTGTAGTCTAGTTGTAAATTTTGCTATAGTTGTGCAAGGAAGTGAAACATATTTACCTATGCCTCCATCTTGACAGGAAGTCCCTTTGCCCATTTTTTAATTGGATTGCTTTTTTGGTGTTGACTTGCATAAGTGTTTTATAAATTTTGGATATTAACTTCTTATCAGGTGTATTACTGGTGAACATGTTCTTTTATTTGGTGGGTTGTCTTCTAATTTTGTTGATGGTTTCTTTTGCTGTGCAAAGGCTTTTTAGTTCAAAGTAGTTTCATTTGTTCATTTTTTCTTGTTTCTCTTGCTCAAGGAGATATATCAGAAAACATATTTCTACGAGAGATGTTCAAGATTTAACTGCCTATGTTTTCTTCTAGTTTTTATATTTTCAAGTCTAACATTTAAGTCTTTAATCCATTTTGAGTTTATTCTTGTGTATTGTGTAAGAAGGTAGTCTCAGTTCATTTTTTGCACTTACCTGTCCAATTTTACTAACACCATTTATTAAATAGACTTTCTTTACCCCATTGTGTGTTCTTGCCTCTTTTATCAAATCTTAATTGACCATAAAAGTGTGGCTTTATTTCTGGTCTCTCTATTCTGTTACATTGACCTGTATGTCTGTTTTTACATCAATAGCATGCTGTTTTGCTTACTACGGGCTTGTAGTATAGTTTTGATATCTGGTAGCACTATTCCTCCAACTTTGTTCTTCTTTCTCAAGATTGTTGTGGGTATTCAGGATCTTTTGTGGTTCTATATAAATTTTTGGATTATTCTGGTTCTATGAAATGTGCCATTAGTATCTTGATAGAAATTGCATTGAATCTATAGATTGCATTTGGTAGTATAGACATTTTAATGATGTTAATTCTTCCCATCCATGAACATGGTATATGCTTCCACTTAATTGTATCCTTTTCAATTTCCTTCTTCAGTGTCTTATAAATTTTCTGACTACAGGCCTTTTACATCCTTGGTTAAATTTACTCCTAGGTATTTTTTGATATGATTGTAATTGGGATTGTTTTCCTAGTTTCTCTTTCATTATTGGGGAAAAAATGCAACTGATTTCTGGGTATTTATTTTGTATTCTGCTACTTTACTAAATTCATTTATCAGTTCTAGTAGTTTTTTTGGTGTAATCTTTAGGGTTCTCCATATACAGTATTACATTGTCTGCAAAAATGACAGTTTTACTTCTTCTTTTCCAATTTCAATATTTTTTTATTTCTTGTCTAATTGCTCTGGGTAGGATGTTCAGTACTATGTTAAATAAGAGAGATGAAAGCAGACATCCCTATCTGGTTTCTGATCTTAAGGGAAACACTTTTAATTTTTGCCATTGAGTGATGTTGGCTGCAGCTTTGTCATATATGGCCTTTATTACATTGAGTTATATTACCTCTATTCCCACTTTGCTGAGAGTTTTTATCATAAATGAGTGCTGGATTTTATCAGATGCTTTTTCTGCATCTATTGATATATTCATGTGATTTATTTTTCATTTTGTTTATGTGATGTACCATGTTTATTGATTTGTGAATATTGTACCAACCTTGCATCCCCTAAATAAATCCCACTTAATTATGGTATATAATCTTTTTAATGTATTGCTCAATCTAGTTTGCTAGTATTTTGTTGAGGATTTTAGCATCTATGTTTATCAGGGATATTTGCCTATATATTTTTATTTCTTTGTAGGGTCTTTATCTGGTTTTGGAATTAGGATAATGCTGGCCTTGTAAAATGAGCTTGGGAGTCTTCCCTCCTCTTGAAATTTTTGAAATAATTTGAGAAGGATAGGTGTTAGATATTCTAATTCTTACTGATTCAGTTTTGGAAGATTGTATGTTCCTAGGAATTTATCCATTTCATCCTGATTGTCTAATTTGTTGGCATATACTTGTTCATGGTATTTTCTTAAAATCATTTGAATTTCTTTGATGTCAGCTGTTCCATCTCCTTTTTCATATCTGATTTTGTTTGTTTGGGTCCTCTCTCTTTTTTCTTGATGAGTCTGGGTAAAGGTTTGTCAATCTTGTTTATCTTTTCAGAGAACCAGCTCTTGGTTTCATTGCATTGTTTTCCTAGACTCTATATCGTTTATTTTTGCTGTGATCTTTATTATTTCCTTTTTTCTACTTACTTTGGACTTTGTTGTCCTTTCTCTAGTTCAAAGTTATATTGTTTATTTGAGATTTTTCTTGTTTCTTGAGATAGGCCTGTAATGCTACATATTTCCCTCTTAGGAATGCTTTTGCTGTTCTCATATATTTCAGGTTGTTGTGTGTTCTTTTTCATTTGTTTTCAAGGTATCTTTTGACTTCTTCTGTGATCTCATTGAAAACTCATGTATTGGTTAGTAACGTGTTATTTAGCTTCCATGTCCTTATGTATTTTTCAGTTTTTTCTTTTTCTTATTTTTATTTTTTATTTCTATTTCTTACTATTGTTCAAGTACAGTTGTCTCCCTTTCCCCACTACCACTTTCCCCCACCCCACCAACCCCACCCCCACCTTCAATCCTTCCCCATTTTGGCTTTCTCCATGGGGCCTTTACACATGTTCCTTGATGAACCCTTCCCTTCTTTCCTCTGTCATCCTCCTCCCCCATCCACTCTGATTACTGTCAGTTTGTTCTTTATTTCAATGTCTCTGGTTATATTTTGCTTGTTTGTTTGTTTGTTTGTTTGTTTGTTTTGATTAGGTCCCACTTATAGGTGAGATCACATGGTATTTGTCTTTCACCATCTGACTTACTTCACTTAGTGTAATGCTATCCAGTTCCATCCATGCTGTCACAAAGGGTAGGAGCTCCTTCTTTATTTCTGCTGCATAGTATTCCATGTGTAAATATACCACAGTTTTTTGATCTGCTCAACCACTGATGGGCACCTAGGTTGATTCCAGCACTTGGCTACTGTATATTGTGCTACTATGAAGATTGGGATGCATAGGTTCTTCTGAATTAGTGTTTCAGGATTCATAGGGTATAGTCCCAGAGGTGGGATCACTGGATCTAAAGGCACTTCCATCTTTAATTTTTTGAGGAAATTCCATACTGTTTTCCACAGTGGCTGCACTAGTCTGCTTTCCCACCAACAATGTACTAGGGTTCCTTTTCTCCACAACCTCGTCAGCACTTATTGTTTGTTGATGTGCTTATGATGGCCATTCTGAAGCTCTCTCTTCAGAAGTTGTATCTCATTGTGGCTTTAATTTGCATCTCTCTGAAGGGTAGTGATGCTGAGCATCTTTTCATATGTCTCTGGGCCCTCCATATATCCTCCTTGGAGAAGTGTCTGTTCAGGTAATTTGTCCATTTTTTAATTGAATTGTTTGTCCTCCTGGAGTGGAGTTGTGTGAGTTCTTTATATATTTTGAGGACCAAAACCTTGTCCAAAATATCATTGACAAAAGTATCTTCCCATACAATTGGTTCCCTTTTCATTTTGCTGATGTTTACTATAGCTATGCAGAAACACTTTATTTTGATCAGATCCTGTTTGTTTATTCTTTCCTTTATGTTCCTTGCTCTAGGGGACATATTGGTGAAAATAGTGCTGCATAGAATATCTGAGATTTTCCTGCCTATGTTCTCCTGTAGGACTTTTATGATATCATAAGTTATATTTAAGTCTTATCCTTTTTGTGTTTATTTCTATGTATGATGTAAGTTCATGGTCGAGTTTCATTTTTTTGCATGTTGCTGTCCAGATCTCCCAACAGCATTTGTTGAAGAGGCTATTTTTACTTGATATTATGCTTCTGCCCCCATTGTCAAATACCAATTGACTGTAGAGACTTGGGCTTATTTCTGGACTCTATTCTGTTCCATTGATCTGTGTGTGTTCTTATGCCAGTACCAGACTGTTTTGATTACCACAGCCTTGTAATATAGTTTGATGTCAAGTATGGTGATCCCTCCTACTTTGTTCTTCTTTCTCAAGATTGCTGCAGCTATTTGGGATCATTTATGTTTCCACGTAAATTTTTAAAATGTTTGTTCTATATCTGTGACACATGTCATTGATATTTTAATAGAGATTGAATTGAGTCTCTAAATTGCTTTGGGTAGTATGGACATTTTGATGATGTCAGTTATTCCTGTCCATGAACATGGTATATACTTCCATTTATTTGTGTCTTCCTTAATTTGTTTCTTCAGTGTTGTGTAGTTTTATGAGTATACATCTGGTACCTATTTGGTTAGGTTTATTCCTAGATATTTTATTTTTCTTGTTACTATAGCAAGAGATTTTTTTCCTGATTTCTGTTTCTGATATTATGTTGTTGATGTACAGAAATGCCTTCAATTTTTTAATATTGACTTTGTATCCCACTGCTTTGCCAAATTAACTTATTACATCAAGTAGTTTTTTGGTGCAGTCTATAGGGTTTTCTATATGCACTATCAAGTCATCTGCAAACAGCAACAATTTTACATTCTCCTTTCCAACTTGGATGCCTTTTATTTCTTTTTCTTGTCCTATCACTATGGCTAGGACTTCCAATACTATGTTGGATAGAAGTGGTGAAAGCGAACATCCTTGTCTTATTCCTGATCTTAGTGGGAAAGCTTTTAGTTTTTGCCTATTGAGTATGATGTTGGCTGTAAGTTTTTCATATATGAGCTTTATTATGTTGATGTATGCTCCCTCTATTCCCACTTTGCTGAGTGTTTTTATCATAAATGGGTGCTGTACCTTATCAAATGCTTTTTCTGCATCTGTTGATATGATCATGTGATTTTTGTCTTTCCTTTTGTTTATGTGATATATTACCTTTGTTGATTTGCAAATATTGTACCATCCTTGCATCCCTTGGATGAATCCCACATGATCATGGTATATGACCGTTTTGATGTATTTGCTGAATGTGGTTTGCCAATATTTTGTTGAGGATTTTAGCACCTATGTTCATCAGCAATATTGGCCTGAAGTTTTCTTTCTTTGTTGTGTCTTTGTGTGGGTTTGGGATTAGGATGATGCTGGGCTCATCAAAAAAGTTTGGAAATCTTCCATCTTCCTGGATATTTTGGAATAGTGTGAGAAGGATAGGGGCTAGCTGTTGCTTAAATGTTTTGTAAAATTCTCTTGTGAAACTGTCTGGTCCAGGACTTTTGAGTGATGGGAATTTTTCAATTACTGGTTCAATTTCACCAGGTTTATTGGTCTCTTCAGGTTTCCTGCTGCTTCTTGATTCAGTTTTGCAAGCT
Source organism: Anoura caudifer (assembly GCA_004027475.1). Taxonomy (NCBI): domain Eukaryota; kingdom Metazoa; phylum Chordata; class Mammalia; order Chiroptera; family Phyllostomidae; genus Anoura; species Anoura caudifer. The sequence continues at coordinate 386,537 of PVKU01000586.1, read as the reverse complement.
TATATTTTTCTAGAAATTTGTCCATTTCACCCAGGTTTTCAAATTTCTTGCAGTAATTTCTTACAATCCTTTATATTTCTGTGGTATCATCTGTAATTTCTCCTCTTTCATTTCTTATTTTATTTACATGGGTCCTCTCCCTTTTTTCTTTATGAATCTGGTTAAAGGCTTGTCGATTTTGTTTCTCTTTTCTAAGATCCAGATCCTGGATTTATTTATCCCTGGAATTGTTCTTTTAGTCACTATGTTGTTTAATTCTGCTCTGATATTGATTATTTCCTTCATTCTGCTGGCTCTGGGCTTTATTTATTGTTGTTCCTCTAGTTCTTATAGATGTAGGATTAGGTTGTTTATTTGAAATGTTTCTATATTTTTTAGGTAGGTCTGTATTGCTATGACTTCCCTCTTAAGACTGCCTTCTCTGTGTCCCATAGGTTTAGGATTGTTTTTGAGTTCATATTCATTTGTTTCCAGAAAGGTTTTTTATTTCTTCCTTGATCTCATTATTAACCTGTTCACTGTTTAATAGCATGCTATTCACTCTACATGAGTTTGAATATTTTTTAACTTTTTCCCTTGAGGTTGGTGTCTAGTTTCAAGCCACTGTGACCTACAAAGATGCTTGATATGAATTCAATATTCTTGAATTTGTTGTTGCTTGTTTTGTATCCTATCATGTGGTTTATCTTTGAAAATGTTCCATGTGCATTTGCAAAGAATGTATAGTTTGCTTCTATGGAATGAAAGGTTCTATATACATCAGTTAAGTCCATTTGATCTAGGACATTGTTCAATGCTGCAATGTCTTTGTTGATATTTTGTTTGAAGATCTATCAGTGTTTGACAGTGGGTGTTAAAATCCCCTACTATAATTGTGTTGATGTCTGTATCTTTCTTGAATTCTTCCAAGATTATCCTTATATATTTGGGTACTCCTATGTTGCGTGCATATATATTTACACTATTTATGTCTTCTTGATGGATTCTTCCCTTGAGTATTATGAAGTGTCCTTCCCTGTCTCTTTTTATGGGCTTTGTTTTGAAGTCTATGTTGTCTGATATAAGTATTGCTACCCTGGCTTTTTCCCCCCATCTGTTTGCTTGGAATATTTTTTCCAACCTTTCACTTTCCGTCTATGTACATCTTTTGTTCTGAGGGGAGTCTCTTGTAAGCAGCATATGTGTGGTTCAGGTTTTCTTATCTATTCAGCTACTTTATGTCTTTTGCTCGGAGAATTTAATCCATTTTCACTTAAGGTTATTATTGATAAGTACTTATTCGTTGCCATTTTACTCCCTTTGTACCTGTGTTCCTCTCTCTCTCATTCTTTTTCTTCCTCTTCTTAAAGCTGTTCCTTCAGCATATCTTGCATGCTAGTTTGGTGAAGGAGTATTCTTTAGCCTTCTTTTGTCCAGGAAGCTTCGTATTTCACCTTCCGTTTTAACTGAGAGCCTTGCTGGATAGAGTAGTCTTGGTTGCAGTCTTTGGTTTTTCATTACTTGGAATATTTCTTGCCTTTCCCTTCTGGCTTATAGTGTTTCCATTGACAAGTCAGCAGCCAGACTTATCGGGGCTTCGTTGTAGGTTATTTCCTGTTTTTCCCTTGCTGCCTTTAAGATTCTCTCTTTGTCCTTGAATTTTGCCATTTTAATTATGATGTGGCTTGGAATGTGCCTCTTTCAGGTCCTCTTGATTGGGACCCTCTGTGTTTCCTGGGCTTGTGTAACTTGTCTCATCACATTACAGAAGCTTTCCATCATTACTTTTCAAACAGGTTTTTTATTCCTTGCTCCTCTTCTTCTCCTTCTGGTATCCCTGTTATACTCACGTTTATGTTTCATGTTGTCCTAAAGTTCCCTTAACCCATCTTCATTTTTTTTCAGTCTTTTTTCCTTTTCTTGCTATTTCTGAGAGTATTTTTCTACCTTATTCTCCTGCTCACTGATTTGATCCTCTGCTTCATGGAGCCTGCTTTTGACTCCTTCTAATGTGTTCTTCAATTCAGAAAGTGTATTCTTCATTTTGTCTTGGCGCTTTTTGATTATTTCTATGTCCTTTTTCATGCTGATACAGTTTGCAGTCAGTTCCTAGTAGATTCCATGTAGTTTTTGGTAATTCTCTGTGAGCTCATTGAGCTTCCTCACAACCATTGTTTTGAACTCAATATCTGATTGTTTACTTGACCCTATTTCATTTAGCATTCCTTCTGAGCATTCCTCCTTTACTTTTGATTAGGGGTGTTTCCTGACTTCCCAATATTTCTGAGATACTTCTTGTTTGCTTCTGCTTCTTAATCTGTTCTGACTTCCTGACTTTGTGGTGTGAACTTCTACAGTAGGAAACCTGTCAGATTCCTTGGTTGCCTGAAATCAATACTCTTGGGATGCCTTTTATGCCATTTATGTTGGTTCTCTGGATGTAATTGGTTTTTGATTGTTGTTGGGTCTTCCTTGCGGGGGTCCTTCCCTCCAGCTGGTTGACTGAGGGAAACTCAGCCCACCACATCTTGTGTGCTATTGTGCAGATGCTGCCAGAAGAAAACCACAAAGTCCATGTAACAAACCCACACCTGCAAAAGTAACTACCCCCTGCCATCCCACTATCACCAGCAAATAAACTGGTATTACTAAAGCTGTAAAGAGATTAAGACTATTATAAGAAAGTAGAGTGAACGTGAGATGACCTACTGAAAGAAAAATGATTTTGAAAAGGAGTACTAAGAGTTGGGAGTTGGAGCAATAAGAAGAAAGTATAACTTACAACATGAATAAAAAAGGGAATGAAGAATGTGGAGTGGAGTATGAAAAAGGAAGTATATGGTATTAGGTTTAAGCAGAAATTAATATAAAATGAAAATTCTGGCAAAGACGGAGGTGCAGGTAGACACATTGTGCCTCCTTGCACAACCAAAAGAAGGACGACAACAAATTTAAAAACAAACAAAAAAAACAACCAGAACTGACAGAAAACCAAACTGTATGGAAGTCTGACAACCAATGAGTTAAAGAATAAACATTCATCCAGACCGGTAGGAGGGGCGGAGATGGGCAGCCAGGTGGAGAGGACCTGCAGCAAGGCAGCAGATGGAGAACAGAAGCAGGCAAGGCAGTGACTGGCAGACTTGGTGAGGTGGCAGCTAGCAGACAGGGTGGCCCCACATTTGCGTACAGATGAACTGGGAGGAATAACTGGGGAGTGAGACAGACCGCACAACCCAGAGTTCCAGCACAGGGAAGTGAAACCTCAAACCTCTGATTGAAAACACCTGTGGGGGTTGAGGCACCAGCAGGAGAAACTCCAAGCCTCACAGGAGAGTTCATTGGAGAGACCCACAGGGTCCTAGGATGTACACAAACCCACCCACCTGGGAATCAGCACCATAAAGCCCAATTTGATTGTGGGTAGTATGGGAAGTGATTGAAAACCTGCAGAGAGTGGAGAAAGCAGCATTGTTCCCCCTTGGATTCCCTCCCCCACATGCAGCATCACAATGCAGCGATGTGGGTTGCCCCACCCTGGTCTACACCTAAGGCTCCACCCCTGAGTGCGTAACAGATGCACTGATACAAAAAAAATGGCCCAAATGAAAGAACAGATCAAAGCTCCAGGTAAAATACAACTAAGCAACAAAGAGATAGCCAACCTATCAGAGGTACAATTCAAAACTCTGGTAATCAGGATGCTCACAGAACTGGTTGAGTATGGTTGCAAATTAGAGGGAAAAAATGAAGGCTATGTGAAGTGAAATAAAGAAAAATGTACAGGGAAACTACAGTGACAGGAAGGAAACTGGGACTCAAATCGACGGTGTGGACCAGAAGGAAGAAAGAATCATTCAACCAGAACAGAATGAAGAAACAAGAATTTTAAAAAATTAGGAGAGGCTTAGAAACCTCCAGGACAACTTTAACATTCCAACATCTGAATCATAGGGGTACCAGAAGGAGAGGAACAAGAGCAGGAAAAAACAATGAAGGAGAACTTCCCCGATCTGGCAAAGGAAATAGACTTCCAGGCAGTCCAGGAAGCTCAGAGTCCCAAAGAAGTTGGACCCAAGGGAGCACACACCAAGGTACATCATAATTACACTAGCCAAGATTAAAGATAAAGAAAGAATCTTAAAAGCAAGAAGAGAGAAGGAGACAGTTACCTACAAAGGAGTACCGTAAAACTGTCAGCTGATTTTTCAAAAGAAACTTTGCAGGCAAGAGGGGGAAGGAAAGAAATATTTGAAGTCGTGAAAAGCAAGGACCTACATCCAAGATTACTCTCTCCAGCAAAGCTATCATTTAGAATGGAAGGGCAGATAAAGTGCTTCCCAGATAAGGTCAAGTTAAAGGAGTCCATCATCGTCAATCCCTTATTATATGAAATGTTAAAGGGATTTATCTAAGAAAAAGAAGATTAAAAATATGAACAGTAAAATGACAACAAACTCACAATTATTAACAACCACACCTAAAACAAAAGCAAACTAAGCAAACTAGAACAGGAACAGAATCACAGAAATGGAGATCACATGGAGGGTTATCAGCAAGGGAGTGGGAGGGGGAGATAGGAGGAAAAGGTATAGAGAATAAGTAGCATAAATGTTAGGTAGAAAATAGACAGGTGGAGGTTGAGAATAGTATAGGAAATGTAGAAGCCAAAGCACTTACAGGTATGACCCATGAACATGAACTAAAAGCAGGGAATGCGGGTGGGAAGGGTGTGAAGGGTAGAAGGGAATAAAGGGGCTGGAATGGGACAACTGTAATAGCATAATCAATAAAATATATTTTAAAAAGAAATTGATATAAAATAAAGTGAGAGAAAGAAAGAAAAAGGAAATAAAAAGTAGATAAATAATAAATATATAGGAGCCAAATTGGTGAGCAAGGTCCACCATCATCGGCATCATTTGTAGCATCATCAGCAACAAATGAACTAAAATTGATATAGGTGGTACGGGAATAAGAGGAAAAAAGAAACAAAGAAAATCTTAAGAGATGTCTAGAGGAATGAGAAGAGATTTTGAAATGATAGAGAGAGAGGGCGTACTAAAAGTAAGGAACAAAAGCCTGGCTAAGACAGGGAAAAATTAAAATTTGAGACAAAAGGAAAAAAATTAAAATTAAAAAAATTGAAAAAGAAAAAGGCACGATAAAAGAGAAATAGAAGAAAGAAAATAAAGGAAAAACAGGCTAAGGCAGGTTAAAATTAAAAATTTGAGACAAAAAAAAAGAGAAGGTGAGGAGACCAATAAATTTGATATTTGAAATACAAAATTAATGAAGCTCTAGGGGAAAAAATTGAAAAAAGAAATGCAACAACAACCACCCTACCCACAACCACCTAGCAAAGATTGCTAATAGTGGAGAGAGAACACAGGTATTTTAAGAGTGGGGGAAAAGGATGTGAGATGACCATAGACTAGACAACTGGTTTTGTGTGTCTAGATGGGGGAGAAATAGTAGGAGTGCAGAATGGGAACAAGTCATAGCAAGAGAGAAAATTAAATTTGAAATGAAAATAATTAGAGGAAAGAAGGTAAATTGGGGTAAGAAAGTGGAAGGGCAAAACATGTGAATTAAAATAAGCTATAGTATCAAATCTAGTGACTAAAGGTGTACAAACTTGCTAGACAAGAAATGGATGTCAAAAAGCTATGCAGGAAAGAAAATATCGCTAATCATGGAGAAGACCACAGTGGATTTTGTCTCAGTAGCCTCTAGTACTTAACTACTGCTTTTTTCTTTCTGGATCTACCTCTGATAATATCAGATTTTGATCCCATCTGACCTCGGGCAGCAGTCTGAGACTTCCAGAGATTTACTGTCTGTACCTGTCACCTTCAGTTGTTAATCCACTCATTCTGCATTCAGCAATCAGGTTTAAGCTCCGAAGTGCAGGGTTGAATCCCTCCTGGTGTCATGGCTATTGTTTCCCCTAAGGCTGATGCCACTCAGAGGGGAATGGTCTGCCTGAGCAGAATATCTGCTACCATCTGAGGGATGACTCAGCACCAGGATCCCAGCGTCTACTCTCTCAGTTCTCTCCCCCAAGCTTCCATCCCCAGTCTCACCTAAGGCATCTCCAGCCCGCAGTGCACCCCGCCTTTGCTGGCACCCAGTATAAGTGGCTGCAAATGAAAATTTGTGTGTTGGCCCCTTAAATGACTCTTTGCATCTCCTACCATCTGTCTCTGGCAGAGAACAACCCTGCTGTTTTTCATTGCTGGTTGTTATCTGTGTACTTTTGGGGCTCTGGTGCTCTAGGCTGGGAGTCCTAGCTTAGGGTTTAGACCCCATTCTTCTCAGGGGGATCCAACCAGCCACTTACTTATCCCCCTGGCACTGCTGCTGGTGGGTGCCCAGCCAACCCTCTCAAGTCTCTATCACACTCCTTACCAGTTAGTGCTGAACATGATTCTTCTGTCTCTCTGAGGTATAAGGCTTCTCTCTCGCTATTCAGTTTTTTTTTTCCTTGTGATTTATTTCCAGTTTCCTACCATATGGTCAGAGAAGATGCTTGATATGGTTTTAATCATTTTAAATTTATTGATGTTTGGTTTATGTTCCAACATGAGTTCTATCCTCAAAAATATTCCATGTGCACTACAAAAGAATGTATATTCTGCTGTTTTTGCATGAAATGCTTTGAAGATATCAATTAAATCTGTCTGTTCTCATGTGTCATTTAAGGCAGGTGTCCCCAACCTCCCTCCTCGCAGTCTGTGGATGCTGTTCACATTACTGTTTGAGCTCTGCCTCCTGTCTCCCTCCCACACCCTGACCTTGGTCAGTGGAAAAATTGTCTTCCATGAAACCAGTCACCCGTGCCAAAAATGATGGGGATTGCTAATTTAAGGCTGCTGTGTCCTTGTTGATTTTCTGTCTGGTAGATCTATCCATTGATGTCAATGGGGTGTTAATATCCCTTATTATGGCAGTATTACTATGGATTTCCCCCTTCATTTCCATCAAGATTTGCTTTACATATTTAGGTGCTCCTATGTTGGGCGCATAAATGTTTACAAGGGTTATATCCTCTTCTTAGATTGCTTCCTCTATTACTACGTAGGGTCCTTCTTTTTTTCTTATTATAGCCTTTGTTTTAAAGTCCATTTTGTCAGGTATAGGTATTGCTACCCAGCTTTTATTTTTCTTTCCATTTGCATGAGATATCTTTTTTTATCCTTTTACTTTTAGTCTATGTGTATCTTTTGTTTTGACGTGGGTCTCCTGAAGATGGCATATATATTAGTTTTGTTTTCTTGTCCATTTAGCTACCCTATGTCTTTTCATTGGAGCATTTAAGCCATTTACATGTAAAGTTGTTATTGATAGGAATGTATTTGTTGCCATTTTATTCTTTAACTATGTTCTTCTGTTTTTTCTTCTTCTTCTTAAAAAAGCCCTTTAACATTTCTTGTAATACTGATTTGGTGTAAATGAACTTCTTTAACTTTTTCTTGTCTTGGAAGTTCTTTATTTCTCCTTCATTTTTTAACTGCTAACCTACTGGTTAAAGTAGTCTTGGTTGTAGGTCTTCGCTTTTCATTGCTTTGAATAGTTCATTCCAACTCCTTCTGACCTGCAATGTTTCTGTTGAGAAGAAATCTTATAGGACCTCCCTTGTAGGTAACTAAATTTCTCTTGCTGCTCTAAGATTCTCTCTGTATCTTTAACCTTTGCCATTTTAATTACGATGTATTTTGTTCAGTGTGGGCCTCCTTGGGTTCATCTTGTTTGGGACTCTCTGTACTTCCTAGACTTATGTGTCTTTTTTCCTTCACCATGTTAAGGAAGTTTTTGGTCATTATTTCTTTAAACAGGTTCTCAAATCCTTCCTCTCTCTCTTTCCTTCTGGTACCCCTGTTATGTGGACATTGTTATGCTTCTTGTTGTCCCAAAGGTTTCTTAAACTATCCTTGCTCTTTTAATTCCTTTTTCTTTTTCCTTGTCTTCCAAGTTTCTGATTCAATTATCTGCTTCACCCAAACTGGAAGTTTATTTCTTCCAGTGTGTTCTTCATTTGTAATTGGTTCTTTTTTATGGTTTCTATGTCCTTTTTCACATTGTTACAGTTCTCAGTAAGTTTCCCATAGTTCTCCACTATGTTCCTTGAACATCCTTAAAAACATTTTTGAACTCTATATCTGATAAGTTGCTTGCCTCTATTTCATTTAACTCTTTTTCTGAATATTTATTCTGTTCTTTCATTTGAGGCCTGTTTCTTTGTCTCCCCATTTTGGCTGCCTCTTTGTGTTTGTTTCCGTGTATCAGGTAGATTGCTTTTGTTGTCAGGGTGAGGCCAGCAGAGTTTATCAGGTGCAAATGGACCAAGATTTTGCTTACTGAAGGAAGGGCTCTGCACCAGTCAGGCATGTGAGGGAAAGGAGGCCTTTGTCCTAGAGCCACATACCTCAGTATGTCCCAGATTCTGCCCAGAGCCTGATCTCAACAGGAGCTGTCAGGAGGGTGGGGCTTGTCAATCTCTTGTGAGGGGGAGATGGTGGTCAGGTTTAGGGGTGTTTGGGGGAGTGGCCTCCAGCCCAGAGCCACACAACTCAGTCTGTTCTGGATTCTGCCCAGACCTCAGCAGGGTAGACCTAGCAGGAATCAGGAGGGTGGAATTGCTGGGAACCCAGAGAGTGGGGCTAGTGGATTTCTCTCGATGGGGAGGCAGCAGTTAGGTTTACAGGAAGATGGGGGATGGCTCCGACCCCAAAGCCACAATCTCAGTCACTGACACTCTTGAGTCTGCCCAGATCTCTACACTCTCACCAAGGTAGCTGACTCCTCGGCAATGTGTAAGCTCCGCAGAATTGGACAGCAGGGAGTCCAGAGGGTGGGGCTATTGTATTTTCCTAGGCTGATGACATATTGAGGGGAGTATTCCATCCAAGAAAAATGGCATCTGCTAAGTGAGAACAGAGCTCAGCTCAGGGATCCTGGTGGCTGTCCTTCAATTCTTTCCCAAGAGCCACGAAGCCCAGTCTCCCCTCACTCACTCTAGTCTGCTCCACCCTCCCTCCACCGGAGACCAGAGTGAGTGACAGTGAATGAGATTTTATGTGTTGCTTCTTTAAGAACAAGCCTGTGTTTCTAGTTTCTAGTTTCTAGTTTCTAGAAGACTTCTGCCCTTCGCTAATGACAGGATCCCCATTGACTTTCACAGCCAGATGTTACATGAATGCCTCTTCCTGGCTCTGGTGCTCTGGGCTGGAAAGTCCAGCTTGGGATGAGACCCCCACACTTCTCAGGAGGAACCCCCATAGCTGAGATATCTATCCAGAATCTCATCTGTGACCCATGGGAGCAGGGCCAACCCTTTACATATCTTCACCCTTCCTACTAGTCTCAATGTTGCTTCTTCTATAAAGCCTTGGTTCTAGACCTCTCCTCAGCTAGTCTTCCATTGATTATTCAGGTTGATTGTTCTACAATTTAGTTATAATTCCAGTTTGGTCCTGGGAGGAGGTGAATGTACCTTCCACCTACTTCACTGACATTTTGGGTCCCCTGTGGTATCTTTTGATTTTTTGATAATAGCCTAACAAGTATGAGGTGATATCTCATTGTGGTTTTGATTTGCAATTCCCTGATGAAAGATGTTGAGCATCTTTCTTTTTCGTTTGTTCTGCCTCTTGTCTTCCCCTGTTTGGGGCATGGCAAGAAATATGCTTTGGTTTGGGAAATTCTCCTTTTGTTTGAGAGAGTATGTGAGAGGATGAATGCTTACATTTTGAACTTCCAGGGAAACCCTATTGTTTCCAGAATAGGTTTGTGCTTTGGACCAGAGCAGGGACTGTGATGTCTTATTTGTTTTGTCCATCTTCTCAATCTGTGCTGTATAACAATGTAATCAGCAACCATAGGCAGGTACATAAATTAAAATTAATTAAAATTTAACTTAATTTGAAATTCAGTTTCTCAGTTCCACTCACTACATTCTAAATATCCAATGGCACTTATGCTTAGTGCTCTATGTTAGTGTTTTTCACCTTTTTTCCACTATTGTTTCCCCAAGGTACCTTTTTAGACAATTCTTTCTAGTTGCCATCCCCCTGCCATGGGAAATTTTAATAACACAGATGTACTGTATATCTATTTATGTACTGTATGTATATCTATGCTTCAAACATAAGAACAAAAAATTGGTTACTTTAACAAACTTTTGCCCCCTTGGAGACAATATCACCTCCATCAAGAAGGTGTGTACTATAGGAACCAGGGCTGAGATTAGGGTAAAGTACCTAAGGTTCAATTTTTTTAATAAAAATATTTTTTGCTATATTAATTTCAGTTGACACACAATATTATATTACTTTCAAGTATACAACACAGTGATTAGATATTTAGGTACCTTACAAAGGGATCACTCCAATAAGTGTAGTACCCATCAGACACCACATATAGTTATTATAATATTAGTAACTATACCTTCAGTTCAAAATTTAAGGCCTTCACTCTCAGGGCCTTGTAAATGAGGGTCAGCAACTGAAAATAAGAGCCTCCTCAAATTTTGTGTCCTACCTGCCTCACTTGCATTACCCTAGTCCCAACTCTGATATGAACCTTTCCTTCATCACAGAATGTTCTATCAGATTAGAATTTTGGAAAGGTGGAACTAAGAGAGGCATTTGGAGAAATTCCATTTGGAGGAGCTAGCTGCACAGGAGTGGTTCTCAATGCTGGCTGCATGTTAGAATCCTCTGATGAACTTCAAAATTTCTGACACCTGAGCCCTTCCCCAGGTGAAGCAAGTCTGAATCTCTGGGATGGGTCCAGGGGTGGGGGTGCCTTTTCAGTGCCCAGGAGATTCTGCTGTTTGGCCTGGGCCTCATGACAGTCTCTGCTGTGAGTGAGGATACAAACTCAAGTTGCAGCCATAGACATTCAGGGGGAAATCCATGCCGGCTGCCTGCAAGCAGAACAAGTAAGAAAGGATCTTTGATTACTCTGTGGGAACAGGGGTTAAGGTGATAAAGGAAGATTTGTAGTATGAAAAACATGGAGTAGTGACTCATCTAGGGAACTTTATGTCACAGTGCTGCATGGTTTGGACCTTGTTTATGTCAAACATGGTCCGGACACTGTCACTGACCATCAGGATGATTATATACCCAGAGAGGCTCCTAGGTCCAGCAAAGAGTGTGGAGTTGGGGTTAATTTATTAACATCCCGACCTTGGTCAGTTGCTTCTGGGCCAATGTCAAAGAGACATTCTTAAAGGGCTTGTGAGCCCTGACCAGTGTCACTCAGTGGGTTGGACATCATTCCACAAAGCAAAATGTCATCAGTTAGATTCCTGGTCAGGGCACATGCCTGGGTTGAGGGTTTGGTCCCTGAATGAGGTGTTTACAAGAGACAACCAAGCCATGTTTCTCTCTCACATCAATGTTTCTTTCCTTCTCTTTTTTCTTTCCTTTCTCTCACTCTAAAATAAATAAACAAAATCTTTTTAAAAATAATAAAGGTTCACTCTTCCAGTGGTCACTCTTTCAGTGGCCCCAGATCAATAGCAGGGAGAAATTATGATGACAGAAGTCATGGGCAGGACTTTGTCTCCTCTGATGGGGAACCAAAGCAACATCACCCTTAACTGTCCATATTCTGGTTGTCAAACTAACTCCAATTTAAAAGAGAGCAAACTATGGAGGGGACATTGGAATTCTAAGTGCCACCAACCATCAGCCTTACCCCAAGTCCACCTCAGCACACAATTATGCACACATACACACACCTCAAGAGGATTAGTTTTATGTACTACAGCCACAACCTTATTTGAGGATACATTCTAAGACCCCCAGTGGATGCTAAAACTGTAGATAGTACCAAACCCTACATGTACTGTTTTTCCATATAAATACATATCTATAATAAACTTTAATTTATAAATTAGGAACAGGAAGAGATTTATAATAACTAATAATAAAATAGAAATTTATTACAATATACTGTAATAAAAGTTAGGTGAATGTTGTTTCTGCCTTCAGGGGGATGCCTTGATGAAGTCTTTGTACTGTAACTACACAAAAAGCTAATTTTCTTTAATGCAGTCTTATTTTCCCCCCTTTGACTCAAACTGCTCTCACCCAGCACTCTTAACTCACCCACTTCCCTCTCCCTTGGTTAATCATTAAGCCTTCAGGACAATGAGGTTCTGGTAGGCATCCAGTCATCTTTGGAAAGAGGTCCTCAGTCTACCAATGACAGAAACAGAGTTTTTAATCAAACTAAACACAGTATCTTGGCCTCAGTTGTGTTTTAGCTCTGGAACCAGGAAAGCGGAACAAATCCTTGCAAATATGGACAGAACAACTCCATGGCTGACATCAGGACCACATGCAATGATCAATTACCACAGCCCTAGGACTGATCAATCAGTAGAGACCATAACCCTTACTCCTTCAGTCACCATGATTAATGATTTTTGCCCTATATAATCTATTCCCTTGAAGCCATTGCAGAGTCAGATTTTTTAACATTAGCTACCTGTGACTCTGGGCATGACACCATCTCCTTAATAAGTCCTTACTTTCTTAACTGCAAACTCCTGTTCATGTCTTATTGGGCATTGATGAGCACAGGCAAATGAACCCTTTCAGTCTGGTAACAGTACAGGTTCAATGCTTTCTAATGAAATATGTTGACTTATATCAGAACACATTTTCTGTTCATGTATTCCACCCACAAATTTAATGCCTTTTCCACCTAAATTAAGCACTTATGCACCAGGGCCGTAACTTTTGTTGTTGAAGTACAACAGCAAAAGTAGCACAAATTTCCTTTTTCTTCACAATTTCATGGATAAAAGATTTATTCTAACTGTAGATCTGAATAACCTCAGTATATCTTTTTTTTTTTTTTACTTTCCTTATGAAGTTAAGAACTTTAACCTTTTCACTTAAAGAAAACACTGTCTGGCCTCTCTGTCACATCTGAACTGCCAGCATCACTACTCTTGCACTTTGGGGTCATCATTAAGTAAAATAAAGGTTACTTGAACACAAGCACTGTGATACCAAGACAGTCAATCTTAAAATGAGAGGGATAAATGGCTAACAAGCAGGGAGTGGAAATGGCATGGATATGGGGACAAAGGGATGAGTCATGCCTGGCGAGACTGAGCAGGACTTGTGGATTTCAACACAATTCTCAGAATGGCATGGAAGGTAAAATGTATGAATTGTTTATTTCTGGAATTTTCCACTTAATATTTTCCAGACAGTGTTTGACTTCAAGTAACTGAAACTGAGAAAAGCAAAACCACTGATGAAGATAGAGGACTGTAATAGACATAATATGGATAAGCCATATTTTATGCAACAACTACCTTTGTCATAATTTTTAAACTGGGATCCTGTTCAAATAAATCACTTAAGTTTCTTCCAGAAGCACTTTATAAAACATGCATCTGATTGTGTTACTCTTCTGCTTTAAAATATTAGTGTGATGTTATTAAAGAGATTCTAAAATATGGCAAATGGGTGAATACTCCCAATTCCTACCATTTAAAATTGGCTCTTAGAACAGCACAAACATCAGAATAAGAGTTTTGATGGAAACTGGAATTGTGCTGAAAGCTCCAGAGGAGAGACAAATCTGAAGCTTTCTTCCTTGGATTGAGGCAAAGATTTAATGACTTCCCAAGTGGAGATGAATGGTAGATACCATTGGGTATCCTTGGTGGGGACTTCCCCATCTTTCTGACCCTGGGAGACCTGAAGCAGAAGTACATAGTTGGCCTGATTTCATCTCAGTTTGAATGATTGAAACAAAACCATCTGTCCCAGTGATTGAAAGAAAACCATTGGACCCAGCAGTATGAGATTATAGTCCCCAATGGAGGTAAGAGCATTTATGAGTTCATCTGAACATGCAAAAAAGAAGGCTATTTCAAAATGGTAATGATTAGTGAGAGTTTAGAACATGGCAGCATGTGTAAACACAGCTCACCTTCTCACACAACCATATCAAAATTACAACTAAACTACAGAATAATCATTATTCATAACCACCAGAAATTGAACTAAATGTAAGTTCTACAACTACAGAATTAAATAAGAAACCACATCAAGAGTGGTAGGAGGAGCGGAGACACAGAACAAGTTGGTCCCATACCCATGTGTGGTGGATAAAAATTGGGAGGGATGTTTCAGGAGCAAGGAGTCCCAGCCCCAACCAGGCCCCCCAGCCCAGGGTTCCAGTGCCAGGAAGATAAGTCCCCACAATTTCTGGCTGTAAAATCCAATGGGGATTGCGGCTGTAGAAGACAGAAACTTCTGGAGCCCCAGGCAGTTCCATGCACATATTTACTTGGACTCACTTCCTCTGAGCTCCAGCCCCAAGGCAACAACTTAAAAGGCACCAGAGGTATATTGAGAGAAACTGAAGTGTCTGGCATTGAAACAAGAGCTGGGGAGCAGCTTTCTTCCAAACAGAAGTGTTGGCAGAGGCCATTGTTCCTTCTCTGAGCCATCCCCCCCACCCGCCCCGCCAACAGACCTGGCAGTTGGGTGCTGTATTTGAGACTCTGTAAACCTGGCTCACACTGTTTGCTCTGCCATGAGGCTCTGCCCCACTCATCTTTCAGGCCCACCCAAGCTGTTTTCAGTGGCTTTTTCATATGAATGGTTTGTCTTGGCTCATGCTTCAGATTTCCCTAACTTCTCTCAAACAAGCAGTGTCTGGCTTCAGCAAGCCCTGTACCTCTTGTTACAGGATAAGTACTAGCAACAGCTGGATTGGTTCACAGCTTGACTTTGGTCAGATACCTCCAAGCCAGCACAATTAGCAGCCATCTGCAGATTACTTTGTAGTTATGCCTAATGGCTCAGGACAGAACATAGGCAGTGGCTAACTTTGGCCTGCAACCTCCCAGGAGGCCCCAGAGCCTGCGCACCCAGTAAATAGCTATTGACCCCATCAGAGCACCACCATCCAATCACTTTCAAAAGTGATACACTCAAGGGGTGGACCCAGAGGTCACCAGAGCGCTGCTGAAGTAAGTCCAGCTCTGTGGAGTGGGCCCCTGCATAGTTGATCCTCCATGGTGGTCGGAGGTTGGTCATCATTGGTCATAGCCAGCCCTTCAGCCTGGGTGAATCCTTCCCATTGACCTGCCAATAGCAATCAAGTCTCAACTACAAGAGGAAGGTATACACAGCCCAGATGGTGGGTACATCTCAAGTACTCAGCTTGGGTGACAGAAGATGCTGTGTCACTGGATCCTATAAGACACCTACTACATTAGGCCATGATACCAAGTCAGGAAGCCATAGCAGCTCTACCTAATACATAGAAACAAACAGAGGGAGGCTACCAAAAATGAGGTAACAAAGAAACATGGCCCAAATGGAAGAACATAAAAACTCCAGAAAAAGAACTAAACAATATGGAGACAAGCAATCTACTAGATGCAAAGTTCAAAACACTGGTTATAAGGATGCTCTACAAACTTAGGGAAAGAACAAATGAACTCAGAGAAAACTTCAACAGCTTAAAAAAGGACATGGAAACCATAAAAAAGAACCAGTCAGAAATGAAGGATACACTAACTGAAATGAAGAACAATTTACAGGGAATCAACAACAGAGTGGATGAAGCTGAAAATCAAATCAGTGATTGGGAATGTAAGGAAGCTAAAAACACCCAATCAGAGCAGCAAGAAGAAAAAGGAATTTAAAAAATGAGGATAGTGTAAGGAGCCTCTGGGACAACTTCAAGTATATTGACATTCTCATCATGGCAGGTGGCAGGAGGAGGAGAGAGAGAGCAAGAAATTGAAAATCTATTTGAAAAAAGAATGACAGAAAACTTCCCTAATTTGGTGAAGGAAATGGATATATAAGTCCAGGAAGCACAGAGAATTTCAAGCAAGATGAACCCAAAGAGGCCCACACCAAGACACATCATAATTAAAATGCCAAAGGTAAAGACAAAGAGAATCTTAAAGGCAGTAAGAAAAAAGCAGTTAGTAGTCTACAAGGGAGCTCTCATAAGACTGTCAGCTGATTTCTCAAAAGAAACTTTACCAGGCTAGAAGGAGGTAGCAGGAAATATTCAAAGTGATGACAAGCAAGGACCTACCAACAAGATTACTCTATAAACAGCAAAGCTATCATTTAGAATTGAAGGACAGATATAGAGCTTCCCAAATAAGAAAAAGCTAAAGGAGTTCATCAGCACCAAACCAGTATTACATGAAATGTTAAAGGGTCTTCCTTAAGAAGAAGATCAAAAACATGAACAATAAAATGGCAATAAATACATATCTATCAGTAACTGAATACAAAAAAACAAAATAAATGAACAATTACAACAGAAACAGAATCATAGATTTGTTGGTTGTCAGATGAAAGGGATCAAGGGATGGGAGAAAAAGGTGAAGGGATTGAGAAGTATAAATTGGTTGTTACAGAGTAGTCATAGGGATATAAAGTACAGCATATAGCAGCCAAAGAAGAAATATGAATGATGAATGGACATGGACAATGGTGTGGGGATTGCCTGAGGTAGTTGAGAGGTCTGGGTAGAGGGGGGGACAAGGGGGAAACACTGGAGCAACTGTAATAGCATAAACAATAAAATATAATTTAAATTTAAAAAACCAATAATGATTATTCACAGAAAACCCATAACAACTATAATATTCAGCTGAAGTAATTTCTGTCAAAATCATCATTCTCGGCATTACTTTGGAGACCTTAGCTAATGTAATACATTAATTATTATTTATTATTAATTAATTAAGCCATGCAAATATTGGGAAAGAAGAGGCAAAATTACATTATTCTCATGTGATATAATTGTGCATTTAGAAAATCCAGAAGACTCTACCAAAAACTATTTAAAATAATTAAATTTTGGTAAGGTAGATAACATACTTAAATATACAATAATGGATAAAATTTTCTTCATTCCAGGAGTGAAGAGTAAGATGTGAAACTAATAAAAAATAATAATCCTATTTGTGGTAGATAGAATAATGCCCCCCACCTCCACAAAGATGTCCATATACTAATCTTGAAAACCCATGACTATGTGGCCTTATATGATGAAGGAACTTGGCAGATATGATTAAGTTAAAGACCTGGAGATAAGGTGAGTCCAATGTAATTACAATCCCTTATAAGAGGGAGGCAGAGCCAGACTAGGAGCAGTAGCGGTCAAAGCTGAGGCAGGAATGATTCAAGAAAGGTACCAGGAGTGAAGGAGCACAGGTGCCTCCACCAGCAGGAAAAGGCAGGAGATGGATGGTCTCCTGCAGCCTCCAGAGGGAACTCAGCCCTTGGTGTTAAAATTTCTGACCTCCAGAACTGTAAGGTAATAAATTTCTGTTGTTTTAAAACCACTAAATCCATGGTAATTTGTTATAGCAGCAATAGAAAATTGTTTGTGACAAAAACTATAAAATGTCTATGAATTAATGACTCATAAGGACTACATGAAGGAAACTAAATTCTCATTGAAGGGCATAACATAAGGCCTGAATAGTTAAAGTGAAATATTATATCCCTGAGTAAGAAAACTTGATATCTTGAAATGTCATTCCTTCACAATAATATGTAACTTTCAGTGAATTGCACTCAGAATTCCAAGAGAGCTTTTTAGGGGGGAAAGAAAGGGGAATAAGTAGCTAAAATTATTTTAAATGGAAAAAAAAGAGTCAGAGAATAGTCAAGAAAATAATGAAAAAGTATAGAGTGGTGGGACTTGTCTTACCAGATATTAAAATTTACCATAAATTAATTGAAATCAAAATAGTACCATAAACTATTATATCCAAAGATAAAAGAGTTTTGATATCATGCTACAGTTATGTAAGATGCTCCCCTTGGGAAAAGCTGGGTGAGAGGTTCCTAGGACTTTGTACCATTTTCACAACTTCCTGATAGCCTCTAATTATTAACAAATAAAATTGCTTTAAAAATGATAATCTGGGGAGGAAAGGGACCTGGGGAGGGGAGCAGAGTTGCAACCGCAAAGTATGCCTTTTAGGGGTATTGATTATCTTAAGTTGCTTATTTTTAAGAAACAAAAGACCCAGGAAAAACCTTTGATTCTTCCCCTTACTGCCTAAAAATTTTGAGACAGAAAACCTGCTCTGGAAAGGGAGTGATCCTCACAGAGAACTAAAGTTTAATCTGAGAGTGTGTGATAGGAATTTGACAAGGCCCAGTCAAATCTTCTCCATGTCCCATTGTTTAAAGCTGGCCCAACAAACATTTGTTTATTAAACGTTAACTCTTTCACCCCCTTGTAAATTGCCTTTCTTCCCTTTGAAGTCAGAGATGCCTGCTTCCCCTCATTAGGTCACAATGATGTATACATCTCATTTTACCTCACTGTCTGGAATTCTCATGCTTACATGAATTTCCTGTTTTAATCATATTAAAACTTGATTTCTCTTGTTAATCTGCCATATGTCATTATTTATCCAACCAGCCAGAAGAGCTGGAAGGGGAAGTCCCTGTCCTAGAAAGAACCTTTGCAAACACATGGCTAAAGATTAACAATTACTAATATTCAAATAACCTTTACCAACGAATAACAAAAAGACAACTGAATAGAAAAATGAGCAAGCAATTCACATAAGGGAACATGCAAATTGTCAATAAGCATATGTTAAGATGCTCAATGTCCATAGAAGCCAAGAAAATGCAAATTAAACCATACAGCCTGTTTTTCGTCCATTATATTTGCCAAAATTTGCAAATAAAAGAGTGATAATGTTCAATTCTGGCTGGCAGTGTTGAGAAATAGAAATTGCTACAACCTAATAGAAAAGTAATCTGGTCACACACATTAAAATGTAAAAAATGCAAACATTCTTTAATCCAGGTAGCCTACCTTTGGGAATCTATTTTACCGAAATGAAAACCCCCATATACCAGACTCATTCCCAAGGAGATATACCACAATATTTTTTTTTTAATTGCTAAAAACAGACAACTTGAATGCCCACCAGTCAGAGAGGAGTTGGATAAATGAATGAGTTAAATCTAATCCATCTGAAGGGATGTCCATATACTCTTAGGGGGCAGGGGAGGGAAAGCAGGTTGCAGGCTGATATATTAGACCATCTTTTGTAATCCAAGCCAGAACACATAAGCAAACAAACTAACCCTGAGTATGGGAAAGGTATGCCAGGACACCCTCCTGGTTACTATCCCTGGCAACCTCCAAGATAGAAGAGGGCAGAAATCATGACTCTTTCTTTTCTTTTTATATCATTTTTAAGCTCCTTAAAATAAACTTGTATTATAATTCTTTAAAATCCTATGAAATAAAAAATGTTGATTTGTCCCAATTGGCTGTAAGTGGCAAACTCCTCAATGTGACATATAAGGCTTCCATGGGCTAGCCCTTGCCACTTCAGTGACCACGTCTGTCCACATTTCTTCTACATACAGTATTTGGCTACACTAAGCTATAGTACTTTTAGTTTCTTAGGTATGACACCTTGTGTCTTATCTCCAAATTTTGCACACTCCCCTAAAAAGTTGTTTGTTTTCTTTTCCACTGGGTGAACTCCTACTAATTCTTCAAAACCCAACTTAAATGACCCTGCCCCACTCTGTATGTACCTCAGTAACAACATTTATACTTTATTGAAATTATCTGCCCTGGCTGTTATGGATCAGTTGGTTGGCACTTCATCCTATAGACTGAAAAGTTGCAGGTTCCATTCCCCGTCTGGGCACACATGCAGGTTGCGGATTCCATCCCCAGTAGGAGGATGCATGAGAAGGCAACCAATCAATGCCTGTCTGTCTGTCTGTCTGTCTCTCTCTCTCTCCCTCCCTCTCCTTTCTCTCTCTCTAAACACAGTAAAAATGTCCTTGGGTGAGGATAAAATAATAATAATAGTAATAATTTTTAAAAAAGAAATTTTCTGTGTGTACATGAATGTGCATGTCTGTGGTGTCATCCTTCATTATGTTCAGTCAGCATGTAAGAAGTTCTTATGCTTGCTAAATACATTAAAATTAATCAAATTAGCGTTATATAACTGCTGGGTTTTGGGGGTTTTTTGGTTTTTTTTTTTTTTTTTTTTTTTTTTTTTTTTTTTTTTTTTTTTTTTTTTTTTTTTTTTTTTTTTTTTTTTTTTTTTTTTTTTTTTTTTTTTTTGAGCTTACAATACCACCGTGCAGGCTATGTTTGATGATTTGTGTTTTTGATGGGCCAATATGGGTGCAACATTTTATAAATAGGCTAACACAGTTTGATTGACTCTGTCAAAAGTTGAGACACTTGCAGTCACAGCTTTCCAATAGCTAGAATTCATTTTCAGTCTGGGCTAAATTCCTGAATAGGGAATGAGATATGAATATGAGAATGCAGTTGTGCTGTTTCAAAAGCTCAATCCTCAGCTCCACTTCTTTGTCTCTCCTCTATACCATGTGTGTTATAGCTCCTGTCCTAGCCCTTCCTCTGCTCTGCTCTGTGATGCACAAAGGCTGACTCTTGGAGCCTGCATCTCCAGGCTGTTGTCCAACTGGCTGCCAATTGAGCTCAGCTGATGGCAGGTCCAGGTGGGAGACTGGAGAGCAGATAGAAGGGAGAAGCCAGGGTATCTCCGCCTGTCTCTGCTTCCATCAACTGCCTCTCCTCTTGTTCCTCTGTGCCTCTAAGCCTCCATGGGACCTCTTTGTCCTTATTCCTCATCTTTTGGGCACTCTGATTACACTGGTCCATGGTTTTATTACTGCCTCCCTTTGTCCTCACAGCCTCAGATGGCAGTGACTTCCTGGTGTTGCTAATCTCTGGGTTACTTCATGTATCAGTTCCCTTTGGTTGTGAACCCAAACTACCCAAAAGTTAATATCTTAAAACAACTACCATTTATTTGTAGCTCATAATTCAAGAGGTAACAATTTAGACTGGGATCAGCTGGGTAATTCTTCTGTTGGTCCTGGCTCGGTGCACTCAAACACATGCAATCAGCTGCCAAGGCAACAGGGAGCTCAACTTTGCAAGCTGGCTGGCTGTCATCTGGGGCAATGGTGGGTCCATTTGTCTCTTGCATCAGCCAACATTCTAGCCCAGGAATGTTTGGTGGGTAGCTGGTTCCAAGAAAGAGAAGGCAAATGGGAAAAAACTCTTGAGGCTCAAGCGTGGAACTTATACAGCATTGCTTCTCCCAAAGAGAGTCAGAAGACCTGCCCAGATTTAAGAGGTTAAGAAATAGATTCCATTTCTTGATGAAAGAGGAACAATTAATGGCCATTTTTGAACTCTATAACACCCTACCATCATCTCGTTCATCACCTATATAACCACCGGCATACATTTCCTCTGTAATAAATACTGGAAGTTATTTCTGTTTCTCTAGTTAGACTTTTGTGTATGTTTGAATGTGTTTGGGAGAGAAGGGGTAAGAAAACCTACTGGGGTCTCCTTGGGTTCAAATGTTTTTGTCATACACATCACCTTCCCAGGCTTCTTTAGAATTAGCCAATATGACAATACAAATAAGTCACAAACTCAGCAAAAATGAGTTGAGTGTCTACCATGTAGCAGACATAATGCTAGGTACTGTGGGCTGGCAGGGGAGTGGGGTGGGATGGTACACAGAGTACACAGGAAATCATGGTGCCTGCTTCACATGAGTTGTAAGTAGTGCCTGGAAAGCCAGACACATAGTAAGTAATACAGGGGTTTGATAAGATGGGGAGTAGGCAAAGGATGACAATGACCATTAGGATGGTAATGTGGCTCATAACCTAGTGTGGAATAATAAATACTTGGATGAGAGTTTTCTTGATCTGTCTCTCCAATCCAGAAAGTAAGCTCCATGAAAGCCTAAATCTTATCGATGTCTCTCACCACTATATCTTCTCCATTACCTAACAAAAGACCAGCATCCAGTAACTGGTGAACAAAATATTTACTAAGTGCATGAGTAAAAGGTGTGTATGCAGTGCTAATAGTGCAGACTGGGGGGGGGGGGCAGTGCTCCGCCTGCAGAGCCCTCCATCCAGCACAGTGCTGCACCACCCTTTGTCAATGTTTTAGGCTTAAGTGGAGCAGAGCCAGGAAGTCAAGAGATAAGGAAACTTATCCCAGATGGGTTGAAGATTCAGGCTATGTCAGGATAGCCAGGGGGTGAGGGTCCATCACCCCCTTTTGCTGTGGCCCGCCGAGTCCTTCCTTGAGGGCCTTTCACGTGATCGTGCCTGTCTTAGGCTACCCCTCCCTTAAGGGAATCTTACCTGTCATTGGCTAACTGACCAAGCATTGGGGGCCAGTTATGGATGAAGCAGAAGTGGCACTTCTGCCAGGGAGATAAACTTTGTCTCTTTAGTGTCTTACAGTCCGAAGGTCACTCAGTCAGCCTTAGCCATGGGGGGGGTTACAACTCCTCAAACCAGGCAGAGTGGTTCCCAACATCAGATGAGAAAGAAGTGAACTCTGAGAACTGAGGAAATGCTTCATAAAAACAGATGATTCCTAAACTTTTGACTGAGAGAGAGTTGTCAAATTTTGGCAGCAGAGAAGGACACTGAAAGGAAACCAAAGGACCAGCATGAGCAATAGCAAGGAGTGTTGGAGGAGGGTTAGCCTCCCTGAGGATGATGGAGCCCCTCTCTGGGTCATCCTGTTATAATCATCACCATACACACACCCTCAAAGGTTGTTGTTTCTCTGAGCCCATCTCACTGAGTAAGCAAAAAGTAATCTGAGGTCTCAGCTGCTCAGATTTGCCAAATAACAACAACACTGACCTTCAGGCTTTGTGAAAAGTCCTCCTCAGTATAGGTGGGGGTAACTCTGCATGGATGGGTACAATGTGAGTTTGGACAAATTTCTCCTTGTGATTTGGGTGTTTTTGAATATGTGCCCAGAGGCTCCTGCAATAAATCCTTTTTTAGAAGCTAAATGAACATACTGGGAGAGGGAGAAACAGCCAGAAGCAATGGACATGCCTCCTGGGGAAGCTTGGTTGACAGGGAAGACATCTGGACCTAAGAAAGAGAAGGATCTTGTCAACAGAGAGCTTAGCACAAAGATCTTCACCAAACCACACTCCCTGCTTCTCCAACAGGGAAATGAGCCAACCCTCTATTTTTTCTGGCCGGGACTCCAGAGAGGGCCAAAGGAAGTCCCACACAGGACAGTACAATTAAGCTGGGAGAGCCTGCAGCCCTCCTTCTGCAGTAGATCAGGCAGGCCTTGAAGTAGTCTCTAGGAGGGGAAGCTGTAGTGGTCCTTGCTGTGATACTGGTTCTTCAAGTGCAACATAATTTAGAGCGATAAGTTCTCAACCTTAAGGCTGACGCCACAGAGTGAGGCTCTACTTCTCTTCTACCTCTATGCTGCCAAACCCTGTTGCTTCCTACTAGTGTTCCTAACTCATTGCCCTTTAGGTTTTCTGTAGGTTAGATTCCTGCTTTGCTGGTGTTTCTGGTCTTATAGTGTAGTTTGGGGGATTATGTAAGGTGATGTTTGTAAAACAATTTGCCATGAGGCTAACGTGCAGTAAGTACTCAATAAATGTTACCTGTTATGGGCTGAATTGCACCCCCCAAAATTCATGTTAAAGTCCTAATTCCCAGGGCCTCAGAATATGACTGTATTTGAAGAGAGGGCCTCTAAAGAGGTGATTGAGTTAAAATTAGTGTATTAGGGTGGGCCCTGATCCAACATGACTGGTGTCCTTATAAGAACAGGGAATTCGGACACACAGACACCAGGAATGTCCATGCACAAACCATATTTGTAAACACCTTGACTTTGCACTACCAGCCTTCAGAACTGTGAGGAAATAAGTTTCTATTGTTTAAGCTACCGTGTCAGTTGTACTTTGTGATGCAGCCCAGGCAGACTAATACCTCAACCTAGTGTTATTATTTTTACATCCAGATGCAAAGCTGAGAAGCAAGGTACCTTTGGTTTCCATACTGATAAAAATTCCCAGACCAATTGTGGAAAGAAACCAATTGTATAGAGGAAACCAAAGGCCACATTCCTTTTCTGCCCTGCTACACTGGCTGATTGGCTACTGGGATTGTCACTGTATGGCTCATGCTCTTTCTGGTTTCAGTGTGGGGTGCAGATCTCTGTAGAGACCAGGCGATAATTGCTATGAGTCAACAGCACGGAAGTCCTTTAGATGGGGAGACCTACTCCATTTCCCAGACCCCAGCTCTTCTGGACATGCTAAGAGCATATCACCCTGAAATAATGAGGTTCTTCCTTGGTCTCCAAATGTGCATGATTGCCCTCCCATCATCCTCTTGAAGGTTAGAAGTCAGAGTCCACTAAGGCTGCTACAGATGTGGTTTTAAACTGGTCCCTTCTGAATCCCACAATTAAAACCTAATTATATATCCTTGCTAATTAGTGAAGAACTTGCCCATTCTAGTGATGATAGAGTTACCAAAAATCCAGTCTTAAAAAACATGTCTTTTCCCCTCTTTTTCCCCAACAACCTACTCTTCCCTCAGTGGCAGAGCTTCCAAACCTTTGCCGTGATTTATAACCTTGGAAAAGTTACTTTACCTCTAACTCTGGTGAATTATCTGTAAGACGGTGCTAACAACACCAGTTGTCTGAAGGATCAAATGAGAGATCATTCATTCATTCAAACAATATTTATTTATTTATTTATTTATTTATTTATTTATTTATTTATTTTTATTTTTATTGTTCTTGTACAGTTTTCTGTCTTTTACTCCCATCCCAGCCCACTGCCCCAACCCTCCCCACCTCCCTCCCATATCCACCCCCCCCTAGTTTTTGTCCATGTGTCTTTCATACTTGTTACTCCAAACCTTTCCCCTTTTCCCCTGAAATTCCCTCCCTTCTCCCCTCTGGTGTCTGTCAGCCTGTTCTCAGTTTCA
Organism: Anoura caudifer; assembly: GCA_004027475.1. Taxonomy (NCBI): domain Eukaryota; kingdom Metazoa; phylum Chordata; class Mammalia; order Chiroptera; family Phyllostomidae; genus Anoura; species Anoura caudifer. The sequence goes on along the minus strand of PVKU01000586.1, from coordinate 361,698 downwards.
GTGTCTTTGGTTATATTATGCTTGTCAAACAATATTTATTAAGTGACCTACTAAGCACTCATTTTTTTAATCCATCCAATATTTATTGAACACCTGCTACATGCCAACCCTCTGGGATTCAGCAGTGAAGAGGTCTCAGATCTCGCAGAGCTTACTTTTTCGAAGGGAGCCAAAGAACAAGTAGACAAACAAGATGACTTCAGATGGTGACCTGCTATACAGGAAACAATGCAGTAATGAAATGGCAACTAAGGGGGTAGGTCAGAGATGGCATGTCACAGAAGCTTTTCTCCTCAGAGGCCTGAATGGTATGTTGGATGTGGAAGGACCTGGAGAAAAAAATATGTTATCAGAAGACGACAAAGGGAATTGCAGGTGCAGAGGTTCTGAAAGAAAGGATGTGTTTAAGGATCAGAAAAGAACAGAAGGGCTTTGGGAGAGAAGGAGCTGGCTCCAGGAAAAACTGGAGAGGTGAGCAGAGGCTAGGTTGCAGAGGGTCTTCTGGGACATAGAAAGTTCAATCTTCCCATGGTGGAAAGCAGACTGAAGAACTGAAAGACCAGTAACTTAACATGAGTTAAGACAGAAGATGAGTGTTTGAAGATAGGGTCTGAGATCAGTTAGGGCCTCCCCGGCTGTGGTCAGAAGTCAGCATATAAATCAGTGTCTAATGTGGTTCAGGATCTTGAAACAAACACTAATGTCTGGGCCCCAAACTCACCAATTCTGATATAATAGTCCTGGGCTGCAACCTGGGCAATTGTTTTTGTTTTGTTTTGTTTTGTTTTGTTTTGTTTTGTTTTGTTTTGTCTTTATGCTCTCCAATGATTCTAACGGGCAGCCAAGGTTGAGACCACTGGAAGAGGATTTTAAGCAGAAATGACATGATCTGAATTCTCCATAAAGGAGATCAATCATACCAGCTGCCACATAAATCCATAATATTCCCCTTTCGATCTTTCAGAAATTTGGAGTTACTGGGCACTGCAGAGAGAAAGCCCAACAGATATCAAGAGGGAAGTATCTCACTGGATCTGCCTCCAGCTAGTGGCTGTTTTCCTTTCTCTGTCCATGAATAGTACATCCACACCCCTCCAGTCCTGGAAACTGATTGTGGTGTGTGTGTGTGTGTGTGTGTGTGTGTGTGCGCGCGCGCGCGTGCGTTTACCTTACTTAATACAACTTTTTATTTTACTGAGCCTTCACATTTATTATTTCTTTTGTTGTTGTTGTTGTTTTTAAATATGTTTTATTGATTATGCTATTACAGTTGTCTCCCCTTCATTCCCCTCCACCCTTCACACCCCCTCCCACCTACATTCCCCCTTTAATTCATATCCATGTGTCATAAGTTCTTTAGCTTCTACATTTCCCATACTATTTTTGCCCTCCCCCTGTCTATTTTCTACCCACCATCTATGCTACTTATTCTCTGTACCTTTTCCCCCTCTCTCCTCCTCCCACTCCCCTATTGCTAACCCTCCATGTGATCTCCATTTCTGTGTTTCTGCTCCTGTTGTAGTGGTTTGCTTAGTTTGCTTTTGTTTCAGGTGTGGTTGTTAATATCTGTGAGATTACTGTCTTTTTACTGTCCTATTTTTTATCTTCTTTTTCTTAGGTAAGTCCCTTTAACATTTCATATAATAAGGGCTGGTGATGATGAACTCCTTGAACTTGACCTTATCTGAGAAGTGCTTTATCTGCCTTTCCATTCTAAATAAAAGCTTCACTGGATAGAGCAATCTTGGATGTAGGTCCTTGACTTTCATGACTTGGAATACTTCTTTCCAACCCCTTCTTGCCTATAAGGTCTCTTTTGAGAAGTCAGCTGACAGACTGATGGGAACTCCTTGGTGGGTGACTGTGCCCTTATCCCTTGCTGCTTCTAGAATTCTCTCCTTCATTTTAATCTTGACTGATGTAATTATGATGTGCCTTGGTGTGTTCCTCTTTGGGTCCACCTTCTTTGGGACTCTCTGAGCTTCCTGGACTTCCTGGAAGTCTATTTCCTTTGCCAGATTGAGGAAGTTCTCCTTTATTATTTGTTCAAATAAGTCTTCCCTTGTTGCTCTTCCTCTTCCCCTTCTGGTACCCCTATAATTCGGATGTTGAGATGTTTAAAGATGTCCTGGAGGTTCCTAAGCCTCTCCTCATTTTTTTGAATTCTTGTTTCTTCCTTGTTTTCTGTTTGGTTGTTTCTTTCTTCCTTCTGGTCCACTCCATTGATTTGAGTCCCAGTTTTCCTCCCATCACAATTGGTTCCCTGTTCATTTTCCTTCATTTCACTTAGTGTAGCCTTCATTTGTTCATCTAATTTGCAACCAAAATCAGCCAATTCTGTGAGCATCCTGATCAATAGTGCTTTGAACTGTGCAAGAGATAGGTTGGCTACCTCTTGCTCAACCTCTTGGTTGCTTAGATGAATTAGCTCCAGGGCTTTGATCTGTTCTCCCATTGGAGCCACTTGGGGGTTGTTTTGTTTTGTTTTGTTTTTGTCTGATTGTGCCTGTTACATAGTAAGGGGCGGAGCCTTAGGTGTTCACCAGGGCAGGGCAGCCCAGTCACTGGGTTGTGACACTGTATGTGGGGGCAGGGTTCGAGAGTGCTTGCTCTGCTCTCTCTCATATTTCAGTCCCTTCTGCCACTTTCCACAAGCAAACTGGGCCTTTCTGGTGCTGATTTTCGCGTGGGTGGGCTTGTGTATAGTCTAGGACCCTGTGGGTCTCTCCAATGAACTCTCCTGTGAGGCTGGGAGTCTTTCCTGGCACCTCAATCCCCACAAGTGTTTTCAATTGGTGTTTTTACGTTTTATTTCCTGGCACTGGGGCCCTGCGTTGTGAGGTCTGTCTCACTCCTCATTTTTGCCTGGATTATCTGTGTGTGAATGTGGGACTGCCTGGTCAGCCAGCTGCCTTGCACGGCCTCACTGGGTCTGTTTGTTGCCACCCCGTGCCTGGGGTCTGCCAGCTGCCTGCACACCTAGGGTCTGTCAGCTGCTGCCTGCGAGCCCAGGTTCTTCAACCTCCGCTTTTTCCTGCCATGATTCCGCCCCTCTTACCAGTCTGGATGAATGGTTGTCGGACTTCCATACAGTTCAATTTTCTGTCAGTTCTGGTTGTTTTCTTGTTTCTAAATCTTTGTTGTCCTTAATTTTGGTTGTGCGAGGAAGCACAATGTGTCCACCTACACCTCCATCTTGGCCAGAAGTCCTGATTGTGTTTTTAGATTCAAACTTTGTGCCTTCTTCATCAGCCCTGAGGACTCTAAGCCTCCAGCAGAGCAGCTCCAAGGAATATTCAGAAGCAACTTGGTGAGTTTATTTTGATAAAATACAATAATTATCATGCTTAGCAGCTGTTGCTATTTAAAATAAGAAAAACCTGGGCTTGAATTTAAACTGTTTTTGGTAAAGCATGTGCCCCACCAATCTGGTCCAACAAAATCAAACATTATGAAATCCACAGAAGAAGTGGAGCTTGTTATAGGAAGTTAAAATGCAAATCATATTTTGTTTCAAATGAGCCCAATGAATGCATAATTTTCCACAAAGAAATACTTTTGTGTCAGGATCATTATGCCAAGAACTGAAGTTCTTGGGCTGCAGCTGTTAGCAGTGTCTGATTGTCCATTTCAAACTGCAGGCAGTTCTGTTTGCCTAAGAAGGATATGGGGCAAAGACAGGCAGAGGACAGAGCTACTCTAGTCAATTGTCTTCCAGAATATTCTCTATGAGATCAGCCTGTGCTTCCCAGATGACAATATTTGTCCTCAGAATTTGTAGACTGAACCCCAAGGTGCATCACCAGCTACTCCCTACTTTCCATTCAGAAGAAGCTTCTTTTCCTTCTGCCCCAGGACATTCTCTGAACTTGGGGTCATTAATTCTATTTGTCAGGGATCTTTTGATTTCATATGGAAGGAGGCCAATTCAAGTTAAATAAACACACCCAAAACAAGACAGAAGAGGGATTATTTGTTCCTGTAACTGGAAAGTATAAACATTATTTGGCTTCAGGTACACTGGATGTGGGTTGATGGGGATCTGGTCACAGACAAGTAAAAGGACAGATGAGTGGGTAGCTCTGAGGGCCCAGCATCTGTTGCCATGGTCTTGCAAGGCACCAGTTTTCAGGTTGTGTGGTGTTCTCCAAGTGTAGATGCAGAAGTGGCTAACAGAGATTTGGATTGAGTTGGGCTTGATAGGAATGATAAAGAGAGAAGTTAAGGACAATGGAAATGATCATTCAGATGACCACCTGTGAGATAGGTCTGATCTGAGAGGGGCCTAAGAGGCATCAGCCAGGGGCCAATGCACTGGGAGAGAAAGGGGTGCTGGAGGCCACTGCCAGGTGGAAGGATAGGTGTGGGAGGAATGGGAGAAAAAGATCTGGACAGACAGGAGATGGTGGACACTAAGAGGTGTGATAAGGACAAATCATATAAGATTTATAATCTCCCATCCACCCACCCACCCCTGTTCTCCAAGGATTGAGAATTCTTTGTTTGATCTGCTGATGGGGCAATGGATAAAGATGCAGAACACATGAAGAGTCCCACACAAGGAAATTTTTTTTAAGATTTTATTTATTTTATCTTTAGAGAGGAAAGGAAGGAGAGAGGTAGAGAAATATCAATGTATGGTTGCCTCTCGTGCATCCCCTGCTGGGAACTGGCCTACAACCCAGGCATGTGCCCTGACTGGGAATTGAATTGCGATCCCTTGGTTTGCAGGCCCGCACTCAATACACTGAGCTACACCAGCTAGGGCCACAAGGAAATTTTTAAATGATACCAATTGTAGTTGAGGTAGAGAAGAAAAAGGAGTGGGGAAGAGGAGGCAAAAATGGGAAGGGGGGAGTGAGACAGGAACACTAACTGGATGGGGAGTTTTAAGAAGGATAGAATGACAAGAGATGAGGAACTGCCATAAGATGTGGGACTATGAAGGAGAGAGATGAACAAAGATAATTTTTAGGAAGTCTTCCTGCATATTGTGTGATGTACCCAACTCTCCACTGGCTTGAGACCCCCTCATTAAGGACCTGCAGTGTATATTGTGGCTCTCTGGAGGAGGAGTATTTCTTTTACTTGTGATACTATGCTGAGAAATAGGTTTGATGAAACCTGGCTTTATTCTGTTAGACTGAAATATAGAACTTGAAGATTTTTAAGATGGAACACATGTGGGCTGTGGCTGTAGCTGTGGAAAAGAGCTGAAATGGGTGGAGGTGAAATTCAAAAAAATCAAGGTCAAAGAACTTTTCAGCTAGAGTTCCAGGTGAACAATACTGGTGAGTGTCAGTATTGGCTTGAAAATGAAGAGAGTGGACCAAGTCCCAAAATCTTCAATGAATGGAGTGGAGAATCTGGGAAATAGATGAATGACAGCAATGAGAGGGAGGATGTGGTATAATTTGATGGCAGGAGCCTCAAAGCAGTAGGGATGTTTAAATGCCATGGAGACAGCTCTAGGAATAAGGGCTCCAACACCCCTCTTCTGACCCAGAATAAATGGAGTGTAGAGAATGAGCCACCACTATTTGCAAGAGCTGCAGGGGAGAGTCATATCCTGGAGTCAAGTTTCAGTTAACACAGGTTTGTGGAGGGTAGAAGATGTTTATCTTGGAACCAGGCACAGGGAAAAGGGTTAGGATGTAGGGGAGTAACTGGGAATTTGGTTCCGCAAAGCAGAAGCGGGGAGATGGCTTGTCATATGGCTGGCTACTTCTCAGCTCACAAATTACCTCCTTGACCCCATCATCTAAAGTAGCCTGGCTTCCTCAGATACCATATGGCATTTCTTCCTGCATATTCCCTTCATATTATACAATATTAAATGAATAAATTAATGAATGAATAAATGTGTTGTCTGGTTCCCCAATTTACAACCACCACTGGAATGTAAACCCTATAAAAGTCAGGACTTTGTGTATTTATTCCCAGTGCTTGGCAGAGAGTAAGCACTCAACATGTTGAATGAATTAGTTAATGAACAAACATATGAGTGAATGAATAAATAGTCCTAGGAGATTGAAAGGACAGAATAACATAGACATCCACGAAGTTCCATACTTGGTGAGCGGCCCTGGTGTGCCTAGAGGATCTCAGTTTAACTCTTGGGGACAGATCACTCCTGGCCTTGTTGCTGTGTCCCAGGAAGTAACCCTCAAGGAGAGATACTTGCTTAAATCCACACTCCCACATTAGGAAGTGTTAGTTCCAGTTCTAGCCTAAAAATACTCCTCTATGATATTAAGGATAAAATTTATAAACATGAAAGTGGTAATTATGGCTTAATCACAGGCTTGGTGGTGGTGACTCTTGGCAATCTCTCTAGGGTATTAACAAGAGAAGAGTAAATATGTCATGTAGGTGATATTTTTAGTCTCATCCACCTTTCTGACCCAAGCAGGAACATCCCTGCAGAATGTCCTTGTGATCCCTAGGCCTCACCCCAGACCCTGCTTCCCAGAAACCACAGTCGTGGAGGCTATGGTGGCAGTTGCTAAGTGAAGTAGAATGAGACCCACCTCAATTCTTGGATGGACACCTGAGTCCTGGTTCCAGGATAATTAACCAAACCTACGCCTCTGGGTTTCTGTGACTGAACACCTTTTCCCCAGGATGAAGCTTGGCTGAAAGTCACATGTATCTTGTGGGAATGAAAAGGCCCACCTCCTGAAGACCTCTGTCCTACAACCATCTCCCCAGGATTGTCGGCTTCAAAGAGAAAAAGGAGGAATACCCCTTGACTGAGCCCTCCCAGCCCAAAGAGTTTACCAAACTGCACCCTTTCTGTTCAGTGCCAGAAGGTTTAAAACATGAAGTCTACTCTCCATTCTGAAGCAGGCTTTATATCAAGCATCATGCAGGGTGTGTGCTGATCAGCACTGGGGTCAGGTTAAACTGCCTCTTCTCATACCAGCTGCATAGCATAGCATGTGAGATGTTGAACCTGTACAAGATCCCTCCAGAGCCTGTGCCCTTACCTATGATGAGGTTCTATCTGATATAATGAGGTTCTGAGTAGCCCATCAGACCCTTCCCATAGTTCATGGTCTGCTGGACATGCTGTTTCTGGCTCTGCAGCAACCATCTACCTGACTTCCATTTGTTTTCACTGAGACACAAACTTCTCTCACTTTAAGAACATGCAGTTCTGATGAAGCTTGCTCTATCTTCACCTCCACAGGTGGCTTGTGACCCAGGCCCACGGTCAATCAGAACTTACCGTTTTTCTCATTTCAGAGGACTTCATCCAGGGATGGGTGTATGGTCTTATAAGAGCCAATTCAGGTCTTTGAGTCCATCTCCTTTACTGACTAGTATGATCTTGGGTGAGTCATTTACCTCTGTGGGTGTCTATTTTTAAAATGTTATGTTAGATCAGAGCCATTCACAGTGTGAACTGTAGCTAGCATCACGTAGAAGTTTGATAGAGATGCAAATTCTTGGGTCCTACCTAGACCTGCCATATCAGAATTCCTGGGGAAGGGGCCCAGAAATTTTATGCTTCAATCATTCCTCAAGAAATTCTGATACATACAAGCCTCAGAAGCCCTGCATGAACAGGTCTCTGAGTCTACAAGTGTCTCAACCACTGTGTAAAGAAAATCAGGAAAAACCAGTCGGGGAGGCAACAATTAGTACCCTTGACACCCTCAACAATCATTCTTCTTCCCTCTTTCTTTTTTCCCATTTTCACGGACCACCACCCCCTCCTGTTATCTCTGAGGCTCTCCCATATCTTTCTGGGGCAGAAGGAAATGTATGAAGTTTCTTACACCCTTTCTGCATGGCCACCACCAAGCTGACATTCCTGAACTATGGCTGTCACATGGTGCTAATACCTGACAGCTTCAGGAATAAAAGTAGGAATAGCATCTGTAGGCCCATGGCTATAACCTTGGCTCCTAGAACAGGGCCTAGCATATGGTTGGCCCTCATTAAGTATTTGTGAATGAATAATAATGAAGTCTGCCTCCTCCCCAAGGCCCCATGAATGTGACAGAGAAATTCTCAAACTGGTCTTAGAGTCTCTTCGTCTGCCTGGCTGCCATACTAAAATACAACAGACTGCATGGCTTACACAACAGAATTTTTTTTCCTCACAGTTCTGGAGGCTGGGAAACTGGGATCAAAGTCTAACAGGGCTCAGTTTCTGGTGAGGACTCTCTTCCAGGCTTACAGACAGCTGCCTGTCACTGTATCCTCACATGGCCTTTCCTCAGCTCCTGCACCTGGAGAGAGAGCAAGCTCTGTGGTGCCTCTTCTTATAAGGACATAATTCTATTAGAATTGAGCCCCAACTTTATAACCTCATTTAACCTTAGTTGTCTCTTTACTCCAAATATAGCCACGCTAGGGATTGGAGCTTCAACTTGTGAATTGGTGGGGACACAAGCATTCAACCTCTAACAGAGTCCTGTTCCCTTCCCCTTCCCATTTCAAAGGCTCATCCTTCTGCTGCCTCTTTCTCACCTTCTCTTCTGCCCTCACTTCTGCCCCAGGCCAGAGAATTATCTCCTCTACAGCAGGAAAAATTGGCTAAGCAAATAGTCTCCTAAATATACCAGGGGCATCCAACCTTTTGGTGTCTCTGAACCACACTGGAAGAAGCAGAGTTGTCTTGGGCCACACTATAGGGGACCGTTCCATGTGGCATGGGAAATGTAACCCAGCCCCCACTCGGAAAGGCCAGTGGGGAGCGAGGTCTGGCACACAGGACCATGCCCATGGATAGGTTCTCCCGTGGGGAATCAGGCCTGCATTGTACCTGGGCTGCTATGAGCCTTGCTTTTGCTAAAACTCCCTCACCCTGGATTGAGGCAGCAAATGCTTACTGCCTATCTCTAAAGTAACTTCCTAAAATCTGTGTTAAACCTCCCAAATATGGAGTGTAACCAGTTCAACCACTTTTCCCCTTGATCCGTAACATCCTTCTCTTCGAAGTAATTAGCAACATTTTTTCCTTTGTTATCTGTAAAAGGTAATCACCTACAGCTAACCTGTGCATAGTAAATGAGGAGCATCCTCATTGTAATGTACCCAGAAAAGCAATAAAAGCCTGCCTAGGCAGGGGTTGGGGCTCTCTCTCTCACTTAGAGAGCAGCCATGCAGTCCCTTTTTCTCCTCAGAAATTCTGCAGTCCATGTGAACTTGTTCATTGTAGACACAACACACAGACTTCGCAGGCCAGAGTCCACATCACTACACATTAAATACAATGTGACATGTAACCATTAAAAAAATCTCATAATGTTTTAAGTAAATTTATGATTTTGTTGGGCTTATTCACAGCCATCTTGGGATGCATGCAGCCTGTGGGTGCAGGTTGGATGCCCCTGAATAGACCATTATCTCAGCTTTAGAGGCTCAGAAGCCTTCTGCTGTGACACTCTCCCTTAAGACAACAGATTTTTCATTTCTAGGTCTTCAAAAAACAGTCATGGGGTAAGGGAAAATTACAAGGTAAAAACACAGAGCAGAATATTACTCTTCTACTTAAATCATTAAAACATGGGCCCTGGCTGGTGTGGCCCAGTGTTTGATTGCCAGTCTGGGCACATGCCTGGGTTGCAGGCCAGGTCCTAAACCCCCCACCCCCCACCCAACCCCACTGGGGGCATGCAAAAGGCAACTGAACAATGTTTCTCTCCTTCTCTTTCTCCCTCCTTTCCCCTCTGTCTAAAATAAGTAAATAAAATCCGATATATATATATATATATATATATATGGAATGAATCATGAGCATGATGTTTTTATTCTATCTTGAGTTATAGAGGGGAAAATAAAGAAAACAAAGTTTAAATGAGAACAATCACAAATGTAAACAAAAAAAAAAAAAAAAAACAAGCTGCAGACACCAAGGATGGTATGATTTCATTTTTATTTAAAAAATTAGTATGTGAGTGGTAATATGTTCACATAATTTATTGGTTTACAGGGGAGAAAAAAAACCTGAATTGGGCAAACACCTAAATGTTCAGAGGGAATGGGATTAGGTAGGGAGGGATGGTTTTAACTTTTTATTTTCTATACATCTGCATGTAAATAAATCTATTAAAAGCTTCATGTGAATAAAATGCTCAAATGTGATGGGGGAGAGAATGAAAAGACTAGATAGATACTTAAGATACAATGGTTCTTTTATTAAGATTCCAATCAAACAAGGCTGAGATCTTTTTAAAAGACAAAAATAGGTGTGATTTCAAATAAAAGAATTAAAATCAATGCAAAAAAGTTACAGCAGTCAGACATTCAAAGTTTAAAAAAAAAAACCCTGTGAAAAGTGAAAGATGTAACAATGAGAAAGACAGTCTAATCTAGATATTTAAAAAAAAATTTAGGGGAAAACAAAGACCAAAATTTAAAGACCCCAAAGAAGGGGGAGGAAGGCAGGTGTTAGAAGCAGGTAAGGGTTGAAGCTTTGTTAACAATCTCTAACTTCCGCAGTAAAAAGTCTCCCTTCAAATTATCTTGCCCAGCAAATACATACCCTCAGGTATGTGTGAAAACAGGGTGAGACTCCTTAAATCAACAAAACTGCAAATCAACAGAAAACAATTTCTGTGGGAGATCCTGAGCCAGAGAGAGGCAATTTTGCCCTTGGCAATTGAATCAGGTTTGCAGAACTTTTGTGGAATCTTAGCTGTTAGAGGAAACCCACGGTCACCCTCCCTTGAAGCAGGACAGAGCTGAGTTCAAATCCCAGTCAGGTCACCTCTCCACACCTTCATCTCCTCTTATGAAAAGTGGGAGAAATAAAAAGTCACCTCAAAGGATTGTAGGGAAGCTGAATACACATAAAGATCATTAGCAAACACTCAGATAAGTCTGATTCTTTCCTTTAGTAAAGGAAAGAATATGGTTTGACAATTTGTCCAACAGCACACAGTGTGGATTTAGAAGAGTTTACTATCCTCTCTCCAGGAGCCATTTGTCTTTATGCCAGGCTCCTTTTGGGGAATTACATTTTTCATTTGTTATCTTCAAGGAACATTTTTGGTTGTATGTCTTCAAAGGTTTCAAGAAACAGATTTTCATAGAGAGGCTGTCACCTGCCCTTCCCCACAGCCCAAAATGTCCTAGGACCAGTTGAGTACCCTAGAGCTGGGTTAGAAGTTCAGCTTTCACTCAAAAGGGACTCTCTCACATTGAGAGGAAGACTCCTGTGTCCCCCTGGGGTCTGGGTAGGGAAAGCACCTTAGCCTTTCATTTTGCTGTCATCCCTATTCCCTTATTTAAATACAAAGACTAAAGGGTTAGAAGGGCCATGTATTAGAGTCATCTTTTTGTCAAATGAATCAACATGATATGGCATTAAGCAGTTAGTACCACTATCTGCACTCCTGATACAGGCATTCTGGGGGTCTGTGCCTCACTGTGGGTTCTCGGCTTCCTGTAGGAAAGAATTCAAACTAGACCTGCATAGAGTTTAAAGTGAAAGTGAGTTTATTAGTGAAGCAGTGAGACAGAGAAGGGGCTACTCCACAGACAGAACAGCCCCTCCCTAGTGAGATTTACTTCTTTTATTGAGGCTTATTTAATCAAGGCATAGAGCATTCAACAAGGGGGAGGAATAATCAGGATTTTTCCCAGGGACAGCGGTGGAGACTTCTTGGAAGACCTCTGAAGCCTTTTTTTGTGTGTGTCCTTACATCATGGGCTTTCCATTTCTGATCATGGTGGCCTGTGGTGTATGCTTTAATATGCTAATGTGTTATAATGATTGTATAATGAGGCTAGGGGTTAGTTACCTCAAGGTGAAATTAGCCACCATGTTAGATTGAGTAGGTCTTCTGCTGGTTCTAAGCCATAAATCCATTGGGGGTTGGTCTTACTATCTCCTTGACAGTTGCTGTAGTCTTATCAGTTACAACCATTTCATCACATACCCTATCTCACCCCCACACCCAAGGCTGTCAGCTGGACTCACAGCCAAGAATGGAATTAACATGAGGGAAGCAGAGCCCAGAGATGGAGAGAGTGGGATAAAAACCTGGTAATGTCCCATCTCAGTCACCTAAATCAAATACCCCTGAACTCTCCAGTTACATGAGCCAATATCTTATTTTTAAGCCAGTTTGCTTGGTTTCTCTGTTACAATGGAAAAGATCTTTATAAATATGCCCTCCCTCCTCAACCTCTTCCCAAAGAAATTTTCAGGCTAAACTTCCCTACCTCAACAGTGGACTCTCCTCATATCCATCATCTCACCTTGGAGACTAATGGGAATAAAATCCTAGTAATTTCAAATGTTTTCTCTTTCTTTGGAGTATCCCAAAGGCCAGCAGGGTCACTGAATCACCTTGGTACCATTCAACTAGCAATTTACCAACCATAATGAGGAGGGTACTCTGGGCTCTCCTCCAGGGGTGGTGGTTAGTCATTGCATTCAAATTCCAATAATGATAGTTAAAGTCTGAAAATATCACTGCCCAGGCAGAGGTCCATCTTCACAGTCTGTCCTTCATCCAAACAATGGCTAGCAACATCTATCAAGTGGTGAGACACCTCTCCCCTGTGTATCTCTGGAGTTCTCAAAATGAGGCAGGTGTCTCACATTCAAGATGGATTTCCACATCCAGCCTGGAAATCTCTCTGCACCAGCTCTAGGCCTTTTCATTCCCTGTGGCTTTGCCGCTGCAACTCAGCCACCACCAACCCTAGTGCATCATTCTATTGACAGCCTACTCAGCCACTCATGCACTGGCCTGTCCACTCTTCACTGTCATCACCACTGTCTGTTGCCCTGCTACTTTTGCTGGGCTCTATGGCTCTCTGTTGCCTACATCTCTCTGGCCAGTAAGGAAATGCCTGCCTCTTCAGCACTCAGACTTCTCTGAAGTAAGTCACGTTTACTTCCTGTGTCTGGTGGGAGCAATTGCCTCGGACTTCACACTCCATCTGGGCTTCAAGAAAGCTGATGTTAGTGCTTTGCAGGGGGCAAGTGAGACCTACAGACATTTGTTTGAAGATACCAACCTAGTGCTAAGTGAGTAACCATCTTAGTCCACTTGGGCTGCTGTAACAGAATACCATGTACTGGGTGGCTTATAAACAACAGAAATTTATTTCTACACTTCTGGAGGCTAGTAGTCCAAGATCAAGGTGTCTGCACACTCAGTGTCTGGTGAGGACTTGCTTCCTGGTTCAGAGAACAGCTGTGTTTTCATTGTGTCCTCACCTGGCAGAAGGACAAAGGAACTCTCCATCCCTTTTCACAGGGCACTCATCCCTTTCATGAAGGCTCCTCTCTCATGACCTACCTAATCACCTCTGACAGGCCCCACTCCTAAATACCATCACATTGGGGGTTAGGATTGCAACACTTGAATTGGTTGGGGGAGGGTGCAGAAATATTCAGTTTATACCAGTAACTATCATGCCCCAGAACATCCAGAGAGCGTACTGTATATGCTCCTTAAGCTTCAGTATGACAAGAAACATTTCCCTCTAAAGTCAATAAAAATACATCTTCTTTATTTGCTCTTGCCAGAAATCTGAATATAATACTATTTTTTTCTGAGTGGACAAATGTGATCTTAGTGTATGACTGAGAATGGAAAAGACAGGAGACAAAAACAGGTATTGACAAGATTTCTTTCCTTCCCATTTTCATTTCTCTGGGGATTTTTAATGCAAAGCAGGAACAGAAGCATTCATGCAAGTCAAAATATTTAGTGAACAATTCTATAATAATCATAAATAAGCCACTTAAGCATTCTCTAAACCATGCCAGCATCTGGATTTTTAAAACAAGTACATTTCTTTCTTTTTTTTTTAGTAGAAAATGAAATTTATTTCCATTTTAGAGATAAAACACAATATCAAAGAAATGCCATACTTTCAGAGAGCAATTTGCCTGCTATACAGGATCCACTCCCACTCTTGTGACAGTAGATCAAAGATTATGAAAGATTATAGATACATCCATTAAAATGTTTGAAAAGCATTAATACAGGATTTTAAAAGTTACCAGTATCAAAGAGTAATTAGTAAATACTTCTAACACCAAGTAGAGGCCAGAGAAGAATGCATCTAGGTTAGTAAAATACACACTGGATGTTGTTGGTGCCCCACTGAGACACTCCTTACTTGGACAGTGAACACTGAGTCTGGCTCCTGTTAGCATGGGCTGCCCGCTCTGCCCTACCCACCCCACCTTGTGAAGGCTGTTCCCTTCCAGTGGCAGTCATCTCAAGCAGGTGCCTTTCTTATGTATGACAACTAAAGGATGTTTGTAGCACTTTAATTGTAAATTCCATTCATTCACTTTTAAAAAGAGAAAAGCAAGTCACCCTACAGGTAAGCACATGTTTTTAATGTACTTCTCTGTTGTTCCTGCGAATTTGTTATTAAGATGGAGCCAAGATGAATGCGTTGAGATGAATGCGTTGATATTATTTTCAATGCTGTGTGAAGAATGGACAGCTTTTATTTCACCAGGATACTGAAGCCTGGTGAGGTTTAGGACAGTGCTTCAAAAACTGTCATGTGTGTCCAGATCCCCTGGATATCTGGTTAAAATGCTAATTCTGCTTTAGCAGGTCTGGGATGGGGCCTGAGCTTCTGCATTTCTGACAAGCTCCCAGGTGACACTGATACTGCTGGTCTGGGGACCACACTTAGAGATGAGGGTTTATGATTATCAAACCCTCGCAGCTAGTTTGTGGCCTGGTGGGAATGAAGATCTGGGTCTCCTGACTCTTCCTCTCATTATCTTTCAACTATACTGTAATGATGAATGACTTTAATAATGAATAAGGTCACCATAAAATTCATCATGCAAACTGACATATTTTTTTAAAGTAAAAGGAAGCACCAGTAACAACTGCCAGGCATATAATAGGACTGCCCAGGACAAATAGGGACTTATGGGTACCCTGGCTTTAATAGAAATGGAGATTACCTCCCAATGAACAAATTATTAAACATTTATTGTAAACCTTTTGGGAAGAAGTGCCATACTTCCTCCAAGAGGAAATCAATCTGAAATATTCTGCAATTGCTAGAAATAGTAGGAAGGGTAAATAAATACTGAGAATAAGAGGCATACATATAATTTTTGCAGTTGTTCAAAAGGCTATTGATAAGGTTCTCCAGTAAACGCTGATAAGGATGACTCAGCAGAGGATGGAAGGAATGTTCATTTGTGATAGGAAGCTGACTTAAGCCACCAGAAAACAAAAGCAAGGGATAAATAGGCACTTATCTACCCTAGGGTGGGTGGCCAGCCACCAAAGAAAGGGGGATGGGATTGGCTGTAAGGACCCAAGAATGTGCACTTGGCTTAAAATAAGGAAATGAGTGTATCAAAAGGGAGTTTCAAGGTGTTTCAGTAGGAGTGGGTGAACAGAAGGCTAGAATAAATGCCAAATGAGATACCACTTTGAATAGGACCAGCCTTTCTTACTCAGAGAAAACCTAACTTCAAGGCAACTGCAATTTTTAAAAACTGCTCAGCTTGTCAGTTTGGATGAATATTGGGGATGAAGTGTGTGACTAAGGGGAATACTCTACAAAATTGCAACAAGATAGCATAGTCTAAAGCAGAGACTCTCAACACCAGCTGCATATCACCGTTGCCTGGGAGGCATCTGCAGACTGCCAGGGCCTAGGCTCCAACCTGAATCTGCTGAATCAAAACCTTCAGAGGGTGGGCTGAGACATCTGTGTTTGGTGGGGAGAAACACTCCCCCAGAGATTCTGATGCACAGCAAGGGCTGAATAACAATGAGTTGACTAATAAAAATAATGTAGGAATAAAAGTTCCTGTTTGTTAACCAAAGAAAAGGAATTTCAATTAGTTAGTAGAGCGAAACAGCATGGTGCATAATTCTTAATATTCATTTTTCTCCAACATTTTATGGAGAAATAGAACACACTCTTTATGCATAAAACACAAATATATAACTTAACAAATCATGTAAAGTAAACTCTTGTGAAAGCACCACCATGCCAAGAGTAAGATACTACAGCAGCCCAGAAGTCCCTCACGTACACCTCCCAATTGTACCTTCGTTTCTAGCCTCCAGAGGTAACACAGTCCTCACCTTCTAAATAATCCATTTTTTATTTTGCTTTATAATGTTATTTTGCTTTCACCATGTTACTATATACTCCTAAATAATATATTTTCATTTTTCATGCTTTTGAACTTTATATATTTATATAAATGGAAGATATTTTTGTGTCTGACTTCTTTCATTCAGTATTTATTTAAAG
Source organism: Anoura caudifer (assembly GCA_004027475.1). NCBI lineage: Eukaryota > Metazoa > Chordata > Mammalia > Chiroptera > Phyllostomidae > Anoura > Anoura caudifer. The sequence goes on along the minus strand of PVKU01000586.1, from coordinate 345,468 downwards.
AGTAAGATGTGTCACATCCCCAAGACAGAAGCCAGAGGCTGCAGGAGAGAGTGTCTGCGGCGACAGTACATGCTCCGGGGGCTCACCCACCTAGGAGACTTCCGGCCAAGATGGAGGCATAAGCGGACACACTGAGTGTCCTCTCACAACCAAAATTAAGGACAACAAACACTTAGAAACAAGAGAACAACCAGAACTCATAGAAAATTGAACTGTTCGGAAGTCCAACAACCATTCATCCAGACCGGTAAGAGGGGTGGAGTCGCGGCAGGAAAAAGTAGAGGTGTGGACCAGGCATGCAGGCAGCAGCAGCTGGCAGATCCCAGGTGCACAGGCGGCGGGCTAGCAGACCCTGGGCACGGGGTGGCAACTGTGCAGACCCAGTGAGGCCGTGCAAGGCAGCTGGCTGACCAGGTAGTCCCACATTCACGCGCAGATAATCCAGGCAAAGGGGAAGCAGCAGAAGGGACTGGAATCTGAGAGTGAGCAGAGCAAGTGCCATTGTTTCCTCTCAGACCCCACCCCCACATACAGCTCACTACCCAGTGACTGGGCTGCCCTGCCGTGGGGAACACCTAAGGCTCCAACCCTCACTACGTAACAGCCGCCACTAGACAAAAAAAAAAAGAAAAGAAAAGAAACAAAAATGGCTCAAACTGGAGAACAAATCAAAGCCCCAGAGCCAATTTATCTAAGTGATGAAGAGATAGCCAACCTATCAGATGCACAATTCAAAGCCCTGGTGATCAGGATGCTCACAGAATTGGTTGATTTTGCTCACAAATTAGATGAACAAATGAAGGCTACAATAAATGAAATGAAGAAAAATGCATGGGGAACCAACAGAGATGGGAGGAAAACTGGGACTCAAATCAGTGGAGTGGACCAGAAGGAAGAAAGAAACAACCAAACAGAAAAGAAGGAAGAAACAAGAATTCAAAAAAATGAGGAGAGGCTTAGAAACCTCAAGGACATCTTGAAACGTCCCAACATCCAAATTATAGGGGTACCAGAAGGGGAAGAAGAGCAACCAGTGGAAAACTTATTTGAACAAATAATAAAGGAGAACTTCCCCAATCTGGCAAAGGAAATAGACTTCCAGGAAGTCCAGGAAGCTCAGAGTCCCAAAGAAGTTGGACCCGAGGAGCAACACACCAAGGCACATTATAATTACATTACCCAAAATTCAAATGAAGGAGAGAATTCTAGAAGCAGCAAGGGATAAGGGGACAGTCACCTACAAAGGAGTTCCCATCAGACTGTCAGCAGATTTCTCAAAAGAGACCTTCCAGGCAAGAAGGGGCTGGAAAGAAGCATTCCAAGTCGTGAAAGTCAAAGACCTACATCCAAGATTGCTCTGTCCAGCAAAGTTGTCATTTAGAATGGAAGGGAAGATAAAGTGCTTCTCAGATAAGGTCAAGTTAAAGGAGTTCATCATCACCAAGCCCTTATTATATGAAATGTTAAAGGGACTTCTCTAAGAAAAAGAAGATAAAAAATATGAACAGTAAAAAGTCAGCAAACTCACAGGTATTAACAACCAGACCTAAAACAAAAGCCAACTAAGCAAACCACTACAACAGGAGCAGAAACACAGAAATGCAGATCACATGGAGGGTTAGCAATAGGGGAGTGGGAGGAGGAGAGAGGGGGACAAGGTACATAGAACAAGTAGCACAGACGATGGGTAGAAAATAGACAGGGGGAGGGCAAGAATAATGTGGGAAATGTAGAAGCTAAAGAACTTATGACACATGGACATGAACTAAAGGGGGGAATGTGGGTGAGAGGGGGTGTGCAGGGTGGAGGGGAATGAAGGGGGGGAAATGGTACAACTGTAATGGTATAATCAATAAAATATAATTTTAAAATATAAATAAATAAACAAATAAAGAGTAAGACATGTTGTTCTTTGGACTATGACCTTTCATTCTGAGTACTATAGAGCACAGTTCAAAACCCTATGGCTCCTGGAACAAATCTGATTAATCACCTGTTTTGTAAATAAAGTTTTATTGGAACACAGCACTCCTATTCATTTCCATATCGTCTTTGGCCTTACACACCACAATGGCAGAGCTGAGTAGTTGCAATCATGACCATATGCCTGCAAAGCCTTCGGTATTTGCTATCTCTATTTGACCAATTGAAATGGGGATGGTAATTTGCACATCCAGAGGAGGATCTGTACCTCAATGAGGATAACCAATGCAATATACTAACTGAAGAAATATCAATTATAATTCCTCCCATTGGTACATTTTCACATTCATTATCTTAACTCATCCATTCATATAACAAACATTTATTTAAGGCAAATATGTCCCAGGTTCTAGGTAGGCACTAGGTTATCAGAAGAGCTCTCTATGATGATTATCATTCATTGAGCATTTGCTCTGTGCCATTATGTTGACCACCATATATATTTTAGTTCTCCCATGGCAGGACCAAAAGTTCATGCTCCTTCTTCCATAGTATAGAGTTGTTGCTAAGAAGAGGCTTCCCAAGAAGGGCTGGCATTCCCTAATCACCTTTATAGGTAATGGCACCATAAAATCAAGTTCTAACCATGGAGTGTGAGTGGAAGTTATGTACCACTTCTTACCCTTGTCCATAAAACCCTCCCATATGAGACTCCTTTGTGTTCTTTCCCCTGCCATGAAGCAGAAAACACTAAAACCCAGGGGATGGTAACTGTAAGACAGAAAGGCCCTAGTGTACTAGCCAACCTCCCAGATGGTCCCCAGTGGTTCCCAGATGGTCCCCAGTGGTTCTCACCTTCAGATATTCACATCCATGTACTCACCTCCCATGTGGAATAGGACTGACTTGTGTAACCAAAGGAGTTTTAATGAAAATGGGGAAGTACCACTTCTGAGACTAGCTGCTTTATTTCACATCACTCACTCTGGGGGACAAGGACAGGCTGCAAGGACACTTATGCAGCCCTGTGGAGAGATCCACCTGGTGAGGAACTGAGACTTCTTAGCAACAGCCAGCATCAACTTGCCAGCCCCCTTGAAAGGAGATCCTCCAGTCCCAGTCACCTTTCAGATGACTGCAACCCTGGCCAATAACTTGATTAAACCTTATAAGAGACTGTCTCCAGAACTGCCGAGCAAACCCACTCCCAAATCTCTGACCATTAGAAACTGTGTAAGGTCATTTGTTTTTATGGCCTGATTTGTTACACAGCAATAGATAACATATAACTGGGTGCCTGAATTACTACAAGGAGAAAAACTACCACTGGCTAGGAACATATGCATTGAATGAGTGGTGTATAAATGTTGATAGTATTTAGTACTCAACACTTGGAGTTTATTTGTTACATTGGATAGCAACTCCTCATAACTCTTACTATACTTCATATTATTAATTTAAATGTTATTCTTGTCTGCTACTTTGTATGAGAGACCCACATGACACTAAAGGTGAGGACTTAATATTTGAATTGTACTCATTTGTTTGTTCTTATATAATGCTGTTGTTTTCAGACTTTATTTGGTCATAGAAATGTTTTTCCCCCAATAAGCCCTTCTCAAAGCCCCTGCATAAAACAAATAATATTATATTGAGCTTGTTCAAATTTAAGTAGGGTTGAAGTAGTGACAGTTTTACATCTTCCATATCCAACTCACCCATTGAAGTTACCTTAGAACATGATAGCATTTCCAAAAGGGAAGACATGGCTTAAGGATTGCAGAGCCATTAAATATAAAACTGTGGGATATTCTATAATGAAAACAGTACTTGAAAGGATTGGTTATGTCTGTCTTTCTCTCGCTCTGTCTCTTCATCTCTTCATCTCTCCTGCCCTCTATCTTTCCCTCTCTCCCTCATGCACTCACTCGCTCCCTCTCTCCAGCAAGTGAATTATCCTGAAACAGTTTGTACAGAATAAGCAGGGATGTGTGATGATGAACTCCAAGAAATAAAAGTTAATTGGGGGAAAATAGGCTCACCCAAAGTAGATTGAACTTGGAGAATCAGAGAGAAGTCTGAATGTTAAAAAGAGCCAAATTATACAGCCCCAGTCAGTGTAAGCCTTATATCTTGGGTCAGCTTAGCAGTTAAAATCCATTTCTTTTTGAAATGATTTTATGTTCTAAGACCTCTTTGTTCCACAGCAAAAGGCAAAGGTGATCCCAGTAAAAGCCAAAAAGTGGCAATGAGTTCGATGTTGGTCTGCTCCCCGTCCACTTTCCAGGTAACTCTAGAAGAAACATATTCTTTCTATATTTTAATAATATGTTTTTAAAGGGCAAAAGGGATCCATTCATTCATGTTCAAGAATTAACAAATGTGACTTTGTCTCTTCCCTTAGGAAAGGTGTGTAAGGCAAAGAAGAGGAGATCCTACCATGTGAAGTAGCTACGGTTGTCAGACGCGGGGGTGGGATGTTGGGGTTCAGTCTTCTGAGAATAAAGCTTGTCTGGATGTAGTGATGCAAATGGTTTTCAGTGCTAATGACTGTTAGCACCACATTCCCTTTTACACTCATATGGACACATTTATAAAACAGGAGGAGCAAAGTTGAAAATTTACCCACACTTTGCCTCATTCAGGATAATTTTGGCAGCAAGGAACAGATATTCATCTCAAATATAGGAAGAAGGGTACAGGGAGAGTGGTCCAAATGTATCATCAAGGAGCCAGTTTCCTTCTAGCTTCCCACTCTGCCCTCACCATGAGTCTGCTAACTGGACCCCTGTTCCCAAGTTGTCTGCAAGTTGTCCCAAGTCCTTACCTGTATCAGGTTAGAAACTTTCTTTCCTGTAATGTCTCTCTCAGTGAGGAAAATCTTTCCAGATGCCCCCAGCAGATGTCCCAATATGGGCAGGAATGATGCATAAAACCATGCCTAAACCAATCACTAACAAGCAATGGAGCATAGCAACCAGTTTGAACAATCTATATTTGTTTCTGAGTTGTGTGAGAGAGTCACTTTCCCCGAACAAATGGCTATGCAGAAAGAAGACACCTAAAATCAGGGTGACCAACAGTATCTGCCACAAACTATAACTCAGTGTGCAAAACAAGGGCTTTCTCATTTCTCTGTAAAGTAGCTTGTTCATGGGCTCCTATTCCACCGATGGCAGAGGTAGAATCTTAAGTCCCAATTAAGGTAGTAACTTGATCACTTATTCAGAATGGTCTCTCTCAGGTTGGCTCAATTCCTTTTGGATAAATATTTAATCCAATTGAAGGCTCAGATTTGCTACCCGCGCTATCTTTCTCCTCAAGATGGCTTCTAGGTGCATGGAAAAGCTTACACTTCCTCCTGATTGGGGGTTGGTGGGGGTAAGAAGGGGGCAGGTCCACATGCTCCTCACAGTACTGTCCTCCAGGATCTTCACTGCCTTCCACAGTGATGTACATTGTTCTACCTGATCACTGAGGTACCTTCTGGCCTCTGCTGATACCCTTCTGGGTCAAGAAAAATGACCCGGATTACTGAAAGACAAAAAATACTTGTTTGTGAAACAACATTCATTGGTGAGTGTATTTAAAAGATGTTGATCCTGCCCCATCATTTGTCAATTGTGTATGTCATTGCATATATTTCCATTTGAAACAGGTAAAGTTTTATTAGAGACAATTACATTCGCAAGCATATTTATGATGGGCTTCTAAGTGGTGACTCAGAAACCAGACATTTATTCATAGAATTCTCATGTGCCTGGTAGCAATACATTCTATTAATTAGCATTCAATTAATTGTATTGTAGTGGGTCATTCTGACAGATGTCCCTTATTCAGCACTGATTTTGAGTCAAAAGTTTGATGTCCCCTAACTCAACCTCTTTAATTTTAATTCCTTACTCATAAGGTGTAACTATTATTTCCATCTTATGTACCACTAAAGCTCAGAGAGGTTTAATAGCTTCCCCAAAGCCACACAGTGCTGAATTTAGAATTCAAATCCAAGGCTTTCTGACTTCAAAGTCTAAATCCTTTCTTCCCCAGAGGAAGCTGCAGTGGCAGTATAATGTGATTAAGAAAACAGACCCTGGAATCTGACTGACCTGAATTCCAGTTCTAAGAAGCCATCTCATTTGTGACCTTGAACAAATTACACGACTTCCTTAATCCTCAGTTTTCTCCTCTAAAGAGGGTATTAATAGTTCATACCTTGAATGGTTGTTGTGCAAATTGAATGAAATATATGTTAGAGTTTAGAGTTGAGAACTCAATAATTAATTTTGGCCGTTATTAATGTTGATATATTATAACACTCTAGAAAGCAGGTAGTTCTATTGCAAATTTTACAAATGAGAAATGAAACCCCAAAAGTTTACTATAAATGTTTTTCTCCAAAGTCTTTTATGCTGAAATTTAATGTGTATTTTATAGGCTTTGGAGACAAAGTGTTCAGTGTTTTTTCAAAGACAAACACTGCAAGTTCAAAAATACGAAGGATTCCTGCTGGGGTCCCTTCAGTCCATTGGTTTGGGGGTGTCTGATAAATCTGTGGGTCAGAAAGACACAGCCGCTGACACAGGGGAAAGAAAGCATTGATGAGTATGGGCAAAGCAATAGAAGGAAACTGTAGGAGTCAGCTAAGAGGGGTGTGAAAGAAAACTGACAGAGACCATGATTAATTAGTTGATCTATCATCAGAAGGAACCAGCTCATAATTTCAAAAAACAAATAAAAATTGGGCCATAATTAGGCCCAATTAACTCATCCTTCAAATACATTTTCTGTCATGGACATCTGTTGTTTTGGTTGTCTTTCTGGTAATTACAACCCATTTTTCCCTTGGAGGAACTCTGTGACTGCCATAGAGTTGTTTGAGAGTGACCCTACCCCTAACTCCAGAAGTGGGCCCCAATTGGCTTAAGCCAATCAACTAATCTCATTCCCCAAATCTCAGGTCAGGGACAGGGTCATAACATATCAGAACCAATGAGACTTGAAGGGGTGTCTGAGGAAGAAGATTTTATTTTTCTAGATATGTCACAGCCACCTTGCCACCATGTAGAGGCAGTCTGAAGATAAAGCCAACCTACAGTGAAAAATGGAGAGATAGGATGTTCATACTGTTTGAGCCTAAAGGTTGAATTAATTCCTGAATTTCTTAGTACTGTGAGCCAACACTGACTTACACGCTCAGGACACATAACATTGCGCATCCTAGTAGGAGGTAGAGCAGGGGTGTCCAACCTTTTGGTGTCTCTGCACCACACTGGAAGAAGAGTTGTCTTGGCCATGCATTAAATCACATGTAATCACACACACAAAAAAAATCTCATAATGTTTTAAGTAAATTTACAACTTTAAATTTAAAATTAATTGTGTTGGGCTGCATTCACAGCCATCTTGGGCTGCATGCGGCCTGTGGGCTGCAGGTTGGATACCTCTGATAGAGTATTACCCCATTCTCCAGAGAAGCCAGGGCTCAAATAAATGGTCAGAATTATCTAGTGTCACAGAAGCCAGGATTTGCACTGGGTCCTCTCTGCATCTTCTATAATTCTCACAACAAACTAAAACTCATAGAGTTTAAGTAACATGTGCAAAGTCATGCAGAAGTTAAGTAATAGTGGAGCTGGTCTTCTCATTTGGAAATTTTTGTCTAAACATGGTGTACCCTGCTCTATGGGCTAATTTTTGAGTCGGATGGAACAAACAAAATTAATACATGCTTTTAGGAGTAAGTTTTCAGAGCCCATGAGGCTGGTGTACTCAGATTAAATAAATGTCAGCTGCCTGTATATCTTGTTCTTAAGTTCACCCATTGATATGATAGGAAGAGGGGCAAGAAGCAGAAATATAATCTCATTATATTTCTACAGATGCCCAGCTAGGTTTGTCCTCTGCTTGGAGGGTCTATTAGATGGTGGTAGCACTCCCTCAAAGCCATTCTCTCCCTTCTGGTTATGTGGACAAACTACATTTCCCAGCCTCCTTTGCACTTAGGTGTTACCATGTGATTCAGTTCTTGCCAATGGAATTCATGTGGAAACAATGTACACGTAGACCTTAAGTAGTGGGTGTGGTGCCTCTAAGTCCTTCCCCTTTCCCTGGGATGGAAAACTTAACCAAGCAGAAGAGGTTAATGCCCTAGTATATGACAAGGTGACACACTGAAAGGAAACTGGTCCCTGAAAGACTTGTGGATTAGAGATACCCCAGCAATCAAATGCTCACCTCAGAACTGTTACGTGAGAGAGAATAAACTACTTTATTCTTTAAGCCATGTATTGTTAGATACAGTTGCCCCCTTTATCCTCAGGCATACATTCCAGGACCCCCATGTTGGAAACCCTGAAACCTCGGATCGTACCAACCCTTGTATATATTATGTTTTATCCTATACATACATAACTACAATAAAGATTAATTTATGAAATGTACACAATAAGTTTAACAATAATAACTAATAAAATAAACAATATACTGTAATAAAAGTTACATAAATGGGTTTGGGTCCATTATTAGGTAAAATAAGGGTTTCTTGAACCCAAGCATTGTGATGCTGCAACAGTCTATTTGGTAACTGGGACAACCACTAAGTGACTAACAGGTGGGGAGCACACACAACATAAAGACAATCGGCAAAGGGACTGTTCACAAAGGGACAGAGCAGGAAGGCACAAGATTTCATCGCCCTTCTCAGAATGCTATGCAATTTGAAACTTATGATTTATTTCTGGAATTTTCTATGTAATGTTTTTGAACCAGAGTCGACTATGGGTAATTAAATTACAGAAAGCAAAATCATGGATAACAGGGGACTACTGGGGTTTTGTTGTTGTTGTTGTTGTTGTTGTTGTTGTTGTTGTTATAGCATTTTAACATTTCTACCCTAACTATGACCAGGGTCCAGAGGTGTTGGAGAAGAATTAGTCATTTTGCAGGTAAGCTCAAGAGAGTACAGAAACTCAGGCCTCTACATCAGATGAAAAACTGCGGACTTTCATGCCTCTTTGTTGGTCTCTCAGTGTGAATATTCACCACAGTGTATGGATAAAGCAAGTATTGGGTGAGGGATTTTACAGGCTGCAGAGACCTTAAAGCATGGAGCCAGAATCTGTGGCAGACAACCTGAGTAGCTTGGGAAAGAACCTGAGTAGCTTGGGATTGCTTCCTAGAATCCTGGTGCCAGGAGTGGAACCTTCCAGGGAACTAACTGGTAGACCTCAGAAATATGAAGACCAAAGATGAGAGGTCTCTTCTGCCTAGATCAAGCTTCTGAAAATACTTTGATGGGATTTCTTAAAGAAATCAAATAAGCTAGCAATTCATTGATAGCCAAGGACTAGAACTTTCTTTTCTCTCATAACACCAGCACGCAAAAATCACCTTTTGGTGAATTGATTTCTTCAATATAAGTAGTATATTCACAATCCTTTTGAACAGACAGATATTACCCATGCAGGCAAGGTCACAGGGAAATGATTACATTGCAGTCTGCTGCTATGAACGCTGGAGAAGCAGCATAGCATGGTGGTTAGGAGCTAGAGCTCAGAAGCCAGCTTTACCACTTACTAGATCTGTGACCTGGGCACCTGGGGCTGACTCAGCTTCCTCATCTGTAAAATGGGGATGATAGCAATAATACCTATTGCATATCATCATTATGAGGATACACATTTCTTAGAATAGTGATTACCGCATAGTAAGTACTATGGAAATATTGTTAAATAAATGTTGATACCACCTTCAGGATGGAATTTTGACAATGTGCATCAAAAGACTTGGCCCAGCAACTCCATGTGTAAGAACTTTTCCTAAAGAAGTCATCTTTGACAAGTGCAAACATTTATCCTCAAAGAAGCTCACTGCTGTAACAAGCAGCCATTAATAAAACACTGGCTTAAAAAATAGTAGTAATGGATAGTCATACTTATACAAGGGGTTGTATTCCTCACGGAATGCAAACTCACATTGTGCAATATTGAATTTCCTACAAAAAAATCAATGCAAAGATTCACATTATTTCAAATCTTGCCCATAAAGTGAGATTTAATTAATATTTTACAACCTAATATTTCAAACTGTGCAATTCACATTCTCATTACAGGTAACCTGATTGTTACATTTATTATATAAGCCACAGAAAAATAATTATGGCGCAGAAGAACAAACAAGGCTAAGTAAGACATTCATGACATACCAACTTTAAAAGTGTGACCCCACTTTCATCACAGACATTTTTTAAATGCTGGAAAATATACATCAAAATTTAAGTGTGCTGGAAGAATTACTAGAAATTTTTGATTTCTTAGGTTTTTTTTTTTACCTACATTTTCTAAATGTTCTACAAGGGACATTTATTATTTTTCTAATACAAAACAATAAAGGGAAATTTAAGGAATAAATAGAACATTGATACTAAACTAACTGAAAAAAGTTATAGAAATATTTATGCAAACTAGTAGGTTCACAAAAGAAGATAGTTCCAACCTGTTAAGTGGTATCTACAGCTTTAGTGAACTGGAGATTGCTTTTCTCTGACATTTAGTTCCAGAGACAAATCTGGACAGGAAATGGCAGAGTTGACTGGAGCTCAAACTGAAGTTTTGTCAGACATTTCCAGAACCAAGTCAATCTTTCAGAATGCAACAAAGAACACTCTAGAAGCCAGAGTACACTGGATCATTTGCTCCATATGCCTGTATGTGCTTCTTTTGAGATTTGAGAATATCTTTAAACAAAATAAAAGCTTTGGTGACTCAAAAAAAAGCAAAGCATACTAAAGAGCCCCCAGTCACATTATCTGAGCTCAGTTTCCCTGACACACTCCATGCAGGGTGGGAAGGAGAAGGAAGCTGCAAGTGTTCATTCACTTCCTCCTTACGAGGAAAAGGGCAAGTTGGGATGTGGGAAGGGGTGGGCTCCCAAGGGAAGCAAGGGTCCTACATGACAGTCCAAGTGGGCTATGGCCTCCTGAACTTTCTATCCCAGTTGATAAATAGTGGTGTTAATGCTCATTCATGGTCTTATTGTCCTTACCTCTCCTCATACCAGCCATTCTGAATTGTCTTGAAATTTCTTTTTTCTTCACTTTGAACAACCACTCTGTGCTAACTGAACACATCCACATGAATTGTCTGTTCTGACCGTCACAGAAAAAGTCTATGAACTTTCAGCTCTGGGATGAGTAAGTTCTGAGAATCTCATGTAAAACATGAGGTCTACAGTGGATGACACTGTATTGTATAATTGAATTTATCTGCTTCTCCCTTCCCTGGAGCCATTGTGTTCCAAGGAAGGGTGAGGCAGATAAAGAATTATTGATCAACAAATAAAGATATACCAGGAAAATTGTGCTGGACTGCAACTCTTATCCAATTAACCTTTTTTCTGAATGCCTTACCTACCCTTTCTTCTCCATATGAAAAGGTCAACTTGAGATGAGATGTTAAGATGGATTGTGAAGGTACAAAACCTGCCATCTTCTCAGATCACCAGCATCTGAATAAGGCACCCATAAAGATTCAATATTTATCTCTACCTACTGGTTCTGGTAGTGACAGGCAGCACAAATGCTGACTTTTCTGGTTTCACTCAGTTCAGACATGTGTATCAATTTATGGTTACACAGCAAGTGTTGGAGCCAAGATATGTTTGGGTTTCCTTGAGATCCACCAATCTTGAGTTTTGATTTGGATCTTTATCTCTCATGTCTCTCTTCTTTCTTGAGTACATGTCTACTCATTCTATTATCCACGTCATTTCAGGGTCGGTTTCATTGATTGCTTTTTCTCCTCATTATAAAGCATATTTTCCTGCTCCGTTGTGTTACTGAACAGCAGTGAGGTCCTGCTGCCTGCCACCACCCTCTAGGTGAAATTCTGGAGGCAAAGTTTTGGTGATAAAGGAAAGGAGTCTTTATTGAAAAGCTACACAATTTTGGAACAACTTTCCACATTCATTGGTCACTTAATCCCATCGATTAGGGCTAAACTCTTTTGTTGTGTCTTTAATCACTTAAGCCTATCAATTAAGGCTAACATCTTTAACTCCTGAGTTCTATCATTCTCCCTGCTAGTTTCTAATTATCTTATTTCTATAGGATTAGTTTACAAACTAAAACAACATAAGATACAAAAGTTACCCAATTTTGGAAGAAGGGCAGGCTTCTGCCTCAGAGCCTGTCCTGTCTAGAACACCCAAAGGAGAATAGCCCAGCCACCGTCTGCCAGGCCAGCCTGGTCCTAGGCTGCGCCAGAGTTTCTTGGGAAATGCAGGCAGCTGCAGCACTATTATCTAGGAATCCTCAAGGAATAGAGCCTGAGAGTCAGTCTCTGCCCTCCTATTTTAAATCTTCTGGCCCATAATTCCATGCACTCTGGAGGCATTCAGCCTCTCAGCCAATCTCATCCTAGGCTGTTCACCATTGCCTCAGGCAACCAGCTCCTGTGGCCCCTCCCTATTCCTTCCCAGTGATCTGATCAGATCTATCTATGTCATTTGTATGTCTGGTAATTTTGTTTTGGATGCCACACACTGTGAATTTTACATTGTTAAGTGCTGAATTTTTTTTTAATTTTAAAAAAATTAAATAATTTTAATTTATGGCAGTTTTAAATAATGTATGTGGCAGTTCTATTGGCCAGCACTGCCAAAGAGGGAGAGGACAGAAGGCAGACCTGGGCTGGCCACAGAATCTTAAACCCCACTCCTAAAACTGGAGGTGGACAGGAAGTAGAACAATGTGAAGGTAGAGGAGATGGGAAGCAGGATACATAGAGACAGATGTAATAGATGTAATATATTCCATCTCTTGTGTCTCTGACACTATTTCCCACCCAAATTCCCCAAGCAACTTAACCTGTCACCCATCCATGCCATTAGGGAGTAGGTTGTCATACAAAACCAGAGAACAATGGGAGCAAATTCTCAGGGGCTTTTTGGTTTGTTGTTGTGGGGGTTTTTTTTTGTTTGTTTGTTTTTTTTTACTTATTTATTTTTAGACAGAGGAGAAAGGTGGGAGAAAGAGAGGGAGAGAAACATCAATGTGTGGTTGCCTCTTGCACGTCCCCTACTGGGGACCTGGCCTACAACCCAGGCATGTGCCCTGACTGGGGATCAAACCAGCCACCCCTCAGTTCTCAGGCCGATGCTCAATCCACTGAACCATACCAGCCAGAGCAAATTCTCAGTTTTTAAGATCAAAGGCCAAAGAAAAAGTCAGACTCCAGACTAGGTAAAGCCATCACTGCCTTTATTTACAACATCTAAGACAAAAGGTGGAACTACCTAGATTCAAATCCAGCTTTGCCACTTACTGCCTATGTGACCTACCACTGACACAAATGTGTACATCAGTTTCTTCTTTGGTAAAATGGGGCTGTTAACAGTACCTACCTCACAGGGCTGCTGTGGAGGTTAATTTATATAAGGACTTGGAATAATGACTGACTTCTAGCAAGTATGACTGAAATGTTTGCTGTTACCTGGAGTGAGCCTAGCATAGCATCAGGGGCTGGAAGCCACATAGCTGGTCCACTAAGGGCACCAGTAGCTGCCATGGTGCTGACTGATAATCATGTAAAGGAGGTCAAGTACACATGATTTCTGTGTGTGCCCCAATCATTGCTCAAGGTCCATCTGATCTTCCCTGTAATGTCAAACCTGCCTACCTTTCAATGAGCCAGAGCACTCTCAAAGGATGGTTGAGCTCTGATTCCTAGCAATAGGGGTTCCCCAAGAAACTGTGCAAAGCCCCTTTGTAATGAGTCTTCCTCCCTTCAGTCATTAGACTCCCTCAAACTAGGTGAAGCTCATAGGCCTTAAAACAAGCTGGTGTGACTGGGTTGTAAAGAGTCCATTTGCATTTAGGATCTAAAGCGATGAATGAAATGTCAGCATGTGGTTGGTTCTTTAGCCATCAGTTTTAGGATAATTAGCCGATAACTTGGACCAGGGAAGCTTGGCTCCTCCTTGCCTGTCCATTCAAATAAGAGCCCAGATTGACCCAGCCTGCCTATGGCCATCTCTCCAGCATAGCCTCAGACATGCTCCCAGCTCTCACCACTTCTGTGCCACCCAATGAGACTATCTAACCCAAATGCTGCTTTCCCCTTAGCCACAATGAGCTCTGCTTCTAAATGAGCAAGGGTCAAGTACACCTGAAACATCCATGGGCAGTGAACCCCATAGGGAATGACTGTTGACACTCAAAATTGCTAACCTGTCTCATCCTGGACTAGAAGTTCTCAAGAGTAGATACCTTATGCCTCTTCACAGTTCCAGAACTTATACAACAGAAGCACAACAAGTGTATGGGAATGAAGGAATGGCTTAACAGTCATTAGTAAATGACTGAAATCATGCTTACCTGGTGAAAATATAGAAAGGGGGGACACTTCCACTTTAAGTAATGTTCAGTGGGAAGAGTCAGGCAACCATCAGCAAATATTTATGGAGCACCTACTGTGTGCCAGACACTGTTCTAGGCATTAGAAAGAATATATAAGAAGCCTTGCAGATGACATGGTTATAGAGAGAATCCTAAAGATTCCATAAAAAAAACTACTAGAATTGATAAATGAATTCAGTAAAGTAGCAGGATACAAAATAAATATCCAGAAGTCATACACCAAAAATGAACTCTCAGGGAGAGAAACAAAAAAAGCAATCTAATTTACAATTGCATCCAAAAACAAAAACAAAAAAAAAAAAAAAACTGAGAATAAATTTAACCAAGAGTGTAAAAGACTTATACTCAAAAGCTATAAGACACTGAAGAAGGAAAATGAGAAAGTTACAAATAAGTGAAAGCATACACCATGTTCACATACAGGAAAAATTAACTTCATTAAACTGTCCGTACAAAGCAATCTACAGATTCAATACAATTCCTGTCAATATACCAATGGTATATTTCACAGAACTAGAACAAATATTCCAAAAAATTTATGTGGAACCACAAAAGACCCCAAAAAGCAACAGCAATCTTGAGAAAGAAGAATGAAGTTGGAGGAATCATGCTACCTGATATCAAACTATATTATAAGGCTATACTAATCAAAAGAGCATGGTACTGGCATACAAATAGACACATAGATCAATGTAACAGAATTGAGAGCCCAGAAATAAACCCATGCCTTTATGGTCAATTAATATTTGACAAAGGAGGCAAAAACATAGGATGGGGTAAAGACAGTCTATTCAATAAATGGTGTTGGTGAAATTAGACAGATATGTACAAACAAATAAAACTAGACCACCTTCTTATACCATACATAAGAATAAATTCAAAATGGATTAAAGACTTAAACATTAAACTTGAAATCAGAAAAATCATAGATAAAAACATAGGCAGGAAAATCTCAGACATTTCTCATAGCAATATTTTTTCTGATATATCTCCTTGGACAAGAGAAACAAAAGAAAAATAAACAAATGAGACTACATTAAACTAAAAAGGTTTTGCATAGCAGAGGAAACTGTAAACAAAATGAGAAGAGAACTCACTGAATGGGAGAACATATTCAAAATGATACATCTGATAAGGGGTTAATATCCAAAATTTATAAAGAACTTATAAAATTTAATACCCGCCCTGACTAGTGGGGGTCAGTGGATTGGGCATTGTTCTGCAAACCAAAAGGTTGCTGGTTTGATACCCGATCAGGACACGTGCCTGGGTTGTGGGCCAGGTCCCCTTTTGGGGGCGTGTGAAGGCAACCAGACAAAGTTTCTCTCATACATTGATGTTTCTCTCCCTGTCTTTCTCCCTCCTTTCCCCTGTCCCTAAAAATAAATAAAATCTTTAAACAAACAAACAAAAAAATTAACACCAAAAAAAAAAATCCAATTTAAAAACGGGCAAAGGAACTGAATAGCCATTCTCCAACAAGAACATACAGATGGCCAAAAGACATATGAAAAGATGCTAATCATCAGAGAAATGCAAGTTAAAACCACAATGAAATGTCACTTTATGCTTGTCAGAATGTCTTATCAATAAATCAACAAACGTGTTGGCAAGACGTGGAGAAAAGAGAACCCTCATGCACTGTTGGTGGGAATGCAGACTGGTACAGCCACTGTGGAAGGCAGTATAGAGTTATCTCAAAAAATTAAAAATGGCCCTCACTGGTGTGGACATTGTCCTATAAACCAAAAGGTTGCTGGTTCGATTGATTACCGTTTGCCTGGGTTGTGGGTCAGGTCCTCAGTTGGAGGCGTGATTAAAAATGGAACTGCCTCATGACCCAGTGATTCGACTTCTGGAAATATATCCAAAGAAACCTGAAACATTAATTCAAAAGAATATATGCACCATATGTTCATTACAGCGTTATTTACAATAGCAAAGATTTGGAAGCAGCCCAAGTGCCCATCAATAGCTGAGTGAACAAAAAAGCCGAGGTACCTTTACACAATGAAATGCCACCTGGCTGTAAAAAAGAAGGAAATCTTATCCGTTGCACCAGCATGAATGTTACAGAACAGACCAGGGGGTGGGGCTGAATGATATAAAAGACCCCACCCCTTTTTCTCCGGAGGTGCCTCCCCACCCACTGGGTTCATTTTGCTTGCCACCTGAGGAAAGACTTCTCTTAATACCAGAGACCAGTGAAAAGGAAAGGAACTTATTATTTATTTGAAATAATACAAACTAAAGTTCTCCACAAACGCACATAGTTCTCCTGGCACCCTCCACGTAGCAAAAGGGAGCACTTCCAAAGCCTTGTGGTCCTCACTCTCACCCAAGCTGAGTGATCCCAACCAAGACACCAAAGCCACATGGTCCTAATCAGACTCGCAGTCCCAAAAAGAGAGACACCAAATGGCTGCCGTGTCTCCGTTTAAACCCCAGCACCAATCTTCTGCAGCCTCATTTCCGGCTCCGCCCACAATTGGCCACAGCTGCCAGCATTTGGGGAGGTGTGGCCCTGTGGTGTGGAGCCAATTATCTCCAAGCTCTTCTGGACCCTATTAAAAATCCCTATTTGGGCCCCCCCTCTTGGCTGTACCCTGTTACATGAATAGGCCTGGAGGGTATTATGCTAAGTGAAGTAAACTAATCAGAGAAAGACAAGTACCATATTTCATTCATTTGTTGAATCTAATGAATAAAACTAACAAAGTAGAAACAGACTCATGGAGACAGAGAGCAGACTTACAGCTGTCAGAGGAGAGAGGGGTTGGGGGCTGAGTGAAAAAAGTGAAGGGATTAAGCAAAAGAAAAAAATACTCATAAACACCAACAACAGCATAGTGATTATCAGAGGGAAAGAGGGATGAGAGAAGGCAGAAGAGTGTAAATGGGGAATAAATGGTGATGGAAGGAAATTTGAATTGGGGTGGTGAACACATACTACAACATACAGATGATGTGTTATAGAATTGTACACCTGAAACCTATATAATTTTATTAACCAATATCACCCCCAGTAAATTCAAAAAAATTAAAACACAGAGAAGAAATGAAACAAAAACTATAAATTGATTAAATGATGAAAATATATTTTTTAATAAAAAAAGAAGTCTTCCCTCTGGGAACTCACATTCCAGAGGACACAGAAGAAGACTCAGAGAGGCTGGAGGGCAACCTGTGTGGAAGGTTCTACCTTTTACAGAGAGAAAACTGAGGCTCAGCAAGGTACGTACTTGCCCAGGCCACACAGCTGGCAAATGGCAGTGGAGGATTTGAACCCATTTCTTCGTGTCTACCAAAAGGCCATAGACAGGAAAATAAAAGGAAGGGATTCAACACACTTGAAAGATGTGGCCCAAAGACGAAAAGAATCTGGGAAGTGCTCACAGCCAGCAGCGTTTCATAGATCCCAGGTTCTTAATGGTGGCCAGGCCTGGACCCAGGCTCATCTCAATTGCTATATCCCTATGCCAACTTTTCATCTATAAAATGAAACTAAAAATGCATACCCCATAGAGTTGTATAAGTATTAAGCAGATTAATATGTGTAAAATTCTTTACAAAAGTTTCCAACACATATTTGACATCTAGAAATTCTTATTACTTTCAGTTTTGTCTTTCTTTTGTCCTCTGGATATTTCTCAGAAATAATTCAACATCTTTATCCTCAATAGGCTTCCCCATTCTCTTACCCTGGTGACAAAATATGAGTGCTGGTTGAGAAGGACAGAGACACACCATAGACGGCATATGTGTACAGTTCCACAGGACAAGGTGACTTTTGTGTTTGGACACTAGACAAGGTTTCTCCCTCCAAGTTAGGAGCCTTGAACTTTGGGGTTAGCCTGACCTCTAGTGACCAAACAGAAAACTCAGCAGGAAGCATGCTCAAAAGTCCATGGGCCCCATCCAGCAAGGGAGCTTTTATTGACAGCTTACTAAATGCTGAATTGTGCTCATCCACAGAGAAGTCATACTCATGGTGAAGTCCACACTGCTTATAAGTGGCAGGGATAGATTTCAAATGAATCCTGTTCACCCACAAAGCACAGTGCCTGGCTGGAGAAAACCATCATTCAGAGAGAAAAATCCTGTTTATAAAGCCCTTCACTATACCAAAATGGAACAACACAGACATTCTGTGACAAAGGTTTTTATACCCATTTGTCATACCTAGAAGCTCAGTTCTAAAGAGCCTAGCCCCCAGTCACACTCAGCCCTCCATTCAACACATATTGTATCAGTGTTAGGCACTATGCTAGACTCAGGTGATTAATGAAAACAAAGCACATGAGATCCCTGCCCTCGGGAACTCAGAGTAAGATGTCAGAACCAGAGCAGAAGTTCCTGCTCCTCACTCCCACGCTCTCTTCTCAGTGACACTGGAAATGCTGCCAAGAGAGCCAAATTGCTTCTGGGTGGCTAGATCTTCCCACATGGACTAGAAACACTGCGAAAACAGGTTTACTGTGGTTTGAGTGCCTTTTACTGCATCTTTGGAGCCTCATATGGGACTGCACTTGCAGTCAGACAGGAGCTCAGGATGCCCTTCAGTCACATAGCTTAGAGGGGCTTATGTTTCATGAACACCGTTACTGCTAGGATTCGTTATTGCTTATTAAATGCAGACCCTGCCTGGCATGGTGCTAAGCATTTCACACGTGTCTCTCAGTTCACCCTCACAGCCCCTGAAGGGCAGGTTCTATGGTATTATCATTATACAAGAGGAAACTGAGGTTTAAAGAGATAAGTAATCAAAAAAATGACAAAGTCTTGGAGTCCAGTTCTGACTCCAAATCCCCCACTCTGGCCAGTGCACTCTACCCGTAGTAGAGTCAGAGCACCTAACCATGGGACACCCAATATGAGTTGGCTGTTATTAGAGTCACTGAGTGAAAACAGTGGGTAAGTACAATAGAAATCCATAGGACAGTGGAAATGGCCCATTCAGGACCATTCCTGAGTAGGCCCAAAGGCTCAACTGAGTTATACAAACATGTGACCCACACATCACTGTTATCTACCTCTATGGTTCTGATACTCTTCCTCATTTATACCTATGTCCTAATGAAGAATCTCCTACATACAGCCACAGAGAATGAGAAAACCAAAGCCAAGTCCATAGATGCTCAATACATTGGTGTGAGCTGAAAATACAATGTGTCCCCATCAGGGGCAGCTTCAAGAGACTGGACAGAGCTTCAGGCAGTAGACCTACCTGGTCATCAACTTGGTAACAAGAGAGAAGTGACTTATCAGTGGTGGAGAATGGCTCAAATGATGGATCAGGAGCCTTGAAGGAACAAGATGAGAAATCAGGGATCTTGAAGTAGAAGTGTATAGATGGGTCTGTGGGAGAGGCACAAAAGGTGTGCATTCCTGTGCCTCATGTCAATGCCCACCAGAGAGCATCCTCCAAAAGAAAGCAACTGAACCAGCTAGACAAGGAGACCTGTCCGGTGAAGATGTGTGGGCCTCTGTATTCAGCTATAACTAGGTTATAACTGTGAGCCCTTGAATGAAATGACCATGTGGCAGAGACTCAGCAAAGGCCCAGCAACATGGGCTCCTTCCCACGTTGGCCACACTGCAGATGAAGATTTTGCCTGTCAGCATCATCTCTTGACACTATGAATGGAGCCATCACTAGAAGAACCCAACAATCCATGGTGAAAAGTTGATTACATTGGACCATCTCTACCCTGGAGAAGGCAGTGAATTGTCCCTACTGTGATTCTGTGAATCCCAAGTGTAGGCTTCCTTACCTTTCCTGTCCATAGTACCTTGGTCAGCACCACTATCTAATGACCCCCAAAGTGTCTTATTTTTTATCATAGAGTCCTGGACAACAAACTAAGGCCAAGGGATTTACTTTATGTTGTAAGAGAGATGACCATGAACATGATATTCCCCATCATTCAGAAGCTGCTTGTCTGATAAAACACTGAAATAGCCTCTTAAATGTACAGCTTGGTGATGAGACCTTGGGGTTAGCATGCTGTCCCCTAACATGCAATATATCCTTTGAACCAACAGCCATTGTATCGTTGTGTGTCCTCACATTGTGATGAATGGATCTGAGAATCAAGGTGTAGCAGTGGCTCCTCCACTGTTACTCCTGGTGACCCACTTATGAATCTGTGTTTCCTCTCCTGGAAATTTTAAGCTCTGCTGAACTAAAGACCCTGGTTCCTAGAGGAGGAATGCTACTACCAGGTGACAGTCACCATTCCCTACCCTAAACCTGCTCCCAGGTCATTTGCAGCTACTTATGCCAGGAGTCCAGCAGGCAAAAAAACAAAAAAAACAAAACCCTGAGCAGTTACTGTATTCACAGAGGTAATTGACTTTCATTATTACAAGGACATAGGATTGCTGCTACATAATGAGGACAGAGAGGATTCTGAAACCCAGAGGATTTACTGGGGTGCCCCTTGATGTTCCTATGTTCAATTTTAACCATGAAGAGGCAATTACAGCAACCCCAGCCTCCTTTAGGCATGAAAACCAGGGGTGCAGAGCCCTCCGACATAAAGATCTAGGCTAAATCACCAGACAAGCAAACCTGGTGGCCAAAATAAGCACACAAAATAATGCTTATCATCAGTCATTAGTAAATGCAAATCAAAACCATAATAAGGTATCACTTCACACCCATCAGTGTGGCCATAACCAAGAAGAACAAATATTGGTGAGGCTGTGAGAAGATTTGGAACCCTCATCCATTTCCAGCGGGAATGTGGAATAGTATAGCTGCTTTAGAAGACAGATGAGCAGTTTCTCAAAAAGTTAAACTATTAGTTACCATTTGACTAAGTGATTCCACTCCTAGGTATATACTCAAGAAAAATGAAAACAGGTGTCCACATAGAAACTTTTACACGCATATTCACAGCAGCATGATTCATCCTAGCCATAAAGTAAAATAAGCCAAATGTCCGTAATGAAATAGTACATTCATAAAAAGATTTGACCCAGTGATTCCACTGCTGGGAACATATCCTAAGAATCCTGAAACACCAATTCAAAAGAACTTACACACCCCTATGTTCATAGCAGTGCTATTTACAATAGTCAAGTGTTAGAAACAGCCTAAGAGCCCATCAGTAGATGAGTGATTTTAAAAACTGTGGTACATTTACACAATGGACTATCACACAACAGAAAGAAAGAAGAAACTCCTACCTTTTGTGACAGCATGGATGGAACTGGAGAGCATTATGCTAAGTGAAATAAGCCAGTTGTGGAAAGACAAATACCATATGACCTCACTTAGGAATCTAATGAACAAAATAAACTAACAAGCAAAATACAACCAGAGACATGGAAACATGGGACAGACTGACAGCTGCCAGAGGGGAGGGCAGAGGGTGGAAATGGTGGAAAGAAGGGGAAGAGATTAGTTAAATAACATGTATGAATGACCCATGGACATGGACAACAGTGTGGGTACTGACTGTGGGAGCCAAGGGTGGGATGGGTGGAGGAGGGCAAAGGGGGAAAAATTGGGACAACTGTAATAGAATAAATAAAAATAAAAATAAAAGAATGAATTGCTGATACATGGATAAAACTTGAGAATATTATGCTAAGTGAAAGATGCCAGATACAAAAGATCATGCATTATATGATTCCATTTATAACAGCGGTTCCCACCTTTTTGGCACCAGGGACTGATTTTGTAGAAAACAATTTTTCCATGGAATGGGGGTCAAAGGGAGGGATGGTTTTGGGATCATTCAAACACATTACATTCAAGCTCACCTCCTGCTGTGCAGTTTGGTTCCTAACAGGCTCAGACCAGTACCGGTCCACAGTCCAGAGGTTGGGGACCCCTGATTTATATGAATTGTCCAGAATAGACAAATCCACAGAGATGGGAAGTAGATTATCGATTGCCAGGTGCTAGGTGGTGCGGTGGGGAAAGGAGTGGAAATAACTGCTAATGGGTACGGGGTGGTGAACATGTTTCAAAATTAGGTATTAGTGATGGCTGCACACCTCTGTCAGTATACTTAAAGCCACTGAATTGTGTATGTTTAAAAGGTAAATGTTTTTTTCTTCTTTGATGGTGGCTTTTATTTATTTTAATTATATTTTATTGATTATGCTATTACAATTTTCCCAATTTTCCCCCTTTATCCTCCCTCCACCCTGTACCCCCCAACCCTCCAGCATCCCCCGCTTAGTTCATATCCATGGGTTGTGCATATAAGTTCCTTGAGTTCTGTGTTTCCTATACTATTTTTTACCTCTCCCCATCTATTTAATGCCTATGAATTATGTTTCTTATTTCTTGTACCCTAAAAGGTAAATGTTATGGTATGTGAATCATATCTCAATAATGTTGTTATAAAGATATATGGGGGCAAATAAGCACATGAAAAGATGCTCTAACTTATCAACTATTAGGGACATTTATATGAGAACCATAGTGAGATACTCCTACATATTCATTAGAATGTCTGAAACAAAGAAAAAATACTGACGACACTGTGTGCTGCCAAGGTTGTGGACCCACTGGAAACTCTCATGTATTGTTGGTGTGATGCGGACACTGGCTAGCAGTGTCCGTGTCATTATGGATGAAATAAAACATTCACACAGACTACTGAGTCCGGTGGGAAAAAAAGGATGACAGCATGGCTTTTCTCTCAAGGGGAGCAAAAGCCTCAGCCTCCGCCATGACAGGCCTTTATTTTATATCCCCTCACATTACAAGATGGTCCTCACTTACTATCCCCAGTTACAACAAAAGGAGCCAATGCCCCTAATCACATCACAGAAGAAGGATATTAGCAAATGAATAGGCAAGTGGTTGAGCCAGTCACACTGGCCCCTGCAAGGCTTAGCACTGATCTCCCACACGACCCTGGGAAAATAAATTTCAAATATATCAAAATACATAGAACATTATTATAATCAGTGAGCAACCAGGGGTTCCAAAGACCCACATTCTCAGATCAAGCCCAAATGATCATTGTCAGGCAGTAATGGTCAAATAGATAACATTCAAAGAACTCTGAGGGCCTATTTTGAGTCAGGGTCAGATAGCTAAACGGCCATACAATTCTGGGAAAACAAACTTATTTCAGGCTTGGACCCTTATCATTTAAATTGAGGGTACTAGCAAAGTAGGTTTCAGAGGATTTTATTCTTTCTTTCTTAGGCCTGATTGCCCCGGGGAACCTGCCCTTTCCAGCCCAGGGCTACCCCCACCTCCGGCATTGTTTCAGGCTTAGGTAGAATCTCTTGCAGATGGAATGAGGACTCAGGCTATGTCCAGATAGCCAAGGGGTGAGGGTCCATCACCCTTTTTTTGGTATGTCCCCCCAAGTCCTTCCTTGAGGGCCATCCACGTGGCCATGCCTGTCTTAGGTGACCCCTCCCTTGAGGGAATCTTACCCATCATTGGCTAACTGACCAAGCATTGGAGGCCAGATGAAGCAGAAGTGGTGCTCCTGCCAGGGAGATAAGCTTTGTCTCCTTAGTGGCTCGGGTCCTCTTGGCAGAACAGACCCAGAAGAAGCGGGTCCCTTGGGCGCTTACTCAGCCCAGCCATGGGGTGCTACAGTCTCTGAGACCAGGAAGGGCAGTTCCCAACATATGATCTCCCAACTTTTTCATTGTAAATGCTATAGTAGCTGTTAAACCTGTGAAACTTACTATTGGCTGTTCCCAAATGCGATCTCAAGAAAACAACCTCCATATACATCATAAAGCACAAATAAGGATTAAGACAAAGGGGGATCCAAGGGCTACTAGGACCCAAACTTGTAAGTTCAGTCCACTGAAACAGTTTTTAGGGTTCAACCATTGAACTTTATGGGGCATCGAGGGGCTATTGCTCTCTGTAGTAGACACTCGAGCCTCGGCCCCTGTCATTGGGGCAGGCTCCAACCTCCTCCATTGGCAGACCCAGGCCCATGAGTGATGGTGTGAGTGTCCATTTTCCTTCTGGTTGTTCAGGGTCAGCTGGGCCATCTGGTCTGTCAGTTGATCGATTCTCAGCTCCAGGTAGCAGAGCTTGGTGTCTGTCCTGCTCACAATAAGGCTTTACTCTTTTGGCTGGTAGCCAGGCAGGACCCGTAGGGATGGAAACACACACACACACCCTCTTCCCCAAGTTAAGAGATCTACAGGGCCCTGCCAAGAGCCATCTCTCAGCAGATCTCTATATAAAACCTGAGGATAAGATGACTTTGGCTCCTTCTTCTGAAAATGTTTCTTAATTGGAGTACAAAGTGATTCATCACAATTTAGAAAATTATAGGTAAACAGGGCTAACATAATCAAATTTTGGGGGAAAGACTCATGACTCCCCCTTTTTGTTTTTTAAGATTTTTAAAAATATGATGAGCCCGTTCTACAATTGTCTGATGGGTTGGATTGTAAGATATTCCTGCTTTCTGTTAGACATTCCAGCACTGAAGAAAAACCTGAGTAGAATGGGCAAGGTATACAGGGCCATCATCAGTTTTAATTTGCTGAGGCCATCCTAAATGGTTAAAGGCCTCAAGCCAGAGGGCTTGTATATTTTCAGCTTAGCTTGGAAAGACAGGCCCCTTGCTGTTTCTGCAAGCTGCAATGCATTCCTAGTTTTCAAGGAAAGTGGGAAAGATGGGAGGGGAGGAGGTGCTCTAAAAAAATACGTTTTAGACAAAAATGGTTGTGCGCCAAGGGCCTTTTGTGACTTGACTGATTAACCATTTCCTTCAGGAGAATAGCCAGTTCTTCCCCAAGGAAATGATCAGTGTTTACAGGTACTGAGTTAAAAAGTGGTACTTGTCTTCTGTGGAAAAGGGCTAGTTTTACACGGAAGACAATATGCCTATATTTCATTTTTACAATAAAGGTCACTGCTCTGGCATAAACAAGGAGGATTTTTAATATTTTTTAACATGTGGCACCCCCATCCCGCTTATAGCATGCTTTAGATTGACAAATTTATGACCACATTCACAACTCTCAGAAACAGTTTTTTCTCTACTGGCAAATACATTTGCTTTTTTTTTTTTTTTTTTAATTAAAAATGGTTGCAAGTGTGCCAGTGTGTCTAGGTATGGGGAAGGTCTCCCCCAGTGTGCACTGGACTAGGGAGAAAAAGAGGCTAGGGAAACTAATCTCTTCTCTGAGCAGCTGCTCGACCTGGCAAAGAGACCCACACAGCAGCGGGTCACTGCTGGGGGCACACGTCCCCAGGGCACGGCATGGCGTGACTCGACCTCGGCGGGAGCCAGCCCCAACAGAGGACAAGCGGGGGGCGTGGAACCCCAAGCCACCCCAGGCCGCATATGGTGCGAGGGTAACTGCAGCTGATGTGAACCGCAAGAGAAGGGCCTAGCTAGTGTGCTTTGGCCCCTCCCCTTTCGTACTTCCAAAATGTAAAGATCCCTTATTTGGGAGAATATCAGCAGCCCCAAGATGCTGCCGAACCTAAAACATTGGTGTTAGAGAGCCTGTTCCCCATGATTGAGGTCCACAGAAACCTTCAAAGAAATTTTTTTTAATGGGCCAAAGGACACAGCTTAAAAGAAAGAATTTGCTGAGATGCCAGTAAAACTGTCCTGTAACTAGTTGATGTTTTTAAAGCCGATTAAAGGGAAAATCTTTGCTCTTTCTCCCAAGCCTAGGCCTCGGTTGAGGTCGCCTCTGGCAAAAGCTTGGGGAGGGAGCAAGGCTTCTGCTTACTAAAGAAGATAGAGTTGCAAAGCATTCACAAGAGAGAGCGACCTAGGAAGAAAATCCTATTCCTCTGAATCCAACACACCCTATGACATTCCCGAAAAGCACTCGGGGTCATCGGCCCTTACCTGGGCTGATGCAAACGTACTCCCACCAAGTTGGTGTGTTGCCCATAATGACAATAGCTCATGGCCTCTTGAGTCCCTGTTCCAGGGCGCCAGCTGATGCAGACACCGGCTAGCAGTGTCCACGTCATTACGGAGGAAATAAAACATTCACACAGACTACCGAGTCTGGTGGGAAAAAAAGGATGACAGCATGGCTTTTCTCTCAAGGGGAGCAAAAGCCACAGCCTCCGACATGACAGGCCTTTATTCTATATCTCCTCACATTACAAGATGGTCTTCACTCACTATCCCAGGTTATAACAAAGGATTATCCCTAATCGCATCACAGAAGAAGGATATTAGCAAATGAAAAGGCAAAAGTGGTTGAGCTGGTTACACTGGTCCCTTAGCACTGGCAGGGTGAGGAGTTTTAGCAAAGAGCAAGTCTCAAAACAGCCTATGTATATTACAAATATGATTACCCACGAGAGAACATATCTGTGGGTGTGGGTCCTATACATCTCTGAGTGGGAGCTGGGCCCACGCCACGCAGAAGGGTCTGCCACACTGGTGGCAATGCAAAATGGAATCACCTTGGGAAATAATTGAACAGGTTTTTTTGTCAAGTTAAACAAGACACTACCTTGTGGACCAATAACCTATTTCTCAGTACTGACCAAGGAGAAATGAAAACCTGCACATGAAATTTAAGGCAGTGTTATTTATAATTGCTAGAAGAAGAAACAACCCGCTTACTCAGCTGAAGGCTACACCAGCTGTGGTGCATACAAACAATGAGGATTAGTCAACAACAAAAAGAATGAAGCACTGATATGATGTGAAATTCAAATGCAACATGTTAAGTGAAAGAAGTCAATCTCAAAGGGTGACATACTGCATGGTTCCATTTATACAATGAGCTGGAAAAGGCAAGATGGCAGGAATAGAAAACAGTTGTCAGGGGTTGGGGGTAGAAGGTGGAGTTGACCACAAATTTTGGAGGGTGATGAAAATAATCTGTGTCCTGACTGTGGTGGTTGTTACTCAATGGTATCTGTTGACCAAAAATCAGAAAATTGTAAACCAAAAAGGGTGAATTTTTCTGCATGAAAACTATTGAATACTTCAGTGATTGTGACTAAAAAAAAAAAAAAAAACCTCAACTTCTTTCTTCTTTGGGACCCTCTGAGCTTCCTGGACTTCCTGGAAGTCTATTTCCTTTGCCAGATTGGGGGGGGTTCTTCTTTATTATTTGTTCAAATAAGTTTTCCACTTGTTGCTCTTCTTCTTCCCCTTCTGGTACCCCTATAATTTGGGTGTTTGGACATTTCAAGATGTCCTGGAGGTTCCTAAGCCTCTCCTCATTTTTTTGAATTCTTGTTTCTTCATTCTTTTCTGTTTGGTTGTTTGTTTCTTCCTTCTGGTCCACTCCATTGATTTGAGTCCCAGTTTTGCTCCCATCACTATTGGTTCCCTGTGCATTTTTCTTCATTTCACTTATTGTAGCCTCCATTTGTTCCTCTAATTTGCAACCAAAATCAGCGAATTCTGTGAGCTTCCTAATCACCAGAGTTTTGAACTGTGCTTCTGATAGGTTGGACCCAAGGAAGAATGCACCAAGGCACATCATAATTACATTAGCCAAGATTCGAATGAAGGAGAGAATTCTAGAAGCAGCAAGGGATAAGGGGACAGTCACCTACAAAGGAGTTCCCATCAGACTGTCAGCTGATTTCTCAAAAGAGACCTTACAGGCAAGAAGGGGCTGGAAAGAAGTATTCCAAGTCAGGAAAGTCAAAGACCTACATCCAAGATTGCTCTATCCAGCAAAGCTGTCATTTAGAATGGAAAGGCAGATAAAGTGTTTCTCAGATAAGGTCAAGTTAAAGGAGTTCATCATCACCAAGCCCTTATTATATGAAATGCTAAAGGGACTTATCTAAGAAAAAGAAGATAAAAAATAAGACAGTAAAAAGACAGCAAACTCACAAATATTAACAACCTCACGTAAAACAAAAGCGAACTAAGCAAATAGCTAGACCAGCAGCAGGAACTCAAAAATGGAGATCACATGGAGGGTTTGCAACAGGGGAGTGGGAGGAAGAGAGAGGAGGAAAAGGTACAGAGAATAAGTAGCATTGATGGTGGGTAGAAAATAGACAGGGGGAGGGCAAGAATAGTATGGGAAAAGTAAAATCTAAAGAACTTATGAAACATGGACATGAACTAAAGGGGGGAATGTGGGTGGGAGGGTGTTGATGGGGGAGAAATGGGACAACTGTAATAGCATAATCAATAATATATAATTTAAAAAACACAACTCAGTGGGACTAAAGTGGTTTTGCTTCCTATATTGGTCAGCCCAACGCCCAATTCCATTTCCCTTTCCCAGAAAGAAATCATTCTTACCAACTTGTGTATCCTTTCAGCTTTTCAGAAATATTCTAGATAGATACAAGTGTGTGTACATATGCATGTAGTATGTATATGTGCATATACATACACAAATATGTAGGTATTATAATTTGGAAGCACATTATACAATGGTTTTTATGGTGCCCCTTTTGTATCACTACGTAGCAGGCACTTTCATTCCTGAACTCACACTGCAGGCCTGCCTCCCAAAGGTGAGTGCCAGTTGAAATACCAGTTCACTTTGTTTAGAGCTGTAGCCAGAGTTTCCCTGCATACATGTATTCTGCCAGAGATTTAGGCTGAGTTCACATATAGAAGGTGGGGCTTTCCTCTCTGGATTGTTCTTTCCAGAATCTCTCCTCAATTTCCAGAGGCTGTGTTTATGTATCCTTGTCCTCTGCTTCTTCTGGCCAGTAAAACTAGGTAGTATTCTAGCAAAGTTTAAGCTACCTCCCTTGGCACAGACTTGTCCTGCCTTTGAAAACAGTACACTCACCCAGCGCTATCCCTTTCTTCAAAGTGAAGACACACTTCCAGCACTTGCTTGGGTATGATTGCTCCACGGTGTTTTCATGTAGCTACATTTTCTCCAGAGTTTGTAGTTGTTTTTTGTGCAAAATGGATCTGTGACTGTGACTGGAATTTTGCCACACTTCAGGACAAACCTGCAAGAAAAGTATCATTATTACCTCCCATCTGCAAGCAGTGGCAGTGATCTGCCCCATTGAACTTCAGATCACATGAGCATTTTGGGATGGAATGTGTCTTTTTGTTTTGCTAATAAAATTCTTTCAGTATGACCTTGGAAAGTTCACTACACCTCATTTCTTCTTTGTAAACCTGAATAATAATGATGCTTTCTTTACAGGGTAGTCCTGAAGGTCAATAGAATAGCATAATGATGGCCAGTGTTCACTTGCTGTGGGTACTGCTTGCAGGTGCTCTATTTCCTGGAATGGCCTATGATTGAGATGCTATAGTTACCAACTCCATTGGGCCATGAGGAAACAGGGCACAGTGAGCATACATGACTTGCTCAGTGCCCCTAATGTGGTATGCAGCAGAACTGGGATTTGAAGTAAGGCTGTGTGTGGTGCCTGCATCTGTGCACTAAACCATGAGCCACCAAGAACGTGGCAGTTCTTAATCCTGGCTGTGCCTGGAAATCACCTGCACACAGCCCTGCTGAGTCAGATACTCTGACCTCTGCACTGGGAACAAGCTAGAGGCCTTGGCACAGAGTCATATGGGCATTCCTGTCCCTGCATGTCTCCCTTTTCCTGTCTCATTAAGGACTTCTACTTCGAGCCCCTTGCAGGCCTTCTAACAAGTCACAGGCCTAGATTTATCAGGGTTACTTTTGACCCATTCCTGACAGATCTATTTCAACCATCTGCACGAGGGGTGGTACAAGCTCCAAGAGCTGCAGGATCTGTCTTGTGATCAATCCCTCCCCACCTGTCTGAAGCCACAGTCCTGGTCATGTGACCCCTGGGAAAGACGCTATGAGCCATGTGTGGTGCTTGTGCCACCCAGCCACTGCCTTTTCAATAAACCACACCTGACAACTCATGCTCTCCTGGCCTCTTCCAGTTCCTAGAACTTCCCAGGGTGTTGGTAAAGTTAATTATAGTTCAGCTGTAACTTGAGTGTTAGGAACGCATGGTACCTCTCCATACTCAAATTGCCCTGAACATTAACATAAGGTGGTCCTGAGTTCTCATACCTTTCTAGAACAGTCCTCTCAAATCAAAAGTTGTTCAGATGGCTCCTATAACCCTACATGACCTGGCCCCTGCTTTTCTCTCTGGCATGAGCTCTGTCATCCCCTCATTATCTATACACTTCAGCCACACTGGCCTACTGATGTCCCTGGATCACTCGCACTTGTCATTCACCCCACCTAGAAACTTCTTCCCCTAGAACCTCACCTCATTTGTCATTCAAATGCCAGCTCACATGCCACCTCTTCTCAGAGGCCTTTCCTGACCATCCATTGTTAATCACCCTTAGCCACTGCCCATCATGCTCCATCTTGCTGTTTTATTTTCTTCACAACACTTAGCACATTCTTCAATCATCTCTTCTCTTTGCTTGTTCACTGCTTCTTGTGTCTCTCCCTCATTAGAATGGAGACTCCAAGTTGGTAAAAGCCTTACCTGTCATGTTCACTGCTTTTTTCTGAGTGCCTAGAACTGTGCCAGGAACAAGCTGTCACTCATTGAGTTCTATGAGATGAATGAATGCTTTTCTCTCATTCCCCTCCTCTCAACCAGTGATCTCCAGGAGAAAAAGCCAGCAAAGCAAAGGCAAGGTGCAGACCTGAGACAGGCACAGGTGTGACAGACTCCACCAGGAACACCTGCCTGACCGGGAAAGTAAACTCACGACAGGGTTTGAATCCTGGCTCTATCATTACTAGCTGTGACCTTGGGCTCACCTCCCTGAGACTTAGTTTTCCTTCTGTGTAAAACTGGGAGAACCACACCTACCTCACAGGTAAAGATAAAGGAGACAGTACGTGACGCAGGGGACAGCACAGAGCCCAGTGCCTGGAATATGGGCCCAACAATCACAGGTCTGAGTGGGTGAGGGGCACACACGAAGCCTGAGTAAGGCCTATGTAAGTGTAGGTGTCCCCATTTGCACTTCCTCCAGGGACCTTCTGGGCCACTGCCCTGCTTTAATCTACCAAGCTTGTCACTGTTGAAGAAGCCCGCAGAACCGCTTATCAAGAGTCATATGGGGCTCCACAGATAATTCCCCAGCACCTGCCAGGGTCGCCAGGGAAGATGCAGGTGAAGTAGATGAGGTCTGTATCCTCCTGGAACTTAATCAGTAGAGAGGAGATAAAGACTCTAGACCAGAGATACCTGAGGATAAGTGGAAGGGAGACGGAGGACAGCCGCCGTGAGACAGTCTGCTGGCAGTGGACCAACTTTGCGCCTGATACCCATACAGAGGCAGCCCCTTCCTTTGGGCCCCTCGACAGGACTGGCATCTTGCCCATAAAATAGTGGTGAAGAGACTGCCCTCCCCAGCCAGGCACACCCCCTTTTGAAATCGTGGTTCCTGTGTGACCTCAAGCATGTGACCTCACCTCTCTGAACCTTGATGCCAAGTTTATAAAATGGGGCAATATTGGGACCTCTCCACAGTGTTTTTGGGAGGATTGAAAGAGGATTACATAAAAACTGCTTGGCACAGGGACTGGTGAAGAAGAAACATGTGATAAATGCTAGCCATAGTTTTTGATGGTGTTGTTATGTTTATCCAAGTTGGAAGCACTTCAGAGAGACATCTCTAGCATTTGCCATGTGAATTTACTTCCCAAACAACACTTAAATAGTGCTTCTGCTCCAAGTATTGTTGTAGAATTGTGTTAATAACCCTGTCAGGAAGGTATTATTTTTTGTCCTTTTTTTAAAAAAATACATGATATAAAATTCACCATCTTAATCATTTTTAAGTGTACAGCTCAGGAGCTTTAAATATATTCACATTTTGATACAACAGAGCTCTAAAACTTTTTCATCTGGTAAAACTGAAACTCTTTGCCAACTGAATATCATTTCCCATTTCCCCTCTCCCAACCCCTATTTTCTGTTTCTAGAAAGGCACTACTTTAACTATTTCACATATCAAGAAACTACAACCAGCTACATAATTTGCAGGGCTCAGAACAAAATGAAAATTATGAGGAATGCCAAGACAGCACCAGCAGGGTATTACACCAAGCACTGGGCCCTTCTAAGTGCAGTCACACAAGGCCCACGAAACAGGCCTTACAGGAAACCAGGGGCCAGAGGAGTTAAGTTACCCAAGGTCACGTGGCAACTTTTGGAGTCTCTAAAAGTAAATAATGCCCCTTATAGTAACTCCCTCAGGCAGGGGCTTTGATTTGTTCACTGCTGACAGCCAGGTACCCAGCCCTGTGCCTGGCACACATCGGCACTCATGACATAGTGCATGTCTGGGGAACGAATGAATAAGTTGCATTCACTTGAAAGAGAAGAGGCTTCTCAAAGAACCTTCTCTGAGGTCCTTTGCTTTGCCTCAGCTCTGGCACAATAACATTCCCATTGCTGCTCCTCCTTTGTATTTACCTAGAACCCTTGAATTCCTAGAAGCCCAAATGGTATATATCTGTCTATATATAACATTCCCTGGGCCCTGGCTGGTGTGGCCTATTGGATTGAGTGCTAGCCTGCCAACCAAAGGGTCACCAGTTCAATTCCCCATCAGGGCACATGCCTGGGTTTTGGGCCAGGTCCCCAGTAGGGGGCATGCAAGAGGCAACCACACATTGATGTTTCCCTCTCTCCCTCTCTGCCCTTCTGTCTAAAAATAAATAAATAAAATCTTCAGAAAAAAAATCCCCTGGCACTTTTATGAGGCCCTACCACTTAAATATCTGAGGAGAGGGGTGGGGAGAAAATACAAACAACTGTAATTGAACAACAATAAAATAATTTAAATAAAAATAAATAAATAAGAACTTTGTTCCGAAAATAAATAAATAAATAAATAAATAAATAAAAATGTTCCTAGTTTTGAGTCCCACTTGCGTAGGATGGAATGAAGTTAGAAGACACTGGATGATTTAAGATCATTGGTGGATGGCACTTTCTGGCTACAGGTCCTCAGGAGTCTGATCTCAACACAAAAAAACTAGAACTGCATTATTAAAGTACAAGTAAAAATTAGTTTTGTTTATACTTACGACATTAAGTGCTGCAACAGAGTTTAGGGAGCTAGCTTAATTTTTGTTTCTTTAAGGGACTTCATTTCTCTGTATGAATGTTTGTGACATTATTTGCTTGCAGTGGGAAGAAGGGAGAGATGCAACCTCAGTGGCCCATCAGTGAATTAGTCATAATTCTGATCTCAGGACCTCTTGTCAACATTGTTCTGTGCACGGCTCCCCATTAGTTTAATTGTTGTCTTTATTTGTTTATTTTTAGTAAAATAATGAATATCAGTGAACCCACCCAAGAAGAAAATAATTACCAATAACTCATATTCCATCTCAGAGGTATTCATGATGCTGAATTTTGTGTTTTCTGATTGTTTTCTTTCAGCAGTGTTAAATTTGTATGCCAAGCTGAATAATGTCTTTTTCTATACAAGTTTTTCTTCACAAGTTTTACTTGTTATTGAAATTTATAGAAATGGTATTATACAATGTGTCATCTTCTGAGACTTGCTTTTTTGATTCAAGAACAGCTAAAAAAAATCCTATCACCATGTTGTTGCATGTAGTTGTATTTTATTTATTTTGACTGCTGTGTAATATTCCACTGTCTGGATAGATTATAATGCATTTATCTTTTCTCCAATCATAGGCATTTGGATTGTTTCAAGTTTTTGCTTAAAAAGAGCTTCCATGAAATTCTTGTGCAAGTACATAACAGTCAAAACTAGGAGTGGAATTACTGATTCATAGGATATAGGAATACTTAAATTTGCAAGAGAATGCCAAATTGTTTCCTTAAATACTGTTTCAATGTATACCCCACCAATGATCATAGGGGATGCCACTAATCCCCATCTCCCACACATGGGATTTTTAGACATTTTTATTTTGCCATTTGAATGTGTGCTGGATGAGTACATGAGAAACAAATGGATAAACAATAAGTTGCTCACATCAATTTTCAAAAACTCAATTCAATATGATGACTTAATCCATGACCTTTAGCTTTCATCAAATTGAATAAACCTTAAAATGCTGCTAGGAAGACAAAACAGAGGAGTCAAATGTAGTGTTGCAAAATTCTTCTATAAACTAAAGAATCATCCCATCTGTATAAAATATAGTTTAAAACATAGTTAAATACTCTTTAATAGCTGTAAAACATGTGTACAACTTGCATCAAAGTATACAGTTTATGCTTTTTTTATTAACAATATAGTTCATAATTTTATAAGGCATAAAAATCATCTTTACTCTATTTCATACCCTATACACAAAAAAACTCAAACAGAATAGAGTTTAATTTAAAACCATGAAGCTCATACATAAACTAGAAGGAAGCATAAGCAGATAAATACCCAGGATGGGTGCTGAGTGGCTAGAAAGTTATTTTTTTAAGTTTACAAGTAAAGGTAAAAACCATAAAGGAAAAAAATGCAGGGATTTTATTACATAAAAATGCAAAACTTTCTGTAGTCTGCAATACTAAATAAATAAAATATGAAGACAATCATCCATTTGGGGAAGATGCATTGGTGACATAAAGGACATACTTGTTGTGAATCTGGGCTGAGATCAGACTCGGAATCTGGTTATACCATGCTATTGGGCACTTGGCAGGATTAGAAGCCCTGTGTACTGGTAGGCCAGTTTCTGTATTCCGTCCAAAAACAAGGTGCTTGATCTCCTTGTCAATGGTGGAGTGCCCACAGATATTGCAACCGGCAGTATCTTCCCTGCCTGTGATGAGCTATTCAAGGTGGAAGAGCTGGTGGTAGGTACCAGTACAAACTTCATTAATGACTGTGGGTTCCAAGTGTTCAGGCTTCTTAGTTTTCCACAGCTTTGGTGGGGGAACTCGTTCTGGGCTCATCTCCCTGCTGATGGAACATCTCTTGATCGATAATGGCAAGAAGTCCTCTCCATTTACCCAGCACCCCCAGGTTTCCACAGCTGTAGCTGAGCCCTACAAATCCATGTTTACTGCCCACAGCACCCAGGTGCACTCTGATTGTGCCTTTGTGAATGACAACGAGTCTGTCTAAAACATCAATATTGAGCACCCAACCTACACTAAGCTTATTAGCCAGTTTGTGCCCTCTATCACCACTTCCCTTAGGTTTGATGGAGCCCTGAATGTTGATCTGACTTAATTCCAGACCTACCTGGTACCTTATCCCTGCATCCACTTTTTTAGGTCCACATATGCCCCTGTCATCTCTGTTGAGGAAGCCTACCATTAACAGTTTACTGTAGCAGAGATCACCAATGCATCACCAATGCATTTAAGCCAGCCAACCAGATGGTGAAATGTTGACTCTCACCACAGTAGACACATGGCTGGCTGCCTATTGTACTGTGGTGATATGGTTCCCAAAGATGGAGTTGTTGCCATTGCCACCATCAAAACCAAGCATACCATCTAGTTTGTGGACTGGGCCCTACTGGCTTTAACGTTGGCATTAATTACCAGCCTCCACTGTGGTACTTGGTGGAGACCTGGCCAAATTACAGCAAGCTGTTTTACTTTGATGACAGCTGTTGCTGAGGTCTGGGTGTGCCTGAACTACAAGTTTGACCTGATGTTTGCCAGGTGTGCCTTTGTCTACTGGTATGTTTTCTGTGACCTATGAAGGCATGGCTGCCCTTCGAAAGGATTATAAGGAAATTGGAGCAGATAGTGCTGAGGGAGAGGGTGAGGGTGAAGAGTATTAACCTGTCTGCTGCAATGTTACACTTCAGTGTCTTATTTCTGTTGTTCTGTGAAGTCCATTGTATCCCAAGTTTGTCAATAAAAGTTATGTCTTTATTTTAAATGTAAAATAAAAAGCACTGACATCGATGATGTGGTTGAGTTAAATTGCATTTTCATCTCTGAGGCTGCCCTTGACTTAACCAAAATCGTATTGCCATAATATATCTATAGACCACAAATTTAACACTTACTTATTGAGTGCCTACTATGTTTAGGCACTGTCCTGAGAGCTGGGAATACAACATAAACAAAAGAGACAAATCCCTGTTCTGAGGTGTTGGGGAAACAAAAAATTAAAAACCAAACATACCATGCCAAGTAGTGATGAATGCTTGGGGGGAAAAAAGGAGTAAAAGGATACAGAATGATGGCCTTCCTATTTAGATAAGGTAGCCTTAAGGAAGACTTTTCTGACAAGATGATGATTTATTGAACCAAGTGTGAAGAGAGTCAGGGATGCCTGGCTCGGAGGCAGAACCTTGTGTTCAGTCTGCCCTCAGGCTCGAGGACACTCAGCTCTGGTTGCAGACCTCTAGTTCGTTTGAGTTGGGAACACCCTCCTCAAACCTCCCCCCTCACACTTGGTTGTTCTCATCCCTGAGATATTCTTCCTTTTTCTTTTTCATAGTTCTCACCATGGGTAATACTCAATTGACCCCGCCCAAGTACTCCCCATTGGGTTGTCTACTTAAGAATTTGAAGGCTCTGGGACTTACCAACCTCAAGCCCAAGCCCTTGATTTTCTATTGCAGCACAGGCCTCAATACAAACCAGGTGACCAGGAAGCCTGGCCCATGAATGAGTCTCTTAACTGTAGTACTATCCTCCAACTTGACCTGTACTGTTGTCACTCTGAGAAATGGTCAGAGGTTCCTTACATTCAGCCCTTTTTCAAACTCTCTCGCCATCCTGATCTCCACGCTTCCTGTCGCATGTTCTTATTTACACCTACTTTCCTTCCTCCTCCATTGTCCCAAGATTCCGACAATCTCCTCCTCTCTGCACCTCCTCCTCCATATTCCCCAACACGGGACTCTTCAGCACCCCTCCCATCTCCTCTCCCTACTTCTCCTCCTCAGGCCTATCCCGCACCCCACCTTCTTATTGGGTTTCTTCCAGCCACACTCGTTCAGTCTGTCTCTTTCAGAAACCTCCTAAGCCTGTGACCCGGTTCCCTCTCGGAGCGGTTGCTGGATCGGAGAGCATTATAGGTCCAGGCTCCCTTTTTGATGTCAGACCTCTCCTAAACTGAGGTCAGACTTAGCAGTTTTTTGGCAAACCCAGCTAAGTTTACAAAGGAGTTTGAATATCTCTCTCCTGTGACCTCTCCTGGAGAGATATTCATACCATCTTTTCTATGCGTACCAATTTGGGAGAGAGAGGTCATATTTGGGCCAAGGCACAGGAGTATAGGGATGACCTAAATTGGAGGCAGCTTAATACTTATAGCCCCAGCACTACAGCCATTCCTGACCAGGACCCCAATAGAGAGTACCATACTACCCTCTTGACCACAGTAAATGGGATCACATGCTCTCCTGCCTCATAGAGGGAATGAAGTGGGCCACTACTAAGCTGGTAAACTATGACAAAGTTAAGGAAATCACTCAAGGGTCAGATAAGAATCTTGCTATTTTCCTCTCTAGGCTTTCCGGGGCTTTTCACCTCTACACTAACCTAGACCCCAATTCTAGGGAGGGCCAGTCTATCCTAGCCATGCACATCATCATCTCCCAGTCAGCCCCAGACATTCGGTGCAAACTCCAAAAGCTAGGAAAGTAC
Organism: Anoura caudifer; assembly: GCA_004027475.1. NCBI lineage: Eukaryota > Metazoa > Chordata > Mammalia > Chiroptera > Phyllostomidae > Anoura > Anoura caudifer. The sequence continues at coordinate 307,681 of PVKU01000586.1, read as the reverse complement.
CCTGAGACCCCACAATCAGAGCTAGTTGATCTGGCTTTCAGTCTTTAACAATCATGATGAGGCTAGACAAGAGGAGAAAAGGGAGTGAGACTGACAATGATCCCGGGAGCAAAAAGAGGTTTTTCAAACAGTGGGTTCAGCAATTGAGGGGATTCTATGGGGAGGGACTTTGCTGAGGACCTGGACACAGTAGCAAGGACAGCCATCAGTGGCATTGGGGCCCCAAACCTGCTTCAACTGCAAACAAAAGGGTCGCTGGAGTAAAGAGAGCCCCAAGAAAAAACAGCAGCTGCTGGACTGTGCCCATGTTGCAAAAACTCAGGGCACTGGAAGAAGGACTGCCCTCTCCTCAAGGGAGGAGATCGAACTCCCCTTCTGGAATGGGCAGGTACTCCAAGAGGGGCTTCTTCCATATCCATGGACCTCCTGGGCCTCCTCCAGACATCGGACTAACAGGCCTGGCACTGGACCAGGCTCCACTTCACACCACCAAATTGGCTAAGCCTCAGGTAACTCTCTCTGTTGCAGGTAAGCTAATTGATTTCTTAGTTGATACCCCAGCCATTTACTCTGCTCTTGCAGAGTTTTCAGCCCCTTTGTCTCCCTCTCCTATCTCCACCATAGGGGCCCAGGGAAGGCCTCAGGCCACGCTAGAGACCCACATCCTCCTCCGGTAGATTAGGTCTTCACTCATTCATTCTTAGTAATTCCTAATAGTCCCACTGCTCTTCTCAGAAGAGATTTAATGACTAAACTAGGTACTCTGATCCTTCTACATCCTCAGGCTTCTTTCTTAGGACTATTGAGGACTTCCTCAACCCTAGCCTCCCTCCCAAACTCCATTCCCTGCAAGGTTGTAAATAGAGTCCCACCTGAGGTCTGGAACACTGACATTCCTGGGAAGGCACATCACATACAGCCCATCACTATGCACATGAAAGACCCCATACACTTCCCTTGCTGCTCACAATACTCAATTACGCTAGAGGCCCTCAAGGGACTCAAACCCCTCATTACCAAGTTTCTCAAAACAGACCTTTCAAACTCCATTTTTACGGCCCAGCAACTATCCTTAGAAATAACTCAACAGATAATTGACATAGCCAACCAAATTAATACCTTACAAGAACAAATCACTTCCCTAGCAGGAATACTCCTACAGAATAAGTGAGCCCTAGACTTACTAACGACTAACCAGGGAGGGATTTGTGCTATGTTTAATGAGGATTGTTATTTTTTTGTTAACCAAGCTGGAAAAATACAAAATAATATAAGAAATATCATTGAAAAAGCAAACAAATTCTACAAAAAAGGGGCCACAGGAGGATTTGACTGGTGAAATTTTAAAACCAACATCTAGTCCTGGTTTTTTTGGCTGACTCCTTTCCTAGGTCCTATCACAGCTCTCCTCTTTATTGTCACTATCAGGCCATGTCTCCTAAGACATCTTATGTCTTTCATTCAACAAAGCATCCAAGCTCTAGGAGACTCCTTTGCAAACAACCCCTGGCTACAGCTCTCAGTCTGGGCTGACCAATTCCACCCTCTCCCTCTTAATGGCCCATACCCAGATCCACAGACAGGGATAACTCTATGTCCATAATCCACAGGAAGTAGTTACAGAAGAAGAGAAATTCGTCCCTACTCCCCAGAACCAGACCAGGTCATTAAGAATAAACCCATTTTTCTTAGGGGAATGAAAAGGACAAAGCCAGCCCCATTTGCTATTGTGGCACCATTTAGCTAGCAGGCCTATGACCTTACTAAATCTGACTGACATTTTACTCTTCTGAGTTTGTGTCCCCAGGACTGGAAATTACTGGAAAGTAAGAACAGAACTTGACTAACTGTTCCCTACAGCCACGGGCAGAAGATAACATTGGAACAAACTGCAGCCTCATTACAACAGCCCAGGGGCCACACAACAGCAATCCAGGCACCCTTTTTTTTATCCAGTTATAATCCAGTGAAAGCTCGAAGCCCCCACCCCTCAATGCTGGTGTACCTCCCCACACCGTGTCCCTCTCCTTTCTTGGAGAGTAAATAAAAACTTTATTCTTTACACTTTCTTCTCTTTGTGAATTCTTTCACAGTCCATTTCACCAACCACCTTTAACAATAACTACTTCCTCATGCCCCAAGAAAAAAATATTCCAGTCCACTGAGGGGATTCTTGGCACAGTTCTCTGCTTTTATAATTAGGAATGAGATTTTGGACCGCCACTGAACAGGTACTGCCCTGATTGTGTAAATTCAGAAAGTTCATAATTGCTAGCTTTACTTCCCTCATCTATAACTTGGAGATAATGGTAGTGCTGTCCATCGAGGGTTTTTTTTTGTTGCTATTGTTAAACCGACATTGATTGAACCACATCAAGACACACTGAACCACGTGCAAGGCATGGTCGTAAACAATGGAAATGTATTCATTTAATACATAACAACCCAGTTTACCAAGTACTATTTTTAATGAAATTTTTTAGAAATTAAATATATTGAAGTGACAGTAGTTAATAACACTATATCAGTTTCAAGTGTACAAATCTATAATACAACGTGTGTATCTTGCATTGCGTGCTCACCACCCAAAATTTATGGCGATGCAAGGAGACTAGACTTTTAACAGCATTTTCCAGCCAATGAAACAGAGACACAGAGTTAAATCTAGGAGTCCCAGAGGTAGTGTTCCAACCCAGACAACGTGGCTCCACAGAGCCTGGCAGTGCTATAAAATGCCGCGCGCGGGGCCTAGCACATAGTGAGAGCTCAGTAAATCTTTCCAGTAGTTGTTATAAGTTTTATCCTGTGGCTGCTCCATACCTTCCTCTTAGAAGATCTTAGGGTAGCCAGTTTGTTGAAAGGGGAAAGCTAGGGGTGTTTGCATAGCAACCGCGATGTTTACTTAAATTGGGGCGCTCGGAAGAATTGAGGGTTGTTGGCAAGGGGAGTTAGCCAGGCACTCCGCTTTGCAGTGTAAACTAGCACGGTGGTATCTGCTGAAAACCTGACTTCCTCTCCCAGGACACCCCTAAGAGCTGACCCTCTTTACAGTCTCCCCCACCCTTTGGAGGCAGATGGTTTCTTCCGCTCTCCCGGCTGGCTCCGGTTCCGCGCTCAGACGTCACAAAGCGCGTGATCACGTGGGCAGAGTGCGCTTTGTGACGCCACGGGGCCCGCCCCTCGGGCCGCCGACGCGCGCACGCCGGCCCCGCCCGCAAGCGCCGCCCGTGCAATCCCTGCTTAAGAGACCCCGGAGTGGGCGCTCGCTTGGAGCCAGGCTGCGTCCGCCATAGTCCCTGGCTCGGAGGTGTCGCCGACTCCTGGTGAGCGCCTGAGAGCGGCAGGGGGGCAGAACAAAAAGGAAGCCATTGTCGTCGCCCGGCGGTTTCCGGGCGTGTTCTCGATGTTCTGGGCCTAGAGGCGACGGGAGCGGAAGGCGAGAGAAGCGCGGAGCACTCGGCGGGAGGAAGCCTCAGGGAGCCTCGGCGGCGGCGCCAGGGTCCGCCGAAGACCCCCGGCCGCCGGCGGGGCCCGGGGTGGTGAGGCAGCGCTTCGAGGTCCGGTGGAGGCCTGGTGCCGGCTTTGTGGCGGCGGCGGCGGCGTTGGCGGCGGCGGCGTTGGCGGCGGCGGGGGGTAGAGGCAGCGCCGGCCTGTGGAAGGCCTCTCCGCCGCCGGCCGCGCGTTTGGGCCTAGGCAGCGGCACCGCTTGTGGCCTCCGGGGAGCAGCCGCCAGGGCTTGTGTGTGTGGGGGGCCTGGGCCTGGGGAAGCCGACGTCGGTCGTCCGGAAGCCAGGAGGAGGCGAGAGGCCGCTGGTGGACTCCGGGCCTAGGCCCTCTCCCCTCAGCCTTCTCCCGGGGTCCGGGTCATCCCAAACTACGGAGAGAGACCCACCGGGAGGTGCGGCCGCACTATGGACCCCTGACCCTGCGGGGTCACTCGGACTTTAACGTGTGGACTGACCGCTATTGACTGCACCGCCTGCCCCCCCCCTCCTGCGGGCCCTTAGCATGAGCGAGGGGGACCCAGCCGGGTGACATTGTGCCCGTTGGCGGATTGTCCATTCCCCTTCCCCGTCCTCGTCCGCCTTCTTACATGAAGTGATTCCGAGTATCGGGGGTATTGTTTTTACGAACCCCTGCTTGTGGTTGGGGGGTATTTAATCCGAGGCCTTAGGGTCCTTCATTGTCTTTGAGTGTTTTGTGTGTGTACATATTCTGCTCTTAAGTTTATAAATATACATACATTGAGCGTGTCCACGTCTCCTCGCTGAACCTTAGGAATCCTTTGGCACCATGTCCTGTGTGCACTATAAATTTTCTTCTAAACTCAACTATGATACCGTCACCTTTGATGGGCTCCACATCTCCCTCTGCGACCTAAAGAAGCAGATTATGGGGAGAGAGAAGCTGAAAGCTGCTGACTGCGACCTGCAGATCACCAACGCGCAGACGAAGGAAGGTAAGAGTCACATGGGCTCCAGATCTGTGCCGGTTGAAGACACTAGTTGAGGTTCCTGGCAGAAGACTAACCGCCGTTGTAGCTCTTGTGGGACTATTTCTAATGCTTTGATACAACTTTATTCAACAACCAAGGGTTGCAGCATTTGGCCTTGGAGTTTAATTGGCTTTATTTGATTTCTTCATATGTGGATCATCTGTAACATGCTAATCCACAAACGTGGAAGTCTGATTATTCCTCTCAAATGTTTGAAAATGAGGGTGTTGGTGAGAGAGAGAATGGGTTCTGGGTGCTTGCCTAGTGGCATTTTCTAGCTTCTCTGCAGGAGGAGGGGGGAACATATATACGTAAGGCTTCACATTTGTAAAAGCAGTAGAACTACTTCTCTACAACCTAACAACGTTTGGAGTTCAATGGCAGATTTTATGTCCTTTTCTCTCTCCTGCTGTCTGTCTTAATTTTGTAGTTGCCTGTTTGGTATTTTTGAGGATTTAATCCAGCCAGTCTTCAATGTTGGACTTGGCTCTTGGAACTTAATATGTCTTACATGTAAATTTCAGAATTAGGATACAATAATTAAGTAGTTGAAGTCTTTGTCCATGTTTACTGAATATCAAAAGTAGAGACTTTTTAAAGTAATGATTTCTAGACTTTTTACATAATTATGTTGATAATAGGATACTGAAAAACAGTAGGCTGCTACCATGAGTACCAAAAACCCACTGACTACTCTTCTTTTTAAAGGCATTTTATAATGAGAATTTAACAGTACATACGAAAATGTAACAGATGACCTTTTCAAGTTCTGATTCAGCTTGTTTTGGTTTCTTTTCTCAGTATTGTAATGCTGATCTGTAGTTTTCAGTTGGTCAGTCTTTTCAGTTTTATCCATGCCAAGAACAGAAATAAAGTGAAGTTCTAATTAGGTTAGGGTTTTCTTGATGATTAACTTTGGTTTAGGGTGACACAGGTTCTTTTATTTGCATTTAGGGGGATGCCCCACTTTTAGCCTGTTGTTTGGTAGGTAGAATAAGTCTTGGCATGTAAAAGAGCTGTTTTCTAATTACATTCAGACATAAGTATGATTGTATGTAGTGTTAAGGAACAGCAGTACTGGCCATCATAATTCAAAAATATTCTTTAAGGAAGAATTTTACTCACTTGATAATATATGTAAGAATATTCCTCACTTCCCCCTTTTTAAAAGAGTTTCATACCTAAGGGACACTTCATGTGAGGCTGTGGTAATTGTAATTATGTACAGCATCTCTACTTGAGAGGAAAAATTAGTGGTCATGAACGTTTGAGAAAAGCTTTTTAAAATATCGTTTAAGAAAATATCTATGGGAAATATTTTCTTTAAGGCCACCAAAAGTATTCTTTAAGTATTACAGTTACACTTAATAAAATAGATGAATTTTTAAGAATTTCAGGCCATCTGGACAGAGAATGGTACTTATGAAAGACAATATAAATAGAATTAGAAAATGTTAAGGCAGTTCTAATCATTAGATACTATGCAAGTTTCATATTTTACTGGAGTATTACATAATTTAATCATTTGGGGCTAGACTTTGTCCATCTTTTTCAGCTAATAGAATACAACTTTGTTAGACCAGAGTAAATTTGATAGAGTAAGATCGATGGAATTCTTATCCAAAATATGAGTTTTGTGATGTGTTACTTTTTTCTTAGCCAAGAAATTGTGATACATTATTTTGATAAACTCTGAAAACGGGGAACTGCTTTGCCCTGCAGCATATTTATTTTATATATCTGTGTGAACTGTCTTTATCGGAGAAAGCTGTGATACTAGGTTGGTTAAGAGAAGGAGCTTTGGGGGAGAAAATGCACTGTTTGTAATCCTCAAATTAGGGGAGAAATACTATAGGGCAGAGGATAGTCACTGAATAAGTTTTGTTGGAAATAGTATTCCAGCATCACAAGACAGCTGAGTGAAGAGTACCATTTGGTTTTAGCACCATCCATTGAACTAAAAAGTATAAATAAAATAAATGTTTATAGCTTCATAATTAAAAGATTGCCTAGGAGGGAATGCTGAACTGGATCATCACTAGTTGACTGGAATTAATGTTTAAATTGCCTAATCTGTTTATACTTAGGGCCCTCAGTTCTTCATGAGATTAAAATGCTTGACTCAGAGTTTCATGTTTTAGATTTAAGAATCTTTTATTTCTAGACTGTATTTCAAAGTGAAATTCCAATGATCCTTTTATGTTTTTCCTATGTAATTTAACTATATAAACTTGTTTTCCAATGTTTGTGCAGTACCCCCCCAAAAAACCTTCTATTTTGAATTTAGTGTAAAAGATTTAAAGCTGAGGGTGAAGTATTTTTAAAATATTCTTACTGTCTTTCCTCATTTCTCACATTCATCTTGTTTTTCTTTTCATCCATGGTCTTCAAGTTTTTGAATTAAAAATACACTGGTGCGTAGAAAGAGTCTTTGAAGCTCACAGGTTATTGAAGAAGTATTTAAAGTTAGGAAATCATCAGTGTAATTCAGGAACATACAGATTAAAAGGTCAATTACAGCATCTGGTGTTGGGGCACCTTTTAATTTGATGTAGCACTGTACTTAAATTGTCTTGAAAGACTACTATGAACACATTTGCTACCCCCACTGTAAACACTTTTGAGAATTGTTAAATATTCAGAAACTGTCATGTGTTTGACACCAAGTTTTGATTTTAGAATTGCATTTTAAAGAATCCCCATCTCCTCTGTTCCCAACTTTTCTTACTCAGAGCTTGCTTGGCATCTGGGACTGTCATGAACTATGCAAGATGACAGGCTTACATTGGTATTCTTGAATTTAGGAAATTGCATCACTCTAACTCAATGCCTGTGAGATACAACCTATTGCTTGAAATATCCTGAAAAGAGCCCTTTCCTGAACAATGGTTCATAACAGGAAATACTAACAGTATTATGATTAAAAATAATAGAACTGGTGCATGTGCATGTGTGTGTATAAAGTCAAGTCAGTCACTTGGTGCTGAGTAACTTAACTGAAGCAAGTAAACTCAGTAACCTTAACAGTAAACCCTAATGTCTATCTGATTGTGTGATTAAGGGAGGTGGGTGTATTTTTACTATTTCCCTGTAGTGGATTATTTTTCTTTTTGGTAATTTATAAGTTCCTCACTTAGCAACTCTTTGCCATAGTTAAATTCATTGGTCTAGTTACTTTTTAAATTCCATTCTTACAAAAATATTGCAATAATAGGGCAAAGAGTAGAAAAATCTGATCTATTCATCTCCATTTGTCTTCTCAGAAAGTGACATTGACTGTTCATCCAGGTGCTTAAACCACAACCCAGAAATTCATGTTCATGTTTCTCCTTCACCCCAATTCAGTTCATGCATGAGCCTTAGCAATTTTGCCTCAGACATTCTGATGTCCATTTCTCTCTGTCATACCCTAGCACAGAACATCCTTATCTCCTACCTGGAATGCGCAGTAGCTGCCATATTAGTTACCCTGTTTCTGCTTTTATTCCCCTATGGGTTCCTGATTTACTTAGATGTTATTTTTTTAAACATAAATTGTCATTTAAAAAATCCTTCAATGACTTTCTGTTGTACTTAGGGAACAAAATATAAATCAATATATGATACCTTTATACCTGTATTTTATGTCATTTTTTTTTCATCAGCTACTTGGTCTTTTTGTGTCTATTTTTTTTTTCACTTGCTTTTCTCTATCCACAACTCTGTCCAATGTTTTTGCACATCTGGCTGGCTTCTCAGTTTTTAAGTAGCAAATATCAGTTCCTTGAATCAACATTCTATTCAGAGTTGCATCCCACTTAATTCTTTATTATAAAATCCTTTTTTCTGTATTCAAACACATCAGTTCAATTTTTTAGTCTGTTTTCCTCAGTAATACTCATGTTTAGGGGCCAGGAGAGACAATTTTTTCATTATAAATAACAGCTTTTTTCATAGTTCAGATGATCAGCATTACCAGCTAAGTAAACTAGAGAATAATTCAATCTCACTGAAATTTGAGGTTCCACAAAAGTAGAGGTGGCAGGGCCAAGAACCAGCTGTCACTGGTGTCCTTTGGAGGGAAGTCCCTTGATGGCTTTGGATATTATGACAGTATTGGTAATCTAGATGGAAGGAACATGTAGTTATTAATGCTCTTTTCTGTTCATTTCCCATAAAATTTGTGTTTGGTTAGAGTTCTCTGTTTCTTGAGGACTATGACTACCCAAATCTCCAAATAGGAACTTAATTCTGTTGTTTTATTTCCAGAATATACTGATGATAATGCTCTAATTCCTAAGAACTCATCTGTAATTGTTAGAAGAATTCCTATTGGAGGTGTTAAATCTACAAGCAAGACATATGTCATGTAAGTATTTATCAAATTTCATGTATTTAAATCTCAAAATAATAGACTTATTTAAGAAGTAACCAGGTATATTTTAGAATAAAACTCATTTTACCCTAATGAACATATTTCCTCAATCCTTAAAACTGTGAGGATGGGTTTGTTTTTTCCTGATTTCTTTTCGCCTCTTCAGTTAGGTTAACTTAATCTGTATGTAGTTCGGAGTAAGCACTATTAGGAAGAATTTTTGCCCTATGTAGATAATTAGAAAGGCAAGAAAATGATGTTCAAATAGTAAACATATATTTTTGTACCCTTATTTTTATTTGCCTCTGTGCTTTCATTTTCCCCTTACTATTAATAAAAGTATGTAAATTTCTTAAGAGATCTGTCCTAAATATTTTGACTGCATCAAAAACATTCAGTATTGTTAACATTTGCTATTCATCCATAAGAGGTTTTGTTGGGATGCTAGAGGATTTATAGAATTTATGAGCAGACACTGGAATCAGACTTAGGTTTGACTTCACTTACTGCTTCACACTAATTGTGTATAACCTAAAGTCTACCTCAGGGGTCCTCCAAATGAATAGAGACAGGAACAAATGGTGCCTGGCACATGGTAAATCACCATGATTGGAGTAAGAAAACAGTAGTATCTTAGGACTAGTCTAGAGGTTAAGAAATATATTCCATATAACATTTGCAGGTTAATATCTTGTATAATAACTTCTCTATAGTAACAGTTTTAAAAGCTGAATACTTTTTTTGCTGTAAATACCAAGTGAATTATGTGCTTTTAAAAGTGTAATTTTAAATGATAAGGAAGAAATTAATTACTAAAATCTAGTGTGAAATTACACTTTAATTTTCCAAGTACCTTTTAAAAACACTGAATTTCATTTTCTTGGGCACTTTGCCTAATAGAATAAAGAGACAGCAAATAAAAATTAAAAGTAAAAACATTGAGTTTCAGGGTTTTTTTGATTTATTTGTTTTTTTGATATTCAGAAACTGTTGGAGAATTATTTGAGGTACTTGAGGATATAAGCTGGCTTTTATACAGAACCTCATGTTAATTCACTGTGGGTATGATTTCCTTTAATATATCTGCCTCAAAATGCATCTGAGTTTGTTGAGCAAATATTAAAAAATGAGAACTTCATTTTTATCTCAGGACTTCAAATCACGAACAAACATAGAAACTCCTTTCAGTTTCTAACATTTCTCTATAGTCAGGATAGCATAAACTTAAAACTAAAACTAAGCATTTAGCAATTCATCCTTTGGCCTGTTTCCTGTGTGGACTTTTAAAGGAGTTTCTTTTGGGGGTTATTTTTATGCTCTTTCAAAAATCACTTTATCTAATTCTCCATAACTGCTTAACTTACTCTTTTTTACTAGAATAGTCTGTCAAACTATATTGTATTTTTGAAAGTTAGAATTCTTGTTTAATCTTTGACCATTATTTTGAGACTTTTTAAATCCAGTGGTACATGAATTTAAAAACAACTCAATTTTAATACTCATAAAATGTTTTTCAAGTTTGAGATAAAATAATACCAGCCTGTCTTTCTGGATTTGAAATCAGTGTTTGGAGTACAATTTCTCAGGGATCCAAATTGCAAATGTTAACGGTGGGCTTGTTTTAAGAACTCTGATGTATGAAAATTTATATTTGTACCTATTAAAAACTCTAGGGGGTAATTTAATTTGCAGTCTATGAAGAAATAACCACAAAGTTTTTTAACAAAGTCCTCATACTACTTTTCAGAAAACATTGTAAGTGACAAGATACACCTACTCCAGAATTCCCCAGTATTAATTTTCTTTTTAACCACAAATATGCCTTAAACTGTTCGTGTTTGAAGGTGACCATTAATCAAAATAGTACATTCATTATTTTGTAAATTGACTGTTTTTAAATCTTCGTTTCAAAGGAAAATTGTCCTGTAAATGTGTGATTAGAGATATATGTATTAAGATATTTTAGCATAGAAAATCCTAAATAGCTGCTCCCAGAGCTAATATTACTTTTGTTTTTGTTTTGTAGAAGTCGAACTGAACCAGTGATGGGAACTTCAAAAGCAGTATGTAAAAACACAATCTCACACTTTTTCTACACATTGCTTTTACCTTTATAATGTAGCAGTGAAGTAAATCATTTTAGAACTTCATATCCAACTGATCATAGTATATATTGTAAATAAAATGTATTTTGATTACAGCTCAGTTGATCTGGATATATATGGCATAATTTGCACACTTATGTAGAAATGGGTATTTTGTGCCCCCAAAACAGTTTCATATTAACTATGACAGCAACCCTCTATGACACTGTGTTGTACAGTTAATGTATGATCCTTTTTAGATCATGTAGTTTTTATACTAATGAACATGACAACATGTTCTACATCTGTCTGTCTATAGTTAGTATTTTGTATGTATGTACAGGCTGTTGTGTGCTTTTTGTTTCTTGCAATAAAAAATGTTTGGAGTGTATATTTTGCCATTTTCACGTTGTATCACTTAGTTTTTGTTAGATTTTTTTCCCTCTGCCTGATGGATGGCTTTGAAAAGTGCATTAGCAACATGTGAAGCTCATATTAAAGTTTGATGTTTTCACCTAGTTCAGATACATCATAGAAGAAAGCTTTCCAGAGACCGTTAATGCAGCTTTATTATTTAGTTTTGCTTTATTTGGCAAGTTTGAGCTCCTATTCTTTGTTTCTATCCATGCTATAAAGTAAAACTTGAAATTGGGTCCCCCACAAGTATATCAGTGTCTTTTTGATGATTTTATAAAGTTGAGTACATTGTTTTCAAATTTTAATTCAGGGTCTTTCAGTTCTAGTCTGCTCAGTTGTCCAAATTAAAATATTTCCCTTTCTCATAAGATATTAAAATGCTGCATTAAAAGTAAGCTAATTGAGAGCTGTAGTTTGTCAAAGGTGATTGCCCTTAACCAGGGTAACATCTTGATTTTATCACAGATTAATCTGAAGTATAAAACCGTTTTGACTGTGAGCTAACAATTAGCATTCCTCAGTTGTGGGGTGAAGCATCTGAACACAGGTCTGCAGTAATTGGGTTCTGTAAACTGGATGGTTCTCTAAACATTTGACTGCTCAGGCTGATTTGTACACAATACAAGATGTCTGAAATCTTCATTTAGAATTCAAGGGTATTGCTTGCTGTTTCACTTTATTATTTTTAAATACTGATCTTGAATTGTGTATCAGGCATTTCACTAACCTTGGATCTTTGGATCTTAAACATGATAACGTAGTTCATGATCTGAACTTTGGACTTGTTCTCTAAAGTATATATGGCCTTAGTTCCCATGGAACTAAATACAATGATTCCAAACTCATAGTGCTTGGGTTTTTTCCCCCCTCTTTTGGGGTATGTGGGTTTTTACTTTTTGTTTTTTTAAGCATAATGCTGTAAAAACTGTCCAAGTTTCTGTTTTGCTGGTGATTGGTTTAAAACTGATTTTTATGTATCCAAATGCTAGCCCAAAATAGAAGACATCTTGGTGACTGTAGTAGTTAATGTAACACATTTTGTATAAAGTACATTTTATAGAGTAAACTAATTCAGATATAAAGTTTTATTTCTTGAAAACAGTTATTTCCTTTTTGTTTATTAGCATGTGTATAAACACAAATCACATGTTTATAAATAAAGTTAACATTCTTTTAGCCTTGTGTGTTCCCTGGCATGTCTGTATTATACTTACAAGAAGCAGTTTATTTTATACTTATTTAGGTTTCTCCTTTCTTTTTTTTTTTTCTTTCTTTTTTTTTTTTTTTTTTTTTTTTTTTTTTTTTTTTTTTTTTTTTTTTTTTTTTTTTTTTTTTTTTTTTTTTTTTTTTTTTTTTTTTTTTTTTTTTTTTTTTTTTTTTTTTTTTTTTTTTTAGTACTTTAAAAGTGGCTTTAATCTTTAGGTAGAATGATCTGAAATGGAGACATTAGATAAGTTGATAAACATCTCCATCATTTATTTGCTTGGGGTACATTTGCTGACATTCAGGATGGGAAAAGAGATTGGATTCATCAAGCATGATTTGTGCCCATCTTAGGAGACTTAAGAATCCCGTGTATTGTACACATTCACAAAATCCAAGTACTATAAAGTCAGTAATCCAGGTTTTAAATTCTGATTAGTAAAAGTGAATGTATGTACATTTTGGTAGCTTAGCCATCTCTAGTCAAGGATGGCTATTTATTTCTGTCTCTACTCCTCAGCTTTGTTTACTTAGTCATCCTTCCATTGTGAGACTACAAAGCTGGGTGCTATCAGAATTACATTGTGTTAGGTCCTTTAATTTCAAGCAAGTATGTTTGACATAGAAGATTTTAAGATTCTTATTCCTGGAAGCAAGACCACAAATTGGATGTGGGGAGGTGTCTTAAATTTTAACGATGTCTACAGTGTGCATTGATCAATTGTTTTGAAGCCTGCAGATTTTTATCAGTAGTGTCAGAGTTACTGTATTTATTTTGTTTAGTACATATACATTTCTAGTCATTTTTAAACCATTCCTTGTCAGCAGTTTCACTTATTCATACTAGAAAACAATTGGATGCCCTTCTAAATTTCTGGTACGTTTGACTTTCTTGTAGATTATAAGGTCTATTTAGGTGCTGTGGTGATTATTTGGTGGGGAAAGAAGTGATTTAGATGCCTTTGAATATCTGAAACCATTTTCAACCCAGTAGATATACAATACTAATAACAGGTTGGCAGAAAGTAGAAAGGACAAGAAAGCTTGGCGTAAGAACAAAAAGTCAGCTGTATTTTAAGTGTCAGGAGTGGGAAGAACAAAAATGCTAATTTTTTAGTTCCAAAGGTAAGAAAGTTAATATAACTGATTACTTTCTAAGGAAATTATCAGCGTCATATTGTAGGTAGTAGTAATGGACCGTTTTTAAAGGCTGTTTGTGTCATTGGTTAGACGTATAGTATAGATGATGGATGACAGCAGTTTATTCAGTTCTTGTTATTTAAATTCAAATAATTCCTGGTTGATATAAAATGTAACCCTCTAGAATAGACTGACTCTAGGTCTTTTTATTCTGGCTAAAAAGATTTCTTTCAAAAAGTGCATTATGAATTCTGTAGAGTCCCTCAGTAGAGAGCTAAGAACCTTTTGTGTAAGCATCCCAGTAATAATATCCATCAAAATAACTTTTAAAATTCTAAGATACTTATAAAATGTATTTTAAATTTAGCCAACATTATTTTTTTTATTTGCATTTATTGAATTCTTACTGTGGTGCTTGCTCATTGTGGTAAGAACTTCATACTGAAATTTATTTCTGTTTGGGACTCTTAAAATCATGCTGCTTTTAATATTTGGGAATACTTGAAAAATACCTGATGAAGACTCACTTTTGTTTGTTTTTCCTTTGATTCAGACATCTTGTTACATTCTCTCTATTTTAAACTAGAGTTATAACCAAAAATGAGAGGATTATAACATGCTCCTTAATGCATAGGAAGCTGATGTTTTCATTTGGGTACACCTGTATGGAAATCACATCTTCAGTTATATGCTAAAGATACATGCATGTATGTATGTGAAAGTATATGCACATACATGTACACTTTTTAAAACTGATGCTAAAATCATGTCAGGGGACCAAATAATGAAAAACTTAAGAATGTCACATTCGAAAACACATTTTTTTAATGCTCCCATTATATCCATCATATATAATACTTGTTCCCTTTGATTAACTTTATTTTCTCTACATATTCAAGTTATCCTCATATGTACCAGCTGCTCGCCCTTGCCCCAGGGCACCTTTTGTTTCTCCTTTTTGTTTGGCTTAACATCTTTGCTTTGATAAAGCTGTGGTTTCTTTGTCAGGAAGCTGTTGTTACTCTCTCTGTAGGAGAATAAATTTACCCAGATTGAGCAGTATATGCTGGGAAAAAAGTCGAAATTATGTGGGAGTTGTTTTATTAAAGATTATCTGAGCTTTATAAAGAGCTGCTTGTTTTACAATTTGTGTAATGGCATTTATTCCAGAAAGATAGATTTCATATTCTCTCTTCTAGTGTTCATTGTCTTGAGCATCATCACCTTTAGAAACCATTGGGAGACACTGGACTCTTATTTAACATTTGGTCACCAGTCTGAACAGAGTTCCTATGTGATATACTTTACCCCATTTTTCATTGTGATTGAACCTCCCTCAACTGTTAGCCCTTATTAATGTGTGTGAAATATTTAGGGAGAGTTAAATGGGGATAAGTTACGCTTCCAATTTTAAAACATTTTTTAGACAATAACATTCTTTGGAGAACAACTAATAAAATGCCCAATATTTAAACATTAAGGGGCAGTAGGGACTAAATAATCACTTTCGGATGTTTTCAGTGTGGAACTTGAATGTGTGTTTAATTTTTTGTGAACAGATTGATGACTCTTCTGCATCTATTTCTCTGGCCCAGCTTACAAAGGTATATATACATATATTCTTGAAAATATAAATCTTTTTCTAACATCGTATTTTTATGTGGAGCAATTATTTTGGAGGGGTTGGGGGAGGCAATACTTTGTAAAAACACTGTACCTACTATTACTATCCTGTAAAGAGTAGCGGTTTTTGAGAAGATAGGGGGAATATTTTGTCAGCTTTACCATAATGTTGGAGTATTTTCATCTTCAAGACAGAAGAAACACATGAAGCTTCACTTTTCCCCCCCCTCATACATTTTGTTTAATTATACATTGGAAACTAACAAAGTTCTGGAGGAATTTCCTGGTTTTGGCTGCAAATTATGTGGACTTCCTTTAAGCAGCCAAATAGAAGCTTTCCTTTACACGGACGATTGCGTGGTTCTTTCTTGAATATTTGAATTGAACCTATGAAGGTCAGCATTTTAAATGTGATACAATTGCTTCTTTATGCAATAGACTTGCAGTTTGTCTGCATTAGAAAAAATTTTAAACAACCTAATTTGTTTGAACACAGACTACATGAATTATGTAAATGTGTAAAGCTGTTTGCAGTCATACACCAATGTGTTTGTTTGGCAGAGGGGCAAATTGTGTCCTCCTGAAATCATTGTATATGCCATGTTTTGCTATAAAATTGCTTACATTTTCTGCTCAACAATGTGTACTTTTGTTTGGGAAAGAACTAGTGATGGACTGATTTTTTAAACAATAGATTTAGCTTGTAAATCATGCCTTCAAGAAAAAGGCAAATACTACAGGATAGGCAGAGTTTTGAGGGCCAAGAAAGTTTTCCAAAGATCTTTTTTTTTCCTACTATCAGAAATGTAAAACCAAATTTAACAACCAAGATTAATGAGTTAATGGGATTTCCATGGGTGCTGTCCTATCTTTTCCTTGGCTTTGTTATAGGTTGTATTCTTTTCCCCTAGAATGTATCTCCCAAAACGTCCTAGTTACAAATACAGCTTTTAAGTTCCTGTTCTGGGAAAACTAAACATTAAAGTGGGCTAAAACCATCCTCTTACAATTTTCTAATACAAAGTGGTTTAGCATAGAGTTGATATTATTACCAGCTTCTAGTTTACTGTTTTAATTCTTATGTACTGTAAGGACCACATTTGAATTTGGGTTTATTCCTACCATTGTTTCTCTGTGGGAAGCAGTTGTGGAGTTTTGGAGGTTTGGGGGATTTTTTTTAACTATTTGTAAATGTTTGGGTTCAAACAAATTAGTTGTTCAACTTCTGTAATCCATTTTTCTGTAAATGTTGCTGTTGTTCTAAGCTCTGTTAATGTTAAGCATTCTTTGTATATAAAATTACAATAAAACGTTAAAACTGGTTGCTTGTTTTGTGGATGAATGTAAAGATTAAAATCCAATGAGTGGTTGATATGAGTGCCAAATGCTTGAAGATTGAAGTTATTAGGACTCCCTTAGACCCTGCTTATATCTAGAGTATTGTATATATCTTAAAGGTGATGTTTATAAAACTTCAGAGAGTTGGATTTAAAACTCTGAATGCTCATTGCATGTGTTTTGCACTTAATTTGAAACTGACACCACTCTCTAAAGAGCTTCTGATTTTTAATGTCAACTGCATAATGTGTTCGGTTATTCTACCCCCAACCCTACCTCTCAGTTGTAAGTATAAACTATAGTCTTAATGCTGTGACACTTGAGTTATTTTTAAGGTTGGAAAAACATCAAGTGTTTCTTTCTAACTTAATCACAGTTTTTAACTCTTAGAGGAGGAGTGTGCAAATCTCAACACATGGTACAAACAGGGTCTAAGGTTTGAGTACCCCCGGAAGGACTGAGTTCAGCCCACAGACTCTCAAACACCTGAGAAACTCCCAGTACCTCTTCTGGGTTATACTTGTAAATAGCTGTTTTTATGCAAGATTAGATACTGCTCTTTACAGGATGAGTGGTGTTGTCTTTGGCTGTGTGGTCTTAAATGTGTTTCTAATGTGTGTGTCAAATAATTACCTGTTAAACAGACTGCCAATCTGGCTGAAGCCAATGCTTCTGAAGAAGATAAAATTAAAGCAATGATGTCGCAATCTGGCCATGAATACGACCCAATCAAGTAAGTTCTTAAGTACTTTATACTAATAGGGACTTTGGGGTGGGTTTCACCCACAATGAGAAGCATTATTTTTTTTTTTTTGAGTCTTTGTGTACATGTAATTTTTTTTCTCCCTTTCAGTTACATGAAGAAACCTCTAGGTCCACCACCTCCATCTTATACCTGTTTCCGTTGTGGTAAACCTGGCCATTATATTAAGAATTGCCCAACAAATGGGGTAAGTCCAGAGTACAAAATAGGGTACAGCTTACTTTCTTACAATTACTATTTTATTTTTCTTGGTAAATACTGCCTTCTAGTACAATGGCAGATGACAACAGCCTCTGGAGCCACATTGCCAGTTTCAAATCCTGGTTCTGCCAGTTAATAGCTGTGTGAGCTTGGTCAGGTGACTCGATTTCTCCAACCATGTTGTTTTTTACTTGTGATATGAAGGTAATAATAGTACCTCATATGGCTATTGTAAGGATTAAATGAAATCATGTAAAAAGCACAAAGTAGTTGGTAAACATTGCGTGTTAGCTACTATTAAATAAAGGTAACTGCTTTATCTCTTCCTCTCTCCTTTCCCCTCTGAAAAGGATAAGAACTTTGAATCTGGTCCTAGGATTAAAAAGAGCACTGGAATTCCCAGAAGTTTCATGATGGAAGTGAAAGATCCTAACATGAAAGGTGCAATGCTTACCAACACTGGAAAATATGCAATACCAACCATAGATGCGTGAGTATTCAAATTAGATGTGGCCTATGGGGACTAGTCAGTCCAGGTTATAGTAGTGTTCTGTTTAATCTTGGGCTTGGAACTTGGCGACTTCTCTGTTATGAATGAGAGGCTGCAGTCTGCTCCATTTAAAGCAAATTTAAAATGGATTTGGGGGGTTTGTTATCAGTGAGTGCCACTTCCCTTGTAGTCTTCTAATTTTTTTCTTCTTTTTCTGTCATTCCCTGCTTTCTTCCTCATTCACATACATACTCCCACATAACTTTACATGCTACTTGCACTTTTTAAGTGAACAAGATGAATATCTTACTCATTTTGAGAAACAAGAGGCTTAAGAATAAAAGTTCTACAATATGCCAAGGCAAATGTAAGTGCCAAGAAGGGATGAAATACTGGGTTATCTGTGTGAGTCCTAAGATGCTAAAGTATAGTTTATTTTGTTAGTTCAGGTCATCTCTAGCACTGTAAGCTATACCTTAATGCTTATATTTAATGTTTGCATATTTTATTTTATTTTATTTTATTAACCAATTTTTTATGAAATAGGTAGATGTCAAAACCTAGGGAAATAATTCAACTATGTTATGTACTCTTACTAATACTTTTAATTACCTTTTTTGTTACCTCAAAAGTTGTGTACCCACACAATACAATATTAAGTGTTACTTTGGACTGTTCTCTAACTATAGGCATAAGAATCTCTTAAAAAGGGGGTTAAGTGGTCTGGGCACTCATGTGCTGCCCCACCCCCAGTTGGTTCAGAGGCTGTGTGCTAGGACTCTGGTTGCACTCTTAATAAGTCCTCCAGGAGATACTGAAATTACCTTGGCAGACATCACATTAGACAATAGGTGTCCCTGTTCTCAGTGTAAAAGAAATTGTATGTAAGAACAAAGTTTTTACTCAGCTGCTTGCTATATTGCTATATAGTTAGCAAGAGAGGACAGGGAAAGTGGCTGTGCCATGGGACAATATTGAAAAGGTGGTGTTTTTTAGCAGGTACTTCAGTAAATGCGTTGTTTTAGTTCACAGATGTCTTTTCCTAAACTCCCAACCCTGCTCACTTTCTTAACTTCACTCCCATCTGTTTTTATCAGTTACCATCTTGTGTTTTTGCAGTTCATCTTAGTGCACTCTGTTGTCAGCTCTTTCTAAGTCATACGTTTCATACATGCTTCCAAAGAATTTTAGGTTGAAATCGATGATTTTTACAGACATAGTTTAAAAGCAGACCGCTTCATCTTCATAATATATAGAAGTAAAAATATTTAAATAGAAGTTTGTGTTGGAAAAATTAGCATCACCTGTGAACCCTAACTAATAATTAACTTCATTGCTTTTGAATGCTGAAATACAGAAAGCCCATTTGTGCCAAACACACAGCAAATGCTGGGGAAAATGGGAGCCCAAATATTTTAATTGAAACTTTCACCCTCTCCACTAACACCACTAATAAGCAACTCAGACTCTTCTGTTTCTTTTTCTGTCCTCTCTTCTTTTTTTTTCTTTTCTTTTCTCTCTTGGGCAGTGGGAGACTCCTCTTTCAAAAATTGGGAACAATGGGGCATAAGCAAATTGACACTTATTTCTGGAATCGTGGTGATGTCTATGGAGCAACTGCAACACAAATAGCACACATAAGGTACCTTCTCTGTCCAGCTGAGATAAACACACTCTGTTCCTAAGTGAGATAGAAAGGATTTCTCTAAGAATTCCTGTTTTACAAATTTGCCTGATTACAGAGAAGATGGGGGTGTTGGAAGCAGTTGTGATGAGTCTGAGAATAGCGTATTTTATTTTATTTTTAATATATTTAATATCTAGCATTTCTGTGTAACACATTTCTACCAAAAATGCGGACCCAAAATTTCTAATGAGGTGTTACTTTAAATTTCTTTAGAATACTGATTATAAGTAAACCACTGGCTGTTAATAATCATTTGTGTATGGTGACATAGTATTTCCCCTTAATTGTACCAATTTTAGTTTCCCATATTATGACATTCACTCTAACTACCTTCACAGGTGTTGAGGACTGTTAGATTGTGGAGGGGAACTTTTTCTTTAGGAAACATGATAGGGTAGGGGGAAAATGTGATCAGGGTGTTGTCAGATGAGATTGGGCACAGCACGTTCAGGGTGGTATGGCCGTAGACAGGGTATTGTCATGTTGAAGTTCGAATCCTGTCTGTGCCATTTGTGGCGCTGAACGTGTCACTTTACCTCTCTGGCCCTCAGTTACAGATTCTGAGATCCATTTAGCCAGTTTTATAGTATCGCTTAGTTTCTTTTCTACTTGTTGAGGATTTTTGTTTTATGTCTTTTTGTTGTTTAGAGGGAGAATGTTCATAGTTGCTCCCTTGGTTTGAAAAGTGTTACAGTTATGTCAACTCATCAGGCATTGTACTGAAAGATAAGCTTCTATTAGAGTATAGAAGTATATAGATATTTATATAGTAGAACATATAAGTATCTTGAAATACTTTGTCATCTTAATGTTGTTTAAATGCTAAAACCTTCTTTTACAGGGAAGCATATGCAATTGGGAAGAAAGAAAAACCACCTTTCTTACCAGAGGAACCATCATCTTCTTCTGAGGAAGACGATCCTATCCCAGATGAATTGCTGTGTCTCATCTGCAAAGATATTATGACTGATGCTGTTGTCATTCCCTGTTGTGGAAACAGTTACTGTGATGAATGTAAGACATGCTGAGCCTTTGAAAATGTGTACTTTAGAATATGTATACAGTTGACCCTTGAATAACACAGGGGTTAGGGGCTCTGACAGATCCCCGGCACAGACAAAAATCAAAATATAACTTTTGACTCAAGAAAATGTTATTAAGAAAATCATACTGGGGGAAAAAATCCTTGTATAAGTGGACCCATGCAGTTCAAACTCATATTCAAGTGTCAGCTGTTCTACTTGGAAAGGCACCTAGCAACACTGTGTATTTTAATAACATGAAATGTTGATAATTGATAGAACATTTAATAGCGAGAACTCTATTTTTGCTGCTACTTTTTACATTTTTATTTATTTAAAGATTTTATTTATTTATTTTTAGAGAGAGGGCAAGGGAGAGAGAAGAGGGGAGAGAAACATTAATGTGTGGTTGCCTCTCGTGCACCCCCAACCAGGGGATGTGGTCCACCACCCAGACATTTGCCTCGACTGGGAATCAAACCAGTGACCCTTTGGTTCGCAGGCCTGTGCTCAATCCACTGAGCTACACCAGCCCAGCGCTCCTTTTTTTTTTTTTAAACAACAACCTCTCTTTTAATAATAGAATTAACCATCTCCTGTACCTTCATTATGGTGACTGACTGTACTTTAACTTTTATACATTATAAGATTTTTGTTTCCTATACATTTCAGAAGGTATCCAGAACTTTGAAGGCCTTTACACCTTAGGTAATCTGGAAATATTTTTAAATGGTAACTAATTCCTTTTCCTGGATTGTGAAAAATATCTTACTGTAGCTCCACTCCTCTCTGAGGTTTTGCTTTCTGTGGTTTCAACTGACCCCTGTCAACCACAGTCTGAAAATATTGAATGGAAAATTAGAGAAATAAATAATCCATAAGCTTTAAATTGTGCACCATTCTGTGTAGCATGATGAAATCTCACACTGAGCAATTTTTCCCTACCTAGGCAATGAATCATCCCTTTGTTCAGTGTCTGTACCCCGCATACAGTCCCTACCCATTAGTCACTTAATAGTCATCTTGGTTATTACATCTACTATCATGGTGTCACAGTGTTTGTATTCAAGTGTTTGTATCTTAGTAATGTTCACATAGCATGAGTAGTGATGTTGGCAATTCATATATGCCAAAGAGAAGCCAGAAAGTACTTCCCTTAAGTGAAAAGGTGTATATGTGTAGGAAAAAACATAATATATGTAGGGTTCAATACTCTATGAGGTTTCAGGTATCCACTTGGAGTCTTAGAATATATTCCTTCCCACCCTACCATGGATGAGGAATGACTGTCGTATTGTAAAATTTCTAAGTGTAATTTAGAACTGCTCTTTGTAAACAAAGACCAAAAACATTGCCATGTGGTTACTTGTGACTTTTTTTTATGATCGCTTATGTTAGCACATTTTGTTCTGCCACTTAATCCCAAGTTCATTCCTTCTTACCAACATGAAAATGGTATCATCTGAAAATATTACTGTTCTAAAGATAGTTTTGAAATATAAATCTGCTTTTTGAGGGCTTCTTTATTGAAAACCAAAGTCAAGAGAGGAAGTCACTTAAGACTTCTTTCAGAGTGTTTCTTGGATTTAACAAACCGCTTATTACTGAATTTTTTTACTACACTGGAACATAATCAGTGAATCTGTAATTTAATGTTATTTCTACTTACCGCATGGTATAGATGTCTTTGATTTCATTGACTGAATAATGCCTCAGTTTCTTACAATGCTCTTTCTTGGTGATTTTTTTTTTTAAACCCTATGTAAGCCATGTGAAGTTTTTCTTTTTCTAGGCTACTTTTTTCCTGTAATATTCCAATTACTAGCTCAACAAAGAGAAAAGTATTTGGGAAAGAGTGCTTTTTTTTTCCTCAGTTTAAATGTTTGTTTAAATTATTTGCATGATTTCTGTTTTTAAGGTAGAAATTAGAGCAAAGTGCTATGAGGTGAGGGGTTTTACTTTTAACTTAATCTAAGAATAGAAAGGATTAGTGATGTGTGCTTGGAAAACTAATATAACTGAACAGTACTATACTTTTAAATTACTAATATTTAAAATCTGATTCATAGGTATAAGAACAGCACTCTTGGAATCAGATGACCATACATGTCCAACATGTCATCAAAATGATGTCTCCCCTGATGCTTTAATTGCCAATAAATTCTTACGACAGGTAGCTATCTTTCTATTCCTTTTATAATAACCCTTTTATGAAAAAAATGCTTTTAAACTTGACTTAATTATAATTGAATAAACACTGCATTTTGTGCATTTTTATATTTGATGTCTGTAGGCTGTTAATAACTTCAAAAATGAAACTGGTTATACAAAAAGACTACGGAAACAGTTACCCCCACCACCACCACCAATACCACCTCCGAGACCACTCATTCAGCGGAATCTACAGCCTCTGATGAGATCTCCAATATCAAGACAACAAGATCCTCTGATGATTCCAGTGACATCTTCATCAGCTCACCCAGCTCCCTCTATATCTTCATTAACTGCTAATCAGTCTTCCTTGGCCCCTGCTGTGCCTGGAAATTCATCTTCTACCCCAGCGCCTGTACCTGATATAACTGCAACAGTCTCCATATCGGTCCACTCAGAAAAATCAGACGGACCTTTCCGGTAGGTCTATGGGTTTCCCAGTGTTAGGAAACAAGTGAGAACAGTAGTGTGGTTTTCATGGTTATATATTGCATTTTAATGGTTGTTTTTAGTGACATGCAGTATATACATCTTTGTGGATCACTGTGCTGAGTAAGGTGGGTGACTTGTAAGAAACGGCTTAGTCTTACTGGAGGAAGAGGCAGATGAAGGAGATGATTGGCAAATGATTAAGCATCCCAAGGTCAAAAATCTATACAGGTTGCCAACACCCCCTAGTAAATGTTGAATCATATCCCATAATAGTTCACAGTGGAGAGAATTCACTTGTGGTCTTATTGATGGTATTGGAAAAGAACAGTTGTGAGCAGAACTAAGAGCAATTTGAATAGGTGGAGAAGGAAGACATAAAACATTGGTAGAGGTAGAGAGGTCAGAAATAATCATTGCTTTGTAGCATAATTACGTAGAAAAGTATTGAAAACTTAAATCCCTCCACTTGAGAAATGTAAGGGACCTTTGACCATGTAGTCCACTGCCTCATAAATTCTTAAAAAAATCAACCAGTTTTTTAAAAACAGATGCCAGGGGCCAGTTCCAGACATGCTGAAGCAAAATCTTTAGGTGTTGACACCTTTACATGTATACTTCTGACCTAGGTAGTTTAGCCTTTTATTTGATTTAACTGTGGGAATAAGGCCCAGAGTTTTTTGGCTTATGAGAATTGCTCCTTTGATTGAATGACAAAGCTAGAAGTAGAATTTAATCTTAATCATGTATTTTTTTGCCCCACACTTTGAGCTTCTTTTTTTTCAAGCTTTATTATTCTTAAAACTGAACTGATTTCTAATGTAATCTATCGCAAATCATAGATGGTGCTGCTTAAGGAGGTTTCTTCTTTCTACTGTTCACTTGTATATGGAGGGCTTTTGAACAGTCCAGTCTCTCACTTTCCTCAAAAGTTTTCATCATCTTTGATTTAACTCATCTTAATGCAGGTGACAAATAAACAATTGTGATTTTTAGTCCTTTGTTTGTGATGACTTTAATATATTGTAAATTATATTGTTTTCTAGGGATTCTGATAATAAATTATTGCCAGCTGCAGCCCTTGCATCAGAACATTCAAAGGGAACTTCTTCAATTGCAATTACTGCTCTAATGGAAGAGAAGGTAAGTTTTACTGGCTTTGAAACTTGGAGACTTTTTTTTATAATAGCATTTTTAAACTTTCTTTTTAACTATTTGTTTTTATTTTTTACTATAGGGTTACCAGGTGCCTGTACTTGGAACCCCATCTTTGCTTGGACAGTCACTATTGCATGGACAGCTGATCCCTACAACTGGTGAGTGAAATCATTCTGGTTTGGTCTTTTTTCCTTTAACTTTATTTAACACACTTTCATATTTACTTACTGTCTTTTTTTTTCATCCAAGGTCCAGTAAGAATAAATACTGCTCGTCCAGGTGGTGGTCGACCAGGTTGGGAACAGTAAGTATATGTTTAAAATACTCTTCAGCTGATTGCCTTGACTTAGATAATATAATAAAAGCTACAGTCTAGGAGTAGTGTATTTCTGAATGGCTTTTGTTGTAAACTCTTTTTATATGTCATGTTAACATAGTTTTTATGTAAAATATCACAGATTCAAAATTATATGAAGAACTATTTTCTTAAAATGAGTAATTCTTTTCTAAAATATATCTTATAAATTCTTTTTACTTTTATGTCTTAACAAATGGTGATTTTTGACAGGGTCTTGATTATTGGGTAGATATAAATTACTTGAAAGACTAGTTTAAATACTGACTCATCCTAATGGATTAAATTTTTTCCTATTCCTAATTTGGATGTTCAAAATTTGAATTAATAAATACAGATTAAGATTAAAGCCTACCAAACACAAAATTTCTCATTTTAAATAGTATGTGTTAATGGAATTTTGTTGCATTAAAATCTGTGTGATACGGTTTTCTTCCCTGAATACAAAGAACTTTGATCTTCCTATAAGATTGTGGCATTAAAAATCAGTAGATTAATAAATCTACTGATTAATAAATCTTTCTATTTATACCATGATTTCTGCTTATGTTAGCCATATAAACTGGCTTATATATTTGTATATATATTCTAAAACTCTGGTTTTTTGGTTTGAAAGATAAACCAAATTTTTTATAGAAAATGTTTGTTAAATGAGAGACTAGCAGAATATTATCAGTAGAAAGAGTGTGAGATTTGGAGACAGGTAAACCTGGGTTTGAATCCAAGCTCCTCCATTTATTAACAGCATGGGCATGTGGTTTCACCTCTCAGCCTATTTCCTCATCTATAGAATTGGACTGGTACTGCACACTTCAGCATGAAAAATGCCTAAACAATGCCCAGCAGATAAAAGGCTTTCTTCCTTTTCTGTAACAATAAGTCCACAGTGTAACTTATAGAATGCTAATTAATATATAATATTGCAGAAAATAATATATTGAGGTGTGATTATTGTTAATCAGGAAAAAATAGTTAATTTTAAGTAAATGTAATATTTGCTCGTATCTGGAACCATTTTAAGAGTTGGGATCAGAGTGTAAGAAAAAGTTTTCAGAGTAGTTAAAATAAGTAAGTATATACACTAAAAAATAATGTATTATAATCAAAACTGTTTATCTTTCTTTCCACACAGTTCCAACAAGCTTGGATATCTGGTTTCTCCACCACAGCAAATTAGAAGGGGGGAGAGGAGCTGCTACAGGTAAGCTTGCTAAAAATCTTGAAAAACACTAATTTGATGACACAATGAAAAATATGTGCAGAAATTAAAGCACAATAATGGCTTATAAAGGGGGGACCCATAAAAAACTGGAATTATCTTCTGGAGGTTCAGCCTCTTATAGTACAGGCCTCCTCTACTAGGTGAGTGTTCCAGGAACCCATCTGTATCAATATACCAACAGGTGGTGTTATGAGAGGCTGAGTTTGGCTTCTAGTGATTTTTTTTTTTTTTTGGAAGACGACATACATTTGTCCATTTCATGGTGGATGAAATACAAGTGTACCTGCTCACACCACGCTGAGTGTTCAGTAGTTTTTGACCAGAAACAGCATGACCACCATACCCTACCCTTATTCATCTGATCTGGCCCCAAACAACTTTTTTGTTTGTTTGTTTCCTGGAAGAAAAATGTCTTCATAGGGAAACATTTTATTGCTGTGGAAGAGGTGAAACAAAAAATGACAGGCACAAAGGCATCTGAATCGATGAGTTCAGAAACCGTTTTTGAGCAGTGGAAAAAAACACCTCAATAGAGTACTTGGAAGGTGATTTAAGTTTAAACATGTAAGAATAAATACACAAGTTTTTATAAATAAATTCCAGTTTTTGGGGGGTCTCCCCTCATATTTCACTTAAGTCCTCAGTAGTTGCCCTTAAGAGGCCTAGAAAAAACTAGATTACACTTACTATTTTAACGATGGCTTTTAAGGCTCCTTCACAATGACTACTTTCTCCCTGTCAGCATGTGGCAGAATATTGACTTATATTTACTCTTTTGCGGGCAGGGGAAGTAACTAAGGCCCAGATAATATTTAAGTTAACCAGCTCAGCTCCCAAGTGTGAAGAAAGAATTGCATTTATTTATTTTCCATCCAGACTCAATTGTCCCAGTCTTCTCCTTTTTTCTTTCTTTTCTGAAAGAAGAGACAAGGAGATTGTTAGGGGCTCCACAGGCACAAGCAATGTTAATCTAAGAAGTAAGCTATAAGTCTTAGTCTTTTGGTCATACTTATCTCCAGGGTAAACAGTCTTCCAAATTAACTTTATAACAGGATTAGTACAGGTATTTTCTAGTGTTCCAATGAGAATTGCTAACCTTCTGAAAGTTAACAAAGACTTCATTATAGATCATGTTAATGGAAGATGATGTTTACTAAATCAGATTCTGAAAAGAGGCTTAAAATCTTAACCTTTCTGCTGTTGCTATGTACCAGTTACCTATCATTTAAAAAAATCTTTAGTTTAACAGGAAAAAAAGCCCACTTTAAAAGAGTCGGAAACCACTGTTTCTTTGGTGAGGCACAAATCAGAAACTTTGGCCCATGCCGTTATTTTTACCTAACACTTTTTGAAAGAAAACAGTGCAATTTTTAATTGTTCATTTAAATGTTCATTTAATTGTTCATTTAAATGTTCATTTAAAAAAAACTAATATTTATTCTACTTTGAAGGGTCTTTACCCATTTCTTCCCTCAAAAAGATTACAGCAAGTTTTTTCTCCTTTTAAATTTTTGGTCTTGGGCCCTAGCTGGTGTAGCTCAGTGGATTGAGCATGGGCCTGCGAACCAAAGGATCACGGTTTGATTCCCAATCAGGGCACATGCCTGGGTTGCAGGCCAGTTCCCTGCAGGGGACGCACAAGAGGCAACCACACATTGATATTTCTCTCCCTCTCTCCTTCCCTTCCCCTCTAAAGATAAATAAATAAAATCCTTAAAAAAATAAAAAATAAATAAACTTTTGGTCTTGGAAGGCATTTTAGGGAGAACTAGTTTACAGAGACAATAACCTTATCAGCTAGGTAGTTCCTTTAAACGACAGATAAGAAAGTAATGAGGTTATTACAGAGTAATAATAAATCTGAACTTCACAAAAGATAACTTTTAAATATAGCCTTGCCAAATAAGAAAGGCCTGTAAAACTTGTAGCATATCATCTCAGTTCCTAAATGGCCTTTATAATTATTTTTATATATAAATTATGGTACATACAAGTAATATCAATGTTCTTATACTTACTTGTTCTTATTCTATCCCATTGTAAGTTTGGAAGTAAGTATGGATAGAAAAGTTTACTTGTCTCAGATGATTTGGTTTGAAGGAATAATATCTTGGAATTTATTTCTCCAGAAGTATAAACCGTGGACGACACCACAGCGAAAGATCACAGAGAACTCAAGGCCCGTCACTACCAGCAACTCCAGTTTTTGTGCCTGTGCCACCCCCTCCTTTGTATCCACCTCCTCCACATACACTGCCTCTCCCTCCAGGTGTTCCTCCACCACAGTTTTCTCCTCAGTTTCCTCCTGGCCAGCCAC
This sequence comes from Anoura caudifer, assembly GCA_004027475.1. Taxonomy (NCBI): domain Eukaryota; kingdom Metazoa; phylum Chordata; class Mammalia; order Chiroptera; family Phyllostomidae; genus Anoura; species Anoura caudifer. Next base: position 279,172 of record PVKU01000586.1, on the reverse strand, counting down.
CACCTACTGGATATAGTGTCCCTCCCCCAGGGTTCCCTCCAGCTCCAGCCAATTTATCAACACCTTGGGTATCATCAGGAGTGCAGACCGCTCATTCAAATACCATCCCAACAACACAAGCACCACCTCTGTCCAGGGAAGAATTCTATAGAGAGCAACGACGTCTAAAAGAAGAGTAAGTGTTTTAATTTGAAATTATTATGTACTTTCATTTTCTGATGTAGGTATCTTTCGAAGCATTTTCCAGTGTTTCCAATTAGTACAAGAAAAATCACCTAGAAATTGAACCAAAGCCATAAAAGCAACTTCCTCAGGGATTCCTAGTTACTTATAGTTTTAAAGTGGAAAACTAATGGCAATTTCATTCATTTCATTCATGATCTAATTACATTTGTCTTGTTAGTTTTCTTAAATGGTTTTTGTTAACTTTCACTCTTTAACTTTATTTTACTAGGGAAAAGAAAAAGTCCAAGCTAGATGAGTTTACAAATGATTTTGCTAAGGAATTGATGGAATACAAAAAGATTCAAAAGGAGCGTAGGCGCTCATTTTCCAGGTTAGTGTTTTGCAAGCCTTCACAACAGAATTACAAATGGGACTTTGCATATCCAGGGATTAGCTGTGGATATAAATAATACTGCACTTAATGGAGTTTTTCTGATTCGGTCTAGATATATAGAGATGGAGATGCAGCTTATTTCCCAATAATCCTTTTTTTGAAATAATGTCTCAGTGTCAATTCTATTGTGTAGAACTAGCAGTTATGGGGATTAAAGTGCCCTTGTCCCTCAAAGTTATTTATAGTGTGAAATAATTGGGAAATGTTTGTGGAAGGAAAGAAATAGGGGTATAGCCAAAGCACATTTCTGAGGAACCTGTTACTTAAGGCTATAGCTTCTTGCTTGAACATTAACCTGTGTAATTATGATGTGTGGAAGAATATAAGTTGCTTCATTGATAGAAAAAGTAAATTACAAAATTCCCTGGAAGTTTGTTTAAAATACTTTCTTTTTTTAAGCTTACAGTTGAAATGTGATGTCTTTCAAAGCTAGACTATTAGTCAAGATAGGACAAAAAAATTACTCAAATAACAGATAGTAAGTAAAATTTTAATTTAATTGGCATTTTTTAAAAAGTTAATTAGCTCATATAGCTCACGGCACATTAATATACTTCACTCTAATTGTTAAGATTTCAATTTTGTTTTGTAACAAGTGAGTGATCTGACCTTTGTGTACTTTATTGTGTTTTAATAGAGGCCCCTCTGCCTCTTTAGTCATCCAAGATAAAACTTAATATAAAGAAAGATGGAACTGTGAGGAGAAGCATGCTAGAATTTGAGGTCTATATTTTCTTTTGTATATATTTCTCAACTATCAACTATTGTTTTGTTTTTGTTTTTAGGTCTAAATCTCCTTATAGTGGTTCCTCATATTCAAGAAGTTCTTATACTTACTCTAAATCAAGATCTGGTTCAACGAGGTCCCGTTCTTATTCTCGATCATTTAGCCGTTCACACTCTCGTTCCTATTCACGATCACCTCCATATCCCAGAAGAGGCAGAGGCAAGAGTCGAAATTACCGTTCACGGTCTAGATCTCATGGATATCATCGATCTAGGTCAAGGTCACCCCCATATAGGCGATATCATTCACGATCAAGATCTCCTCAAGCATTTAGGGGACAGTCTCCTAATAAACGTACTGTACCTCAAGGGGAAACAGAACGTGAATATTTTAATCGATACAGAGAAGTTCCACCACCTTATGACATAAAAGCTTATTATGGAAGGAGTGTTGACTTTAGAGACCCATTTGAAAAAGAACGTTACCGAGAATGGGAGAGAAAATACAGAGAGTGGTATGAAAAATATTACAAAGGTTATGCTGCTGGAGCACAGCCTCGACCATCAGCAAATAGAGAAAACTTTTCTCCAGAGAGATTTTTACCACTTAATATCAGGAATTCTCCCTTTACAAGAGGCCGCAGAGAAGATTATTCTGGTGGACAGAGTCATAGAAGTCGGACCATAGGTGGCAATTACCCAGAAAAGCTTTCAACAAGAGACAGTCATAATCAGAAGGACAGCACTAAGTCAAAAGAGAAGGACAATGACAATGTTCCAGGAGATGCTAAAGGAAGTAAACATAAGAAACATAGGAGGAGAAGAAAGGGGGAAGAGAGTGAAGGCTTTCTAAACCCAGAGTTATTAGAAACTTCTAGGAAATCAAGAGAACCCACAAGTGGTGAGGAAAATAAAACAGACTCATTATTTGTTCTCCCGAGTAGAGATGATGCTACACCAGTTAGAGATGAACCAATGGATGCAGAATCTATCACTTTCAAGTCAGTGTCTGAAAAAGACAAAAGAGAAAAAGATAAACCAAAAGCAAAAGGTGACAAGACCAAACGAAAAAATGATGGATCTGCTGCATCCAAAAAAGAAACTGTTGTAAGACCTGCTAGGGGACCCCAAGATAAACTGGAGGGGGAGCGTGAAAAGTCACCTCGATCTGAACCTCCACTTAAAAAAGCCAAAGAGGAGACTCCAAAGGTTGACAGTGCTAAATCATCATCTTCCTCTCAGAAAGAAGAAAAGACCATTGGTACCCCCAGGAAAGCTCACTCTAAGTCAGCAAAAGAACACCAAGAAACAAAACCCATCAAAGAGGAAAAAGTGAAGAAGGACTACCCCAAAGATGTCAAATCAGAAAAGCTAACTAGTAAGGAAGACAAAACCAAGAAGCCTAATGAGAAAAGTAAGTCACTTGACAGCAAGGGGGAAAAAAGAAAGAGAAAAACTGAAGAAAGGGGTGTAGATAAAGATTTTGAGTCATCTTCAATGAAAATCTCTAAACTAGAAGCTACTGAAATAGTGAAACCATCACCAAAACGCAAAATGGAACTTGATATTGAAAAGTTGGACAGGACCCCAGAAAAAGAAAAAGCTTCATCATCAACAGCCCCAACCAAAAAAATCAAGCTCAACAGAGAAACTGGTAAAAAAATTGGAAATACAGAAAGTGTGTCTAATACAAAAGAACCCTCTGAAAAATTGGAGTCAACATCTGGCAAAGTCAAACAAGAAAAAGTCAAAGGAAAGGTCAGACGAAAAGTAACTGGAACTGAAGGATCCAGCTCCACTCTTGTGGACTATACCAGGTATCTGATAAGGGTGGTAAGAGGGCGTGGGTGGTGATTTAGGGAGAGAATTTTTAAATTTTATCCATGTTGGTACTTTTTATTAAAGTGGAGTATGTTCATTAACAATGTGCATTGAAATTGGGAGTTAAGCTGGTGTACTCTTACCTTTAAGGAAGGGATTGTTAATGTTGTAAGTAGATTTTGAGGATGAGTCACATTGTTTTTGCAGAGTCTTTTACTTAAATCATTTATATCTCTTATTAGAGCAAAATAGTTGCTTTTGAAAGTTAAACATTTATCATGTGTAAGTTAGCCTTTTTATGTTAGTGTTTAATAATGTTATTTATTAATATTTTAATTTATTTTTAGTACGAGTTCAACTGGAGGCAGTCCTGTGAGAAAATCTGAAGAAAAAACAGATACAAAGAGAACTGTCATCAAAACTATGGAAGAATATAATAATGACAATACAGCTCCTGCTGAAGATGTCATCATTATGATTCAGGTTCCTCAGTCCAAATGGGATAAAGATGACTTTGAATCTGAAGAAGAAGATTTTAAAGCCACACAGCCTGTATCAACTGTAGGAAAACCTGCCAGTGTTATAAAAAATGTTAGCACTAAACCATCAAATACAGTCAAGTATACTGAAAAAGAAAGTGAGACATCAGACAAAGTTCAGAAAGTTACCAAGGAAGTGAGCCATGAAATTATACAGCATGAAGTCAGAAGTTCAAAAAACACTGCATCTAGTGAAAAGGGTAAAACCAAAGATAGAGATCATTTAGTATTGGAAAAGGAAAACCCTGAAAAGAGGAAGAGCAATACTCAGCCAGAGAAAGATGGTAATTTGGACCGTCTGAATGAACAAGGAAATTTTAAAAGTTTGTCTCAATCTTCCAAAGAGACTAGAACGTCAGATAAGCATGATTCCACTCGAGGTTCCTCAAATAAAGACTTCACTCCTAATAGAGACAAAAAAACAGACTATGAGAGCAGAGAACACTCAAGTTCCAAACGTAGAGATGAAAGGAATGAATTACGAAGAAAAGACTCTCCTTCTCGGAGTAAAGATTTTGTATCTGGACAGAAAACTAAGCCAAGGGAAGAGAGAGATTTGCCTAAAAAAGGAACAGGAGATTCCAAAAAAAGCAGTTCTAGTCCCTCAAAAGACAAAAAATCTCATGACCATAAACCCCCTTATGATGCTAAACGCTTAAGTGAAGAGACAAAGTGCATGGATAAAAATCCTTGTAAAGATCGTGAGAAGCATGTGTTAGAAATGAGGAACAATAAAGAGTCGAGTGGCAATAAATTACTTTATATACTTAACCCACCAGACCCAACAATTGAAAAAGAACAGGTTACTGGGCAAATTGACAAGAATGCTACCAAGCCAAAAACCCAGTTAAGTCATTCCTCTCGCCTTTCCTCCGACTTAACTAGAGAAACTGATGAAGCCGCTTTTGAACCAGACTATAATGAAAGTGACACTGAAAGCAATGCATCAGTAAAAGAGGAAGAATCCTCAGGAAAAGTTTCTAAGGAACTGAAAGATAAAGTTATGGAGAAAGTAAAGGAGAGCCCAGACACAGCCGCAGCCAGCCAGGTAGGCATCAACAGGAGCCAGAGTCAGAGCAGTCCTAGTGTTAGTCCAAGTAGAAGTCACAGCCCTTCTGGAAGCCAAACTAGAAGCCACAGTAGCAGTGCCAGCTCTGCAGGAAGTCAGGACAGCAAGAAAAAGAAGAAAAAGAAGGAAAAGAAAAAGCACAAGAAACATAAAAAACATAAGAAGCATAAGAAACATGCAGGTCCTGAAGCAGAATTGGAAAAAAGCCAGAAACACAAACACAAGAAAAAGAAGTCAAAGAAGAGCAAGGATAAAGAAAAGGAGAAGGAGAAAGATGACCAAAAAGTGAAATCTGTCACTGTGTAGGACAGATTTTAAAAATTGACTTAATTACTAAGTCATCTGTATTAAATTTTGTTATAATGTAAAGAGATTCAAGCCTTGTAAATAATGATATGGAAGACCCTGTGCTGCACTTAAAATATTGCTGCTTGATTATTTGATTTTTACATCAGAGCTTTATAACACGAACTTTTGTACAGAATTGTGAGTTGTGACCATGTAACATGAGAGGTTTTGCTAGGATCTATTATTTTTAACCACCATTAATTAGTTGGGGTGGAGTTTACTGTACTGTGAAATTTTCACATTTGAATTTTTTAATTGCCTGGCAAAAGCTGGTATCAGTTCTAAAATATCAGCAGAATGATTTGCTGACTTCATTACAACCCCGTTATGTCACTTTGATTACAATAAAAGTTTTCAGTAAACTTTTACAATGTCGAATATTATTCAAAGAAAGTAGTGTCATGTCTCTTTGTCCTTCCATTTTCCAACATTATTATAAAGCTCAAAGAGCTAAGGTGGGCTGAATATGTAAAATTCTAAGGTAAATATAAAAAGTACTCTTTATTGGGACTGCTAGTATGTGGCTGGAAATAATAAACCAGGATTAATTGGTTTAATCCTAGATTTGGGTGAATCTAGAAGAGTCTTGAATAGTCAGAAATTTGAACTTGAATTTTAGAGATGAGGATTGTAAGTTGTTTATGGTTGTGTGTTTTTCCTCAAACTTGGATGAATGGGTATTAAATTCCTTGATAAAAATTTCAAAGAGGAGAAATCAGTGAGCATCTGTGCCCAGTTGACAAAAGCAAGCAGCAGTGGTAGGTCTAGAAGCACTAGGTACAACTGGTTAATTTCCTTAATGGCTGCAGTTCAGGAAGTATAGGGTAGGCCGGGAGAAGATACTGGATTTGGGAGTTAGCCCACTTTGGAAACATGGACGTATAAAGAATGGAGAAGACAGCGGCTAGGCCCTGGCGCCTGTGGATTGGCTGAGCATTATCCGACAAACAGGTGACAGGTTTGATTCCTGGTCAGGGCACATGCCTGGGTTGTGGGTTTGGTCTCCAGTTGGCACGTGCTAGAGGCAACTGGTTGATGTTTCTTACGTCAGTGGTTCCCTCTCTAGAATCAATTTTTTAAAATTTATTTTTAAGGGAGAAAAAAGTAAACCAATTCTATACTGGTGGTGGGAGAGGAAAGCACTAGTTGGCTTATTAACCTCCTTGCTTTGATTCAGGCTCTGCAGAGTGTGTATGATTACAATGATGTATAAAGGTGTTGGTACCCGATTTCTGTGATATACAAACATACTTTGTTAAATGTTTTTTAACGCAACATTTAATATTTAAAGAAAACTTATGTAATCTAAAGGAATAGGCAATACATGAATGCTGTTAACAGCATGAAAGCTGTTCAGGACTGAGATAAGTTTAAGAAATGCTGCCTTTCAATGAAACCCCCTTTCCTTTAAAGAACTCTGCTTTTGTTATGATTTCTCAAATCACATTTGTTTACCCCCAGACATCTGTCACTAGGGATGGGATGTCTGTCCTGCCCACTCCCAGCCTCCCTAACCCCCACACAAAACACTAGCTTTCTGCTTTAAATACTCCAGCCAGACTACACTCTTAATTCTTAGTAATCTGGACCCAAATCCAGATTATATATCTTACACTGAGAATTTTGACCCCCCAGAACTCAATTCCATTGCGTGGGGTCAGTTTCATTACCTACTCTCATTGTCCTCTAATTTTTAAGCTCACTTTGACCTTCACTTTAACTGCAGTCCACTCCTATGACAGTTTTCTGGGGTTAGTCATTGCCTGTGATCATTCCTCCTAAATTTAAACTCAACGTTTCATCTACAACATTGTGTTTCAGCTCTGTCCTCTCTTGGGCTTGTTCAGTCCTGAGGTGTCAATTCATCTTTCTCTTTCTACTATCTATGTTTGCCTGTACCACATCATTTCAGTCACGTAACACTCCTCCAAACCTGCTTCTCTTTATCTTGCTGTACCTAAACAGCTTAACAACACCCTAGTTTAGGTAAGGGTGCTGAGCACTGCCTAACGAAATTAGAGACCTGAAAGAAAATTTAAGAAGTGACTTTGCCAGACACTGCTAGGTGCTTGTACTTGGTCCTTAGAAATTGTAGTGGTTCGTGATGTCTGATGCTACTTGGAGCAGGACACTGCCTATGAAGGTGCATTGCAGCCTTGGATACTTAAGCCTGGTGCGTAACCAGTCCCACTCATTCCTGCCATGTGGAGGGATTGAACGACATGTAAGACCCACCTAGTTTTGCTGATCCACTAAAAGGCCATATTTTATTTCCATATCTTCTCCGCTGTTTCATCTGACTGGAATTTCCTTCATCCTTCATGTGTTTCATGGTTTCCTATTCATTGTTTACAAGTCAGCCTTTTTTTTAATTACTCCCTTACAGTGCCTGTCTGCCTACACCCATAAACAACAGCCTCACTGCAGATGCTGTAGTAATGCTCCAAGTTGCTCTCTATGGGCTCTGCCTGGTCATCTCCCTGATTTGACTTAAGTGTGAGCTCCTCAAAAGGAATGTGTCTGATCTGGTTCCAGAAGCCAAAACATACCTTGCACATTATAATGTTTGAATTGATAAAAATGAAAACACTTTTTTAGCTTTGAAGTCACATTTTGCAAACATCCTGGAAAATTTGTATGCTACTGTAAATTAGGAAAATAGTATCCTCCCAATACCCAGCTGCTTCAGTCTGCCAAGGGAATTGGAAAGCCTCGCAATCAGGTCTAAAAACTCCTTTGCTAGTCTCTGCATGCCAAATGAAGGGAGGTAAGTCCCCTCCAAAATGGTTAAGCCAGAATTTCAGAGAAGTAGAAAGCTAGTTAATGGTTTATTCATTCCAGTATGTGCAAGTGTCCCCATCATTTAAATGAATCATTTTGTAAAGGTTTTATTTATTTTTAGGGGAAGGGGGAGAGAAGGAGAGAAACATCAATGTGTGGTTGCCTCTCACACACCCCCTACTGGGCAATTGGCCAGCAACCCAGGCAAGTGCCCTGACTGGAGATCAAACCAGTGACCCTTTGGTTTGCAAGCCAGCACTCAATTCACTGAGCTACACCAGCCAGGGCTTTAACCCTAACGAATGCTGTTATTGTACAAAACTATGTGGAACAAGAGCCCTGATTGTGAACATGCTCTTTCCTTAGTCCTTTTATACATCTGCCATTCACCCAATCTGGCTTGAGCAGGTTTCAATTTAACAAGTCTCACTAGTAAATAGTTAATGTATATACTGCACCCTATTTTTTCTTTTCATATAAATACTGAATTTTAAAAATTGCAAATGGTCATGAAAGTAGAGAATTGAATAACCTAAGCGACTTCAATCCTTGATAAAGGGTACTGTGAGGCTACTGTACAGCACACCCATGTGGAAAACAGATGGAGTTAGGGAAATATTCAGATTTTCTATCAATCAGTAATGTCATCTAAGCTTATTGAGGCTTCTCTTTTTATTTTTTAAATATATTTTATAGATTATGCAATTACAGTTGTCCCATTTTCCCCCCCTTCATTCCCCTCCACCCTGCACACCTCTCCCACCCACATTCCCCCCTTTAGTTCATGTCCATGTGTCATAAGTTCTTTAGCTTCTACATTTCCCATACTATTCTTGGCGTCCCTGTCTATTTTCTACCCACCGTCTATGCTACTTATTCTCTGTATCTTTTCCCCCTCTCTCCTTCTATTCCCCCGTTGCTAACCCTCCATGTGATCTCCATTTCTGTGTTTCTGTTCCTCTTCTAGGTGTTTGCTTAGTTTGTTTTGGTTTTGTTTGGTGTGGTTGTTAATAATTGTGTTTGCTGTCCTTTTATTATACATAATTTTTATCTTCTTTTTCTTAGATAAGTCCCTTTAACATTTTATATAAGGGCTTGGTGATGATAAACTCCCTTAACTTGACCTTATCTGAGAAGCACTTTATCTGCCCTTTCATTCGAAATGAAAGTTTTGCTGGACAGAGCAATCTTGGATATAGGTCCTTGACTTTCATGACTTGGAATACTTCTTTCCAGCCCCTTCTTGCCTGCAAGGTCTCTTTTGAGAAATCAGCTGACAGTCTGATGGGAACTCCTTTGTAGGTAACACTCTCATTTTGTCTTGCTGCTTTTAATATTCTCTCCTTATCTTTAATCTTGGGTAATGTAATTATGATGTGCCTTGGTGTGTTCCTCCTTGGGTCCAACTTCTTTGGGACTCTCTGAGCTTCCTGGACTTCCTGGAAGTCTATTTCCTTTGCCAGATTGGGGAAGTTCTCCTTTATTATTTGTTCAAATAACTTTTCCCACTTGTTGCTCTTCCTCTTCTCCTGGTACCTCTATAATTTGGATGTTGGAATGTTTAAAGATGTCCTGGAGGTTCTTAAGTGTCCTCATGTTTTTGAATTCTTGTTTCTCCATTCTTTTCTGATTAGATGTTTCTTTCTTCCTTCTGACCCACTTCATTGATTTGAGTCCCAGTTTCCTTCCCATCACTATTGATTCCCTGTGCATTTTCCTACATTTCACTTAGCGTAGCCTTCATTTTTTTCATCCAATTTGTGACCAAATTCAACTAATTCTGTGAGCATCCTGATCACCAGTGCTTTGAGCCATGCATCTGATATGTTGGCTACTTCTTCATCGCTTAGTTGTATTTGCTCTGGAACTTTGATCTGTTCCATTCGGGCCTTTTTTTTGGGGGGAGTGTCTTGTGCCTGTTATGTAGTGAGGAGCAGAGCCTTAGGTGTTCACCAGGGCTGGGCAACCCATTCTCTGGGTTGTGATGCTGTATGTGGGGGCAGGGTCCGGGAGGGAACAATGACACTTGCTCCGATCTCTGCCGGATTTCAGTCCCTTCCACTGCTTTCCTCAAGCAAACTAGGCCTTTCTTTTGCTGATTCCCTGGGTGGGTGTGCTTGTGTACATTCTAGGACTCTGTGGGTCTCTCCAACAAATTCTCCTGTGAGGCTGGGGGTCTCTCCTGGCACCTCAGCCTTCACAGGTGTTTTCAGTCAGTGTTGTGAGGCTTTATTTCTCCATGCTGGGACCCTGGGTTGTGTGGTCTGTCTCACTCCCCAGTTTCACCTGGTTTATCTGCACACAAATGTCAGACTGCAGGGTCAGCCAACCAGCCGCCTTGCATGCCATAGCCTGCTTCACAATCTGCTGCCTCACTGGGTCTGCCTATTGCCACCCCACACCTGGGGTCTGCCAGCTGCAGCCTGCATGCCCAAGGTCTACCCTCTGCTGTCTTGCATGCCCAGGTTTTGTCAGCTGCTGCCTTATGTGCCCAGTTCCACCGCTTTTTTTGCTGCAACCCCTCTCTGCCCAGCAGCCTGACTCCACTCTTCCTACAGGTCTGGATGAATGTGTCTGTTTTAACTCATTGGTCGTCAGACTTCCGTACAGTTCAATTTTCTGTCAGTTCTGGTTGTTATTTTGTTTCTAAATTGTTGTTCTTATTTTGGTTGTGCCAGGAGGCACGGTGTGTCTACCTACGCCTCCATCTTGGCCGGTAGTGGTCGGCATTTAATTTGTTTAGCAAAAGATCTGAGGCTTCTCTTTGTTGTACATCTTGGATTATTATAAAGATCATGTTAAAATGACTTAAAAATAGTTATTGCCAATTTCCTTATGCACTTAAAAAATAAAACCTAGTGGAAGGAGAACTGTGATTTCACAGTAAAGCCAAAACCAGCATGAATCTTGCTTTTCCACTTGGAGATGTAGCTATTGGTAATTTGGTGTGAAGTTGGCTTGGCCAGTATAAATATTTTTCTATTTAGTTTCCCTTTTTGGTAGTAAAGATACTAAAAAAGAGTGGGTATGAACTTAGGATTCAAAATAAAACTTTTTTTGTTGTTGAAACATTGGCACCTTAGCACAATTTAAATTTTTTTAAAATTTTCAATTACAGTTGATGAACAAGATTATATTAGTTTCAGCAGTACAACCCAATGATTAGACACTGAAATAACTTATGAAGTGATCACCCCAATAAATCTAGAAGTACTCATGTGACACCATACATTGTTATTGCAATATTGACTCTATTCCTGATTTGTACTTCACATCCCCATGAATGTTTTGTAACTACTTGTACTTCTTAATCCCTTCTTCTTTCTCACCCACTCCTAAATCCCCTCCCATCTGGCAACCATCAAAGTGGTCTCTATCCTGTTTCCATTCTGCTTGTTTATTTCTTTTTAGATTCCACATATAAGTGAAATAATCTGGCATGTCTTTCTCTGTTTGACTTATTTCACTTAGCACAATACCCTCTAAGTCCATCCATATTGTTGACAAATGGCAGAACTTCATTCTTTTTTTATGGTGGAGTCATATTTTATTGTATATATGTACCACTTCTTTATCCATTCTTTTATTGATGGGTACTTAAGTTGCTTCTATATTTTGACTATGTAGATAATGCTGCAATGAACATATGGATGCAAAAGTCTTTTCAAGTTAGTGTCTAGGGTTTCTTCAAATAAATACCCAGAAGTGGAATTACTGGATCTTTCTTTGTCTCCTTTTATATCCTGTGTTTTAAACTGTATTTTGCCTGGTGTTGCTGTCCCAGCTTTTTGCTTGTTTGTTTGTTTGTTTGTTTCCATTGTCATGAAATATCTTTTCCATCCCTTTATTTTCTATCTGTGTGTATCTTTCTAACTGCAGTGGGTCTCCTGTAGACAGCATATGTAAGGGTCTTGTTTTCTTATTCATTCAGCCATCCTATATCTTTTTATTGGGGCACTGAATCCATTTGCATTTAAAGTAATTATTGATGGATAAAGTATTGTCATTTTTCATATTTTTAATCTTTTTTTCTTAAAGAAGACCCTTTAACATTTATGGTAATACTGGTTTGGAGAATGAACTCCTTTAGCTTTCTGTTGTCTGGGAAGCTCTTTATCTGCCCTTTCAGTCTATATGATAGCTTTGCTGGGTAGAGTAATCTTGGTTGTAGGTTCTTGCTTTACATTACCTTAAATATTTTTTTGCCAGTTCCTTCTGACCTGCAAAGTTTCTGTTCAGAAATCATCTGACGAGACTTCTGGCCAAGATGGAGGTGTAGGAGGACACACTGTGCTTTCTCGAACAATCAAAATTAAGGACAACAAGATTTAGAAATAAGAAAACAAGCAGAATGGATAGAAAATTGAACTGTATGGAAGTCCAACAACCATTCTTCCAGACCAGTAAGAGGGATGGAGTCACAGCAGGAAAAAGTGGAGGTTGGTGGACTGGGAGTGCGAGCAGCGGCTAGCGGACCCCAGGCACACAGGAGGCAGCTAACGGACCCTGAGCAGGGGGTGGCAATGGGCAGACCCAGTGAGGCCACACATGGTGTCTGGCTGACCAGACAGTCCCACACTTGCGCGCAGATAATCCAGGCAAAGGGGAAGCGGTGGAAGGGACTGGAATGTGAAAGAGTGGAGCAAGTGCCATTGTTCCCTCTTGGACCAGGTCCCCACATACAGCATCACAACCCAGTGACTGGGCTGTCCCGTCCTGGGGAACACCTAAGGCTCCACCCCATACTATGTAACAGCTGCTACCAGACAAAAACAAAACAAAACAAACAAACAAAAATGGCTCAAACGGGAGAACAGATCAAAGCCCCAGAGCCAATTCATCTAAATGACCAAGAGATAGCCAATCTGTCTCTTGCACAGTTCAAAGCACTGGTGATCAGGATGCTCACAGAATTGGTTGATTTTGGTTGCAAATTAGATGAATAAATAAAGGCTACAATAAGTGAAATGAAGTAAAATGCACAGGGAACCAATAGTGATGGGAGGAAAACTGGGACTCAGATCAATGGAGTGGACCAGAAGGAAGAAAGAAATGATCAAACAGAAAATAATGAAGAAACAAGAATTCAAAAAACATGAGGGGAGGCTTAGGGACCTCCAGGACATCTTTAAATGTCCCAACATCCAAATTATAGGAGTACCAGAAGAGGAAGAGGAAGAGCAACAAATGGAAAAGTTATTTGAGCAAATAATAAAGGGGAACTTCCCCAATCTGGCAAAGGAAATAGTCTTCTAGGAAGTCCAGGAAGCTCAGAGAGTCCCAAAGAAGGTGGGCCTAAGGAGGAACACACCAAGGCACATCATAACTACATTAGCCAAGATTCAAATGAAGGAGAGAATTCTAGAAGCAGCAAGGGATAAGGGCACAGTCACCTACAAAGGAGTTCCCATCAGACTGTCAGCTGATTTCTCAAAAGAGATCTTGCAGGCAAGAAGGGGCTGGAAAGAAGTATTCCAAGTCATGAAAGGCAGGGACCTACATCCAAGATTGCTCTATCCAGCGAAGCTGTCATTTAGAATGGAAGGGAAGATAAAGCGCTCCTCAGATAAGGTCAAATTAAAGGAGTTCATCATCACCAAGCCCTTATATGAAATATTAAAGGGACTTATCTAAGAAAAAGAAGATAAAAAATATGACAGTAAAAAGACAGCAATCTTACAGATATTAACAACCACATCTAAAACAAAAGCAAACTAAGCAAACAATAGAACGAACAGAAACACAAAAATGGAGATTACATGGAGGGTTAGCAACAAGGGAGTGGGAAGAGGAGAGAGGGGGGAAAAGCTACAGAGAACAAGTAGCATAGACAGTGGGTAGAAAAATAGGGGGAGGGCAAGAATAGTATGGGAAATGTAGAAGCTAAAGAATGTATGACACATGGACATGAACTAAAGGGGGGAATGTGGGTGGGAGGGGTGTGCAGGGTGGAGGGGAATGATGGGGGAGAAATGGGGTAACTGTAATAGCATAATCAATAAATATATTAAAAATTTAAAAAGAAAAGAAATCTGACAGTGTTATGGGAGGCCCTTCTAGGTAACTAACTGCTTTTCTCTCACTGTTTTTAAGATTCTCTGTCTCTCTCTGTCTTTTACCTTTTGCCTTTTAATTATGATGTGTCTTGGTATAGGTCTCTTTGGGTTTATCTGGTTTTGGACTCTGTAAGCTTCCTGAACACTGGGTCTTTCTTCAAATAGTTTCTCAATCTTTTCTACTTCTGGTACCCTTATGATGTGCATGTTGTTATGCTTAACATTGTCCCAGGGTTCCCTTAAACTATCCTTCCTTTTTCTTTTTTGCTGCTCTAATTTGGTATTTTCTACTTTGTTTTCCAAATCACTGACTTGATTCTCCAACTCATCTAATCTGCTATTGATTCCTTCTAGTGTATTCCTTTTGTCATTTATTGTATTCTTTATTTCTGACTGTCCTTTTTATGGTTTCTTTATCATTTTTATGCCATTGAAGACCTCTCTAAGTCCCTTGAACTTCCTTGTACTCATTGTTTTTAATTCTGTACCTATTAGTTTGCATGTCCCTTTTCATTTAGTCTTCCCATTTTGGCTGCCTTTCTGTGTTTGTTTCTGTGTATTAGATAGATCTGCTATGTCTCCCAGGCTTGGTAGTGTGGCCTTATATAGTAGGTATCCTATAGGGCCCAGTGGAACAGCCTCCCCATTCACTTGAGCTGGGTGCTCCAGGTGTGCCTCCCATGGGGGCTGTGTGCAACCTCCTGTTGTAGTTGAGGCTTGATTGCTGTTGGCACATCAGTGGGAGGGATTGACTCCCAGACCGATCATCTGTGAGAACTGGCCACAACTACAGAGAAGGATCAGCTGTGCAGGGGCCAACCCCACAGAGCAGGACTTGCTTCAGTGAGTTCTGTTGCCTGATGAGTTTGCCCCTTGAGCATGTTGCTTGCGAAGGTGATTGGGTGGTATAGTGCTCTGGCATAGTTTGAAGCTGTCCACTGGGTGTGTTGGCTCTGGGGCCCCCTGGAAGGTGCAGACCAAGGTCAGCCACTGCTGAGGCCCTGCCCAGGCCACCCAGTATGAGCTACAAAGCAATTGTAGCAAAGAAGATGGCTGCTACTTCTGCTGGGTTTGGAGGCACCTGGATGAGACCAAGCTGCAAACCAAGGCTAGCTGCTACTATGGCTGGCCTGGGATCACTTAGCAAGAGGTATGAGGTACCCTTAGCTCAGATGCTGCTTGTTTGGCATTTGTAAGTCTCTGAGAGATTTTAGGAAAGTTTGCAACATAAACCAATACAGGCCATTTGTATGGAAAAGTCACTGGAAGAAGTTTGGGGGTGGGGTGCACAAATTGGGTGGGGAGGGATCTCAGGGAATCACCAGAACAGTGTCAGCCAGGTTGATGAATACCTAGATATGGCACCTTCCTGTGCCCACAGGGGAGGGTTCAGTAAAGGAACAATTGTCTCTGTCAGCATTTCAGACAATTCAGTTCCTCCTTGTATGTCCCTGGTTACTTTCTAGCTGCTACCCCAGCACTGGATCTCAGAATGAGTGAGTATGAATAAATCCATGCACGGGCAAGAGGAGTGTCCAAGACTCCAGAAACTTTCCTCCTCACTCAGCCACAATCCCTGTTGATTTCAAAGCCAGAAATTATGGGGATTTCTCTTCCTGGCAGTGGAACCCTGGGCTGGGGGGCCTGGTATGGGCTAGGAACCCTCACTCCTCAGCAGGGACCTTTGCAGCTGAGATATTCTTCCTGATTCTTTACCACCACAGATGGGTATGAGACCAGTCCTCCATGTTTCTACCCCTCCTACCAGTCTCAATGTGGCTTCCTCTTTATATCCTTAATTATAGGACTTCTGGTCAGCTAGATTTCAAGTGGTTCTCATGATTGTTGTTCTGCAGTTTAGTTGTAATTTTGATGTGGTCATGGGAGGATATGAGTACCTCATTTAGCTACTCTGCCATGCTGACTGGAAGCTCCCCTTAATACAGTTTCAATCATTATTCATAAGTATATTTTAAGCTAGGTTTAATGATGTGTGAATACAGCTGGTAGAATTATTTTTTTCATTTCCTAAAACAAGAATAATAACAAATGTGATGAAAAATGAATATGTGGGAAACTACATCATTGCTAAAAGCCAGGGAAGGAATGAGCGGCAGGACAGACATAGCAAGAAATGTGAAATTTTGCCACAATACCACACTTTAAAGTTTGTTTTTAAAAGAGACACACAGAATTGTCTTTTTTGAGAAGGAAGATGCCTCTTGGAAAGTACAAAAAAGAAAGCCTTGAGCATTGTGAGCACCTCACAACCTAGAAGGACACAGGATGTTATGGAAAATATGAGGATCATTCTCTTGGAGGTCACTTTTCATATGATGGAAATCACCTGAAGGAAACCTAAGGCATGGGCTACAACATTGATGGGGATAGGGGAAGACTCTATCCAAAAATAGATTCGCTACACCTGGTCTCATTGCTAGGCAGGCGGCCTGGGGCCATACTGGCCTCAGTCCCCTGGGTGTCACAGGTGGGGAAAAACACTCCAAGATAGAGTTTTCAGAGTCCAGAGTTCTTATCATTACACCATCGAATCTGCAGTGTACAGTTTTTGAATCTTTATGGTATTGGTACTGGACTAGGCAGACAAATCAGTAGACTTGAACAATACCCCCAAAACTGGCCTAAATATAAAAGTATTCAACAACAGTTTCCACAGAAATAAATGTGAAAACAATTTTTTAGCAGTTTTGAGAGAACTGGATAATCACTTAAAGAAATTTCTAAATTTTTGCCTATTTTGGGTTTACTTCTTTGTTTGCTATTGAACTGTATGAATTCTTGGTATATTTTGGATATTAACACCTTCTCCAATAGATGGTGCAAATATTTTTCCCACTTTGTAGGTTGTCTTTTTCATTTTGTTGATAGTTTCTTTTGCTGTGCAGGGAAGCCTTTTAGTTTGATGAAGTCCCACTATTTTTTTCTTTTGTTGCTTGTATTTTAGGTGTCATAGTCCCTAAATTCAAAATTTTATTTTATTGTATAGCCCAAGTATTGATCAGTTTGCTGAAGGTCTAGGATCACTTTCTCTTTAATAGTTTAGGTCTTTAGTTTTCAAACTGGCCAATAAACTTGAAGCCAAGATCTTCTCTAATATCTCTGATGATACTGTAAGACCTGGAGACCTGGTTTATCTTGGTTTGCTCCTTTTTGTTTTTTGATGTTTCCTCCCAGTGCTGATTTTTCTCTTCATATCTCACTATGGTAGATTCTCAATCTTTTTCAGTTTTATGACATTTTCCACAGAGCACATCACATAATCCTCTCATTCTCTGTATATAACATTACCCCTCCTTTTCTGTCTTATATCATAGCTGCTTTATCTTTAAACAGAAATTCATCATTAAGTTGTTTTTCTGAACCAATTCCTCTTTGATGAATTATGCCATTAGAGGGCAGAAGAAACTGCAGTTAGTTCTTTTAAAAAGCAACATTTTCCCCCTCATTTTTTAAAATTACAAACTCAACTATTACACAGAAATACAAATGTCCAACTAACATTTGAGAAAGTTAAATGCTACTGGTAATGAAAATGCCAATAAAACAAAGTCCCATTGCACTCAAGCCTTCAAAGTCACCTGTAAGTCCAACACCAACCTAGTTCTCCATCCTCCCACCACCTTGACATTTCCAGCAGGATTTGTCTATGATCGTTTCTTCATTAAGTTTGCCCAGGTCATAATACTCAGTCTCAATTTCAAGCTTTAAATTTTTTTTTGTTTTTATTTCTAACAAAGCTGAACATAGTTTAAAAAGTCATAAATTTATTTAAGACAACAAAAATCTTCAGTCTCCTGCTCTACCCATTGAACCTTGACATCAATTCTTCGGAGATAATCAATTTCAACTCTGCTAGTTCTTTCTTTAAAAAAAAAAAAAACCTTCTTATATATAAAGAGTATACTCTTATTTTTTGATTTTTCAGCTTCAAGTATTAGTTATTACTGACTTTAGCACCTCCTTCTCCCCACCCCCACATACATATATATCCTTTCCCATCGTCCAAATAAGTTTTATCATTTGGGCTAAATTGAAATGTTGTGTACATTGTTATGTCAATATATATTGTTCAGAATCAAGTCACTTTACATATTAGGATTTCTTTCTTTTAAAACTTTGTTTTTCCTGGAATTAATAAGTGGCTTATTTTTTTTAAAAGTGTTTTATTTCCTATAGATTACTGAAAATGCAAACCTCCTCTCAGTATATTCAAATAAATCAGTGTTTCTTCAGTTTTATTTATTTATTGTTTTTGTTGCCATAATCCTCCTAGGACCTCCTTTCTACCTATTTCTATAAAGTTTGTCTTCTGTTTTTTCTACTTATTTGTCTTCTACTTATTTCTATAAAATTTGTTTTTGTCTTCTTCGGCCTGCCAAACAGGTATGATCTTACAAACTGCTTTTTCTTTCACCTAGGGATTTTCCTCATCCTCTCTCCTGCACTGGATCTTTGTGACTTCCATCCTATGTCTTTTTTCTCTTTCTAGTTTTGTTTCCTTATTTCGGATGGAGGATGCATGCTCTAGTAAATTCTTGAGAAAGCTGCATAAAAAGAAAAAATTTTGAGAGCCTATAATATCAAAAGTGTTCTTACTTTCACCCCCTCCACACTTGACTTATGGTGTGGCTAGGTGTGGAATTCCAGGTTGGAAATTACCAGAGACATTTCTCATGATATAGCTTCTGGTATTACTGATGAGGAGTTCAAAACCATTCTGACTCCTAATCCATTTGTATGTGATTTTATTTTCCTCTCCCAGGAAACTTTTGGGAACTTCCTTTATCTTGATTGCATTTAAAAAGTCAATGATGTGCATTGATATGGGTCTTTTCAAATTTATTTTGCTAAGTGCTCTATGAGCCCCTTCAATCTGGAAATTCACATCCTTCAGTTCTAGAAAGCTTTCTTTTATTGTTGGATTATATTTTCCATTTCATTTTTTTCCTGCAACTTATTATTTAAATGTTAGATTTCCTGGGCTGATCTTCCAATTTTCTTATCCGTTGTCAAGTGGGTTCCCTTTTAGGGTGATCTGATTGGCTCATTTCATTGGGGATCCCTAGCTGCTGATACCTTCTAGGCATTTTCCTTGGGTTAGTGTCCCTAGAGAGGAGCCTTCCATTCTTTAGAATGGGATACAGAAGATGCAGTATAACAAACCCAGCTACCAAATAGTTTTTGGGAGCCAAGTAGGCTTTATTCAGTATATAGATTACATCACCCTATCTTCAGCACAGCACCAGCTTATAGATATGCCAGATGTCCTCATATCCAGAGGCTTTCCCTTCAGAGGTTCTCTCTGAATTGCTTGGGAAGCTTTTTAAAGTGCTGATACCTGGGTGGATGCCACCCCAAGTTTCTGATTTACTACATCTAGTTGCGGCCTGAACACCAGGCTTTAATGTTAGACTCCGCCCAGGTAACCCAAGTATGGAGACAAGGTTGGGAACCATGGTGGGTGAACCTCTCTAAAAGGGCTAGCCTCGGACTTCCGGGCAAGATGGAGGCATAGGTAGACAAACTGTGTCTCCTCGTACAACTAAAATAAGGACAACAACAATTTAAAAGCAAAAAACAACCTGTACTGACAGAAAATTGAACTGTATGGAAGTCTGATAACCAAGGAGTTAAAGCAGACACATTCATCCAGACTGGTAGGAGGGGTGGAGCAGTCGGGAGCGAGAGGTGTTGCATCAAAGTGGCGGCTGGTGGACCCAGCAAGGCGGCAGATTGTGGAGGGGCATGGTGCACAAGGTGGCTGGTGGACCCAGCTGTCCCACATTTGTTCACAGATAAACCAGGCAAAACTGGTGAGCGAGACAGACCACACAACCCAGGGTCCCAGCATGGGGAAATAAAGCCTCAAAACACTGATTGAAAACACCTGTGGGGGTTGAGGTGCCAGGAGAAACTCCCAGCCTCACAGGAGAGTTTGTTGGAGAGACTCCCAGGGTCCTAGAATGTACACAAACCCACCCACATGGGAATCAGCACCAGAAGGGCCCAATTTGCTTGTGGGAAGTGGGTGAAGTGACTGAAATCCAGCAGAGAGTGGAGCAAGCACCATTGGTCCCTCTTGGACCCCTCCCACACATACAGCATCACAACCCAGAGACTAGGTTGCTCCACCCAGGTGAACACCTAAGGCTCCTGCCCCTCATGCATAACAGGTGCATCAAGACAAAAAAATGGCCCAAATGAAAGAACAGATCAAAGCTCCAGAGCAAATACAACTAAGCGATGAAGAGGTAGCCAACCTATCAGATGCACAGTTCAAAGCACTGGTGATCAGGTTGCTCACAGAATTAGTTGAATTTGGTCACAAATTGGATGAAAAAAATGAAGGCTATGCTAAGTGAAATGTAGGAAAATGCACAGGGAACCAATAGTGATGGGAAGGAAACTGGGACTCAAATCAATGGAGTGGGTCAGAAGGAAGAAAAACATCTAATCAGAAAAGAATGGAGAAACAAGAATTCAAAAACATGAAGACACTTAAGAACCTCCAGGACATCGTTAAACATTCCAACATCCCAATTATAGGGGCACAAGGGGAAGAGGAAGAGCAACAAGTGGAAAAAGTTATTTGAACAAATAATAAAGGAGAACTTCCCCAATCTGGCAAAGGAAATAGACTTCCAGGAAGTCCAGGAAGCTCAGAGAATCCCAAAGAAGTTGGACCCAAGGAGGAACACACCAAGGCACATCATAATTTCATTACACAAGATTAAAGAAAAGGAGAGAATATTAAAAGCAGCAAGACAAAATGAGAGAGTTACCTACAAAGGAGTTCCCATCAGACTGTCTGCTGAATTCTCTAAAGAGACCTTACAGGCAAGAAGGGACTGGAAAGAAGTATTCCAAGTCATCAAAGGCAAGGACCTATATCCAAGATTGCTCTATCCAGAAAAATTTTCATATAGAATGGAAGGGAAGATAAAGTGCTTCTCAGATAAGGTCAAGTTAAAGGAGTTCATCATCACCAAGCCCTTATTATATGAAATGTTAAAGGGACTTACCTAAGAAAAAGAAGATCAAAAACACATGTACAGTAAAATGACAGCAAACTCACAATTATTAACAACCACACCTAAAACAAAACAAAAGCAAACTAAGCAAACAATAGAACAGGAACAGAACCACAGAAACAAAGATCATGTGGAGGGTTATTAACAGGGGAGTGGGAGGAGGAGAGAGGGGGAAAAGGTACAGAAAATAAGTAGCATAGATGGTAGGTAGAAAATAGACAGGGGGAGGGTAGGAATGGTGTGGGAAATGTAGAAGCCAAAGAACTTATGACACACTGATATAAACTAAAGAAGAGGGATTGTGGGTGGGAGAGGTGTGTAGGGTGGAGGGGAGAGAAGGGGAGAAAATGGGACAACTGTAACAGCATAATCAATAAAATATATTTTTAAAATAAAATATTTTTAATGCTTTAAAAATAAAAAAAAGAGCTAGCCTCCATCTTCACCAGGATAAGGTGTTTTGTACTCATCCTCCTGACCCTATCTGCATTCCTGCTTTTAGTAATGTCTGTTACCTATTCTGGGACTTACTGGGCTTCTATGTTATGAATTATCTGGCTTTGGGCTTTTGATTTCAACCTCTGATTTTCTGGTATGCTAGATCAGTTACCACTTGCCCATATGAATTTCACCTTCCAAAAATATGTTGCTATTATTCCCTTTGCTAGTCTCTTTGTTCTTGTTTGTTTATGCCTTTTTTTCTCTTTATTATCATTATAGTGCACTTTTGGCATGAAGCAGAGGGAAATATATTTGATCCGCTACATTTACCTGGAATTCCTCTGTCCTACTCCCTATCAACAAAAAGATTGTTAAAATGTCAGCTGGGGGCTTGCCCAGACCTCCAGATTTAGAAAAACTTAGGCCTGTAGAATGTTGGAATTTCCCCCAAGGTTCTATAAATTTCTGAACTGCTCCTGTTCTTAAGGCCATTCTGGATTTGTGACTTCAGGCTCTTTGGTCAACTTAAATTCTTTCTTTACATCAGAAATGTTTTCCCCCATCATTTCCTTATTTTTTCCTCCTCCTCTACCTATTTTTTTTATTCTTTCTTTTGGCAACTTTGTTGTAGGGTGGAGATGAGGGATTTTTCTTCCATATACCTCTTCCATAAGCTTTAAAGAATTATTTTTTATGATTTTCCTTTTTTATTGGGAGAAATAATAATTTATATTCCCTAATTCAATAATCCCCAAGTACAGTCTGTCATTCACTTTCTCCTCAATGGTTTTAATTCCAAGACTACACTTGTCATCTCCATTCAGTCCTCCTTTGCTGCTTGCCGTTTATAACTTTGTTCAAGTTATTACACAGACATAGAATACATGTCAGTCTTGCTGAGAACATGAAATAAACATGGATTCTAATTTTTTGTTATTTCTGAGGAATTAACTTACTTCTGAAGAAGAAAGCAACTCAGTCTCCACATAACTGTGGCTCACATTTTGAATTACAACTTTTTTTCATTTATTCACCCATACACAGGGAGAGCTGTTTGACTTTTTTTAAAAGATTTTATTTATTTTTTGAGAGGGAAAGGGAGGGAGGAAGAAAGGGAGGAAAACATCAATGTGTAGTTGCCTCTTGAGGGTAGGGGCCAGGCCTGCAACCCAGGCATGTGTCTAACTGGGAATTGAACCAGTGACCCTTTGGTTCACAGGCCAACATTCAATCCACTGAGTCACACCAGCCAGGGCTAGTTGACTTTTATTTTTATCCAAAAATAATAATAATAATAATAATAATAATATGATTTTTTATTGTGTTTGTCCTTTCCTTCTCATTTTTCTTTTTTCACATCAAGTAACATCTATTTTTTAATTTACTTTTAATTTAATTTTATTTTATTTTAGAGAGAGGGGAAGGGAGGGAGAAAGAGAGGGAGAGGAACATGTACTGGTCGCCTTTTGCAAGTGCCCCAATCTGAACCCGGGCATGTGCTGACTGGGAATCAAACCAGTGACCTCTAGGTTTGTGAGATGACACCCAACCAACAGAGCCATGCCAGCCAGGGCCAAGTAGCATCTATTTTTATTCTGCTGGTTTCAAAGTTAGCAACACATGTTTGTTTTAAACAAGTTGGAAATTATAGAAAAGCACAAGAAAGAAAGTTAAAATTACTTTACTACACTTGATATTAGCCAAATGCCAATAAGCAGAAAATTAAAATTACTTTAATCATATAACCCAATGATATTTTCTACCAATTCTCCTAAGTTTATGTGTAATTGTCCTTATTCTTTTAAAAATTTTAATTCTGTTTCTATTTTAATTTTATGAATATATTATACATTTACATGGTTCAAAAATTATGAATGTGTATATTTATGAATACATATGTACAAATATGTGAAGAAGTATCCTTTAACATCTTCTTGTACAGTCTCCATCGATAATCACACCCAGCCCACACCAAGTAACCACTGTTATTAGGTGCTTCTATATCTTAACACATACATTTTTATTACCCTTCCCTTTTACACAAATAGTTTTAGAACAATACAGTATTAAGTACACCATTTTGCCCTTTGCATTTTTCACTGATATACTTGGACATTTTTTAAGTCAATACATAGGAAATTTTCTTATTTTTTAAAAGCCACACAATATTCCATTGCGCAATTTATTGGGTACCTATTTATAATTTAAATTGTCAACTTTTGCTATTACAGACAATGTTAAGTACACTAATGATGAATTTGATAGTGCTTTTTTCTTAGTCTGGCTAATCATTCTTTCAAATGCTCAAAACGACATCACAGGCTAGTTTTTATTCTTTTTACTCTATTTCAAACATTTCTGTTAATATTTAGTTATACAATAAACTGCATATATTTAAACTACAAAATTGGATAAATTTTGCTCCCTGATGTGTGTGCATCAGTGGATTGATTGCTGGCCTGCGACCCAAAGGGTAGCTGGTTTGATTCCCAGCGAGGGTACATACCTGGGTTGTGGGCCAGATCCCCATTGGGAGATGTGTGAGAAGCAACCACACATTAATGTTTCTCTCCCTCCCTTTCTCCTTCCCTTCACCTCACTCAAAAAATTAATAAAATTTTTTTAAAATTTTGATAAATTTTGACATGTATGCACCTGCAAAACCATCAACAATCACTACAATCAAGATAATGAACAAATCTGTCATCCCTAAATATTTTCTTGTGCCATTTGTAATCCTCCCTCTTATCCTCACATTCTCAACCTCCAAGAAACCACTGTTATGCTTTCTGACAATGTAAATTAATCTGAATGTTATACATGGAATCATACAGTGGGTACTCTTTTTTTTTGGTCTTATTTCTTCACTCAGTATAATTGTTTCAAGATTCACCCATGCTGTAATATGTATTTTGCTTTTGTCAACAAGTAGAATTTTTTAAATTTTTGTTTATTCATCTACCTATTGATGGACATTTGGGTTGTATACAGTGATTAGTTATTACAAGTAAAGCTGCTAAAAACATTCATATACAAGTCTTTTTACAGATGTATGTGCTTTCATTTTTCATGAGTAAATACCTAAGAACAAAATACTGGATCATATGGCAGATGTCTGTTAAACACTTTAAGAAATTGCCAGACTGTTTTCTAAAGTGACTGACCACGCTGCATTTCCACCAGCAACATTTGAGAATTCCAGTT
The DNA here is from genome assembly GCA_004027475.1 of Anoura caudifer. Classification (NCBI taxonomy): domain Eukaryota; kingdom Metazoa; phylum Chordata; class Mammalia; order Chiroptera; family Phyllostomidae; genus Anoura; species Anoura caudifer. The sequence goes on along the minus strand of PVKU01000586.1, from coordinate 254,516 downwards.
GATTCACATCTTTGTCAACACATGTTGTGGCCAATCCTTTTAATTTTAGCCATTCTAGTAATAAGTAGTATCTCACTGTAGTTTTAATTTACATTTCCTGTTAGGTAATTATGTGCTATTTGCTATTCAAGTGTCTTCCTTAGCGAAGTGTCTGTTCTAACCTTTTACTCATTTTTAAACTGAATTATTATATTTTGAGAGTTTTTTTAAGTTCCTTACCAAATATATAACATGCAAATATTTTCTTCTAGTCTAGGGCTTGTTTTTCATTCACCCAGCATGGTCTTTTGCAGACCAGATTTTCTGATTTTGATGAATCCAATCTGTATGTTTAATCTTTTAAAGATCATCATTTGGTGGTGTTTCTGAGAAATTGTTGTCAAACCCAAGTTCGCAAAGAATACTACTGTGTTGTATTCTAAAAATGTTATAGTTTTAGGTTCTACACTTAAATCAATGATCCACTTTTGATACCAACTTCATTGAGATATATTTCACATACCATAAAATTTGCCCTTTTAACATATACAGTTCAGTGGTTTTAACTATATTCATGATGCTGTGCCTCCATCACTGCCACATAATTTTAGAACACTTTCATCACCCCCAAAAGAAACCTCAGATATCTATCACTGCCCATTCTTTCCTCACCTCAGCTCATGGCAACTGTGAATCTATGTTCAGTTTCTGTGGATTTGCCTGCTATGGACATTTCATATGAATTAAATCATACAATATGTGGCCTTTTGTGTCTGGCTATTTTCACATAGCATGATGTTTCCAAGATTCATTCATGTGGTAGTATGTATCAGCACTTTATTTTTATTGCCAAATAGTATTCCATTGTGTGACTATACCATATCTTGTTAATATTTCAGCTGATGGGAATTTGACTCACTTCTCCTTTTTGGCTATTGTGAATTAAGCCTCTATAGACATTCATGTACAAGTTTTTCTGTGGAATTATATTTTTGATTCTCAATGCTGTAAGTGGAATTGCTGGATCATGTGCTGTATTGTTTTCCAAAGCAACTATATTATTTTGTATTCTCACCAACAGTGTATGAGAGTTCCAATTTCTCTGCATTTTCCCCAGCATTTGTTATTGTCCATCTTTTTGTTTACAGCCATTCTGGTAAATGTAAAGAAGTATTTCATTGTGCTTTGGATTTGCATTTTACTCATGATTGGAGATATTAAGCACTTTGCATTTGCTTATTGGCCACATTTGCATATTTTTGGAAGAAATGTCTATTCCAATCCTCTGCCCATTTTTTTACTTAGGCTATTTGTCTTTTTACTATTGAATTGCAAGAGTTCTTTATAGTGTCTGGATATAAGTGCCTTATCAGATATATGATTTGCAAATATTTTCTCTTATTTTGTGGAGTGTTTTTTTACTTCCTCTTTGATGCTCTTTGAAACACAAAAGTTTTTAATTTTGATCATATTCAATTTATTCTATTTTTTTTTTTTTTGGTTACTTGTGCCTTTGGTGTCACACCTAAGAAAATACTGCCTAATATGATCATGAAGATCTACTCCTACATTTTCTTCCAAGAATTTTATTATTTTAGCTCTTATATTTAGGTCTATGATGCATTTTGAGTTAATTTTTGGTGGGAGGTAGGGGTCTACCTTCATTCTTTTGCATGTGGATGTTCACTTCTCCCAGTACCATTTCGTTGAAAGACCATTCTCCACTCATTGAATCTTAGCATCTTCTCCAAAATCAATTGACCATAAATGTAAGGGTTTATATGTGGATTATTAATCCCATTCCATTGATACATATACTTACCCTTAACCCAGTACTACACTGCACTTTTATAGTGAGTTTTGAAATTGGGAAGTGCGAGTCCTCCAAGTTTATTTTTTAAAATATATCTTTTTTTAGCTATTCTGAGTCCCTTGTATTTCCATATAAATTTTAGGATTAGCTTGTCCATTTCTACAAAAAAAAAAAAACCCACAAAAAACAAAAAACAGGCAGCTGGGATTTTGATAGGATTACACTGAATCCATAGATCTCTTTTGGTAGTATTGCTATCTTAACACATTAAGTCTTTTAGTCCATGAACATGGGATATCTTTCCTCTTATTTATATCATCTTTAATTTCTTGTAGTAATGTTTTGTAGTTTTCAGTGTACAAATTTTGTGCATCCTTGTGAATTTACTCCTAAGTATTATAATTTTTTGAAGCTATAGTAAGCTGAATTGTTTTGTTGATTTGACTTTTGGTGATTCATTACTAGTGTACAGAACTGCAATAGAGTTTTGTGTACTGATCTTGCATTCTGCACTATTATTGAGTGACTTTTGGTAGTTTTCGTATTTCTGGTTATTTATGTATCTGCATTTTGAAATTTATCAACATAAAGTTAATCATGATATCCTCTTATTTTTTTAATACCCATAGAATCTTGCATAATGTCATCTCTCTCAATCCTGATATTAGTAATTTGTGTCTTTTATACCCTGATCAGTGTGGCTAGAAATGTATTAATCTTATTGATCTGAAAATATAAGCTTTTGGTCTCATTGATTTTCTAGTATTATTTTTTAGTTTACTATTTCATTGATTGTTGTTCTAATCCTTTGTCTTCCTTCTGGTTACTTTGTTTCACTTGTTCCTCTCTAGTTTTATAAGGTGAAAAGTTGAAGTTAATGCTTTGAGATATTTCTTTTTCTAATATAGGCATTTAGTGTTATATATTTCCATTTAAATACCACATTAGCTGCATTTAACACATTTTTAGATTGTGTTTTCATTTTCATTCAGTTCACAATTCTAATTTCTTTTTTAAAGATTTATTTATTTATTTTTAGAGAGAGGGGAAGGGAGGGAGAAAGACAGGGAGAGAAACATTAATGTGTAGTTGCCCCTTGTGCAGCCCATATTGGGGACCTGGCCCACAACCCAGGCATGTGCCCTGACTGAAAATCAAACCAGCGACCCTCTGGTTCATAGGTTGGCACTCAATCCACTAAGCCACACCAGCCAGGGTTCTAATTTCTTTTTTTATTTGTTCTTTCATCCACAGATTATTTAGAAGTATGTTATTTAGTTTCCAAATATTTGGATATTTTTCAGATCCATTTCTGTTTTTGATTTCCAATTTAATTCCATTTGATCAGAGAATATACCTAGCATGATTTTAATTCACTTAAGTTTACTGAGATTTGTTTTATAACTGAGGTTGTGGTTTATCCTGGTAAATATTCTTTGTGCACTGGAAAAGAATGTGTATTCTGCTGTCTGCTGTTGTTGTGTGGAATGTTCTATAAATGCCAGTTAGGTTAAGTTTGTTAAAATGTTGTTCAAATCTTCTATACCCTTACTTTCAATCTAGTTGTTATATTAATTATTGAAAGGGGGATGTTGAAGTATCTACCCATAATTGTGGATTTTTCTGTTTCTCCTTACTGTTCTATCAGTTGTGCTTCATGAATTTCAAAGCTCTCTTATTTGGTGAATAAATTGTTTAAGATTGTTATATACTTTTGATAATTGACCCCTATGTCATTATGAAATTACCCTCTATACCCCTTGTAGTAGACAGATATCTTTCTATGTCTGATATTAAAAGAGCCACTCCAGCTTTCATTTGATTAATGTTATAAGCATAGTTATCACTTCTATTTATTTTTTACATACTTGTATTTTATATTTAAAATGGATTTCTTTAGCATACAGTTGGTTCTTGCTTTTTTATTCAACCTGACAATCTGTTTTTGAGTGGGGTATTTAGACCATTTACATTTAAGGTAATTATTGACATGAATAGGTTAAATATAATCTGTTCTTTGTTCCTCCTTTTCTTTTCTTCTGCTTTCTTTCAGATGAAATGAATATTTTTATTCTATTTCATCTTTCCTATCGGCTTCTTAATTATGTTATTTCATCTTAATTATGTTAAGATGTTATGTTATTTTAGTGGTTACTTTAGGGTTTATAGTCTCCATACATCTGTTGTGTTATATGAAATTTATAGGGTCTGCCCTGACTGGTGTAGCTCAGTGGACTGAGCGTGGGCTTTGAACGAAAGGGTTACGGTTCGAATCCCAGTCAGGGCATATGCCTGGGTTGCAGGCCAGGTCCCCAGTGGGGGCCATGTGAGAGGCAACCACACATTGATGTTTGTCTCCCTCTCTTTCTCCTTCCCTTCCCCTCTCTCTAAAAAAAAATAAAATAAAATGTTTTTTTGAAAAAGAAAGAAATTTATAGTCTTATCTTTCTCTTTGTTCTATTTTCTAGTGCTTTATATGTTATAAATGGTGTTGGATAATTTTGGTTATAAATTCATCTGCAACAGGGACTTAATTTAAATAATAATTCCAAGGACTTCTAATCAAGATGATGGCAGAGGAGAAGTTCTGGCCAAAATGGAGGCATAAGTAGAAACCCCTTGCTGTCTTGCACAACCAATCTAAAATCAATAAACAACCAAAAGCTCCAGAAAATCAAACTTCGTGGAACTCTGAAAACCAAGGAATTAAAGAAAAAATCATCCAGAACAACCAGACTGGTAAAGTGGCTAACTATGTGAGCCAACTCAGAAGAACCATGGCAATGCGGCAGGCTGTGCAGGCGGAGCTGGGTGCCCAGCTTGGCAGGCTGCAAGGGAGGGGCTGACTTACAGGGAAAACTGAGGTGCAGAGGTGACTGTGGGCTACAACTGGGGTTGCTGCAGGGGGAGATACTCCCAGCCTCACTCAATAGTTGAAAAGTGGGCTATAGATGAGCAGGCCAGCCACACTGTTCCCTCTCTGGCCCCTCCCGGATAGGTGTTGCTGCAGCAAAGAGGGTTGCCCTGCCTGGGTGAATACCTAAGGCCTCGCCCCCTTACAACCTATCAGATGCACCAAGACAAAGAAATATGGCCCAAATGAAAGAATAGAACATAACCTCAGAACTAAGTGATGAGGAGATTGCCAACCTATCTGATGGAGAATTTAAAGCCCTGATAATAAAATGCTCACAGATCTGATTGAGCTGGGTTGAAAAATGAAAAAACAAATGAAGGATACCCACAGTAAAATAAAGCAAAATATTCAAGGAACCAACAGTGAGAGGAAGGAAACCAGGACTCAAAGCAATGATTTGGAACAAAAGAAAGAAATAAACATCCAACTGGAACTAAATGAAGAAACAAGAATCCAAAAAAATGAAGAGAGACTTGGGAACTTCTGGGACAATTTGAAATATTCCAATATCTGAATTATAGGGATGACAGAAGAAGAACAAGAGCAAGAAGTTGAAAATTTATTTGAACAAATAATGAAGGAAAACTTCCCCAATCTGGCAAAGGAAATAGATTTCCAGGAAGTCCAGGAAGCCCAGAGAGTCCCAAAGAAGTTGGACCCAAGGAGGAACACACCAAGGCACATCATAATTACATTACCCAAGATTAAAATGAAAGAGAGAATCTTAGAACCAGCAAGAGAAAAGAAGAAAATTACCTACAAAGGAGCTCCCATAAGACTGTCAGCTGATTTCTCAAAAGACACCCTTGCAGGCAAGAAGGGGCTGGAAAGAAGTATTTCAAGTCAGGAAAGGTTAAGGACCTACATCCAAGATTACTCTATCCAGCAAAGCTTTCATTTAGAATGGAAGGCAGATAAAGTGCTTCCCAGATAAGGTCAGGTTAAAGGAGTTTATCATCACCAAGCCCTTATTATATGAAATGTTAAAGGGACTTATCTAAGAAAAAGAAGATAAAAAATATGAACAGTAAAATGACAACAAACTCACAACTACCAAAAAATGAACCTAAAAGAAAAGAAAAACAATGAAAACAAAACTAAGCAAACAACAAGAATAGGAACAGAATCAGAGAAATGGACGTCACATGGAAGGATTTCAGTGGGGAGGGGGAAGGGAGGAATAGGGGTCAAAAGTTACAGGGAAGAAGAAGCATAATTAGTAGACATAAAATAGATGGGGAGAGATAAAAAATGGTATAGGAAACAGAGGACTGAAAGAACTTATATGTACAATCCATGGACATGAACTAAGGGTGGGGGAATGATGGAAAGTTGGTGGGGCAGTGTTGAGGGGGAATAGAGGGGAGGAAAATTGAAAAAACTGTAATAGCATAATCAATAAGAATACTTAAAAAAAGATGGTAGCATAGTTAAATACAGCTCATTTCCTCACACAACCACATCAAAATTACAACTGAATTACAGAACAACTATTACTCAGAACTGGCAGAAATCGAGTTGAATGGGAGTCTGACAACTACTGAATTAAAGAAACCACATCCATCCACACTGGTAGGAGGGGTAGAGACACGGAATGGGCTGGTCCCACAGACACATGTGGTAGATAAAAATTCTGTAGGGATATCTTAGAAGTGAGGAGTCCCAGCCCCATACTAGGCCCCCCAGCCCAGGGTTCCAGTGCCAGAAAGGTAAGTCCCCATAACTTCTGGCTGCAAATATCAGCCAGGATTGAGTTGGTGGAAAAAACTTCTGGAGTACCAAGCAGTTCCTCTTAAAGAACCCACACACAAACTTACTCAGACTCCCTCTGAGCTCCAGCACTGGGATAATAGCCTGAAAGGCACCAGTGGCATATAGAGAAGAACTGAAGTGGCTGGCATCAAGGTGTGAGCTGGGGAACAGCTTTCTCCCAAATAGAAAGGCAGGCAGAGCCACAGATGGGTAGGTAGGTGTTATATCTGAGACTCCATCAACCTATCTAACACTTTGTCCCACCCTGGAGATCCCCTGAAGTTTTATCCTACCCAACTTACACCTGTTAACAGTAGCTTTTCCATACAAATGGCTGGTCTTGGCTCAAGCTTCACAACTTCCTAATCCTTTCAAACAAGCAACAGCTGGCCTCAGTGAGGCCCCCAGCCCCGATACCTCTTGTTAAGTATCCCCAGGCCTGGGACTAGCAGCAGCTAGACTAGATTCACAGCTTGGCTCCACCTGGGAATCTCCAAGCCCAGCACAAGTAGCAACATTTCAGATTGCTCTATAGCTCAGGTAGGGTGTCCCCAGGCAAAGCACAGGTGGTGGCTGACCTTGGCCTGTACCACCTGGGAAACCCCAGGACCTGTGCTTCCAGTGGACAACTACAGACCATGTCAGTGTACCCCCGCCCTGCCCCTGAACAGCTGATCCTCCACAAAGGGTGGACATTGGTGGTCAGTGGTCATAGTCAATCCTTGTAGCTGACTGGCCTTGGTAAATCTCTCCCATTGACCTACCAACAGCAATAAAGCCTCAACTACAAAAGGAGGGTGTACTCAGCTCACATGAAGGGCACACCTGAAGTACCCAGCCTGGGTGATAGGGGAGGCTTTACCACCAGACCCTACAGGACACCTACTACATTAGGCCACACTAATCAAGACAGGGAGTCAAAGCAGCCCTACCTAACACATAGAGACAAACACAGGAAGGCTGCCAAAATAAGGAGACAAAGAAACATGGCCCAAATGAAAGAACAGATCAAAACTCCAGAAAAAGAACTAAACAAAATGGAGATAAGCAATGTATCAGAGGTAGAGTTCAAAACAGTGGTTATAAGGATGCTCAAGGACCTTAGTGAGGACCTCAGCAGCATAAAAAAGATCCAGCCAGAGACAAAGGATACACTAATTGAAATAAAGAACAATTTACAGGAAAACAACAGTAGAGTGAATAAAACCAACAATCAAGTCAAAGATTTGGAACATAAGAAGTGACAAACAACCAATGAGAACAACCAGAAGGAAAAAGAATCCAAAAAAATGAGGACAGTGTAAACAGACTCTGCGACAATTTCAAGAAGTCCAACATCCACATCATAGGGGTACCAGAAGGAAAAGAGAAATTGGAAATCTATTTGAAAACATAATGACAGAAAACTTGCCTAACTTGGTGAAAGAAATAGACATCATGTCCAGGAAGCACAGAGTCCCAAACAAGATGGTTGCAAAGAGGCCCACTCCAAGACACATCATAATGAGAATGCCAAAGGTTAAAGATAAAGAGGGAATCTTAAAAGCAGCAATAGAAAAGCAGATAATTACCTACAAAGGAGCTCCTATAAGACTTTCACCTGATTTCTCCAAAGAAACTTTGCAGGCTAGAAGGGACTGGCAAGAAGTATTCAAAGTCAGGAACTTAATCTGTGGGGATCCAATAAGGCCTGGATTTAGGGAACTTGCCTGTAGATCAGCTTTATGTTTGCTTTTCCAATGTTCTCTTAACATGTTATTTCTTATTTTTGGTATTCCTAAATTATTAAAGTAGTATATATTCAAATATCAAAGGCCCATGAGGGTAGGCCTTGGTCATTAATTATTAGGAAAGTCATTTTTCCCTTGACCCAGAATTTAAGTCAAATCACACAAGCTACTATGTTTTCTTGGATGTAAAGGTAAACTTTTTTTTGTTCCACCTTTGCACTGGGGATATACTTTCAGGGCCCTAAATTCATATAGACACTTCGGTTTCAGCTCCCCAGCCACAAGACTTCGTTTCCTATACCTGCCTGAAGTTACAGTCCTATAGCTGCCGTGTCCCCAACAAGCACCGGTTCTTCAAGGTTGACACTGTCTTCACTCAAGTGCTCAGCTTTCTGGTTTTCTGTTTCCTCTTTCTTTTAGAGGGCTCAGCTATATACCTGAAGAATGTCTGAAATATTTTACTCAGTATTTCTCCATAATTACTTGGTTCTCTGTATTGTCAGGATCAGATCTTCCCAATTTACTCTCAACCCACCATCACAAGACCTCCACCTCTATAGTTTCACTGATGCTGTTCCAAAGGCTGTCGATGACAAGGAGACAACACAAGTGATAAAATACCTGACTAAACACGGCCTAAACCATAAAGGTGCTTCAGTTTTCTGAGATAGGTGGACCCAGGAGTGGGCAAGCTGTGTCTATGTCTCTGTAGGCACCTTCTCTGCTCTTGTTGTAGAGGACAGTATAGAACAAGACTTCTGATTTGGAACAGAGGCATATTACAGTGCTGCTCAGATATCTTAAAACATAATCAATCTTTGCTCAAACAGACCTGCAGATTGTGAAGTAACAAGCATACTGTCTCCTAAGGAAAGTGGCTCATGCAGTTTGTTTACTAGTTTGAGTATCAGAGCTTAGTATCAACCCTACCTAGGCTATAGAGTGATAAGAGAATAATTTTTACTTTGACTTTAAATCTGAAGCAGAGAAAAATCATCCAGATTAGTTTATTTGGAAGTGACTGGATTACATTGGACAGAATAGGGGTAGGAGGGCTAGAAGTAGGAACTCTGGGTATAGACAAATAGAGGATTTCCATGTCTGCCTATCTCAGTTTCTCAAATTTGCATCTGCTACATCAGTTTATGTTTCTTCACTTCTAACAGACAATGTGCACCTCAAGGTCAGACATCTTGTATGTGTTTCATTAACATCTAATCCCTCCCTTTCTCCTTCCTCTCTGCCTAGCGCGAGACGTGCAACACAGTAGGTGCTGTACCAAAACATTTGTTTAGTTAAAGATTTTTTTTTTTTTAGTAAATGAATAAATGAGAAATGGAGGTGACTACATTGGGAGGAAACAAGCGTAACATTTTTAAACCAAATCTATTTAACTGTATTCAGAGAGAGAGAGAGAAAGAGACAGAGTCAGAGAGAAAGACTTGGAGAGAGACAGGGAGAGAGAGATTATGAGAGAGAGAGAGAGAACTGCAGATGGAGCAGAGCCACGATCACTGGGTGAAGAGCAGACAACCTAATTGGAGAGCCAGACGGGGCCCCACCTGACTCTTACTGCAGCTGGAAAAAAAAGGACTAGAAGGTTCAGCAGGAGCAGTGTCCCCTCTGCTGCTCCACAGTCACCCCCCTCCACCCTACTCACACTGCTCTGTGAGGAGGCTCGGAAGCAGTGGGGAGGGGAGGCAGCCGAGTTGGGCTTTCCAGAATGAGGCAGGATGGTGTGAGCTCAAACGCCCTGCAATTGCTGGCGACACTTGAGTTATTCACAAAGGCTGGAATTCAAATGAGGCTGGCAGTGCTCCAAGTCGCAGTGACTTGGGAGGAGGGAGAAACGCAAATTAACTATTCATCAGGATCTGAGCATTGCATGGGCTCTGAGTGTTCTCCATCTGCATCCCTCCCTCTCTTGCTGATTTTGGGGGGGAAGGAGGATTCCTCCAGAAACACTTTATCCATCAATCTGGGAGCTGGAGGTAGGGGTGAGGGGGGCTGAAGTTAGGCAGATTTGTCTCATCACATGATGGGGGACCTGTATCATGTGATGACTCCGGTGATGTTGGAGGCAGCATGTGACTCTCAGGACTACGTGGGCTCAAAAACAATTTAAATACAAAAACATAAGCAGGTTCCCCTCCTCTCCTTTGCCTTTTGGTCTGGCTCTCCCTACCTTTGGGTGGGAGCCTGACTGAATGGAAAACCCGTCGTCTTACAGCCACTAACCTGTGAGTGCCCGGGACCTGGAGACCAGGCCCCTCAGCTCGGGTCCCCAGGAGCTGTGCCCCATCATTCTGCAGCCCACTGACTTCCAGGCTGGTAAGTTATGAGCACTTTGAGCAATTATCTGTGAGCCTGCCCTAGACAGCCTCACTGGAAGGAAAGTGCCTGCCGGCCTGGGGGTGTTGCAGCCCTCGGCCCCAAACCTATGCAGGCTTCCTGGGGAGTGGTGCTGGCTGCCTCTAATGGGCTCGGGTGGAAGGGGCTTTTCCCTCTCTCCTCCCTCTCTCCTGCCAGCCTGCCTCCCTCCCATCTTCTGTCTCCCCTCTCAGTCTTGCTCCTCTGAGTCTCTGTCTCCTCAGTCTCTCTTACCTCTCACCTACTCCTTCTCCACCCTCCTCTTATTTCTTCTGATTGATCCCCCCTTTCTGTCTCCCTTTTTCTCTCTCTCCTGCACTGCTTTCTCCTTCACCCTTTAAGATTAATTTTTCGAACACTTAAATTTTATATTTTTCTGCCCAGAACCTTAAAGAGCAACTCCTAAAAACTGGTGATTGGAAATGTACTGAGTAGCCCCTTGTAAAATGTTTCTGCCACTAAGACAATGTAGATGGCCCCGTTCCAGTTGTGGATGTATATGCATGCACCTATGCCTTAAGGGGGATTGATGTAGTTCTTGGGGTTATCATAACCATTTCTTAGGTGGATGATTGTTGGCACGAGATCCTAGCCTAGCTATGGGGTCATAGAGTGATAGAAAGAGCAGTTACAGCAGTTGGGAGACAATGCTCTCTGACCCCATATATCTGACTCTCCATGGAGAACTCAGACCTTAAATCAGGAGACAAAATCCAGTGCTCAATGCTTAGGGGCTTGCTCAGGTGTCATTAGGCATCTCCTAGAGCTGGCTCAGGGATTGAGGCCATGCCTCTGCTGAATTGGGCAAAGCATTGGCTGAGGAACTAGCCATGGAGAAGAGAAATATAAATTTAATCATAGCCATGTCCATAGTCACATGGGAAGGAGATGTTGGCTCTGTCACAAGTTTCTAGTTCACTGTTGCCCAGGTATGTTGACAAGAAATAATTGACAATTATTGAGCACAACCCGCCCAACAACTCAATGAGTAGGTGTTATTTTTATCCCCATTTTAGAGATGGGAAACAAAGGCACAAAGCAGTTTGTTTACTCAGCCAGTGAGTGGTAGAGCTGGTGTCTGAGCCCAGGAAGTTCTCCAGAGCCTGTACAGTGAATTACTATGATAACTTGCCTCCAGAAAGATCTACCTGCATTACTATGTAACAGGTTAGTGTGCAAAGTTCGGGGCTACCTTTGTGAATAGAACATCCTATTCTCATGGAGTTTACACTGCAGTGGACAAGGCAGTTATTAAACATATTATCACACAAGACAATATCTTATTTCAAATGAGGGTATTTGCTAAGAAGGAAACTAGCAGGGCACTATGAAACTATGTAACTGGAGCCCTGGCTGGTATAGCTCAGTGGATTGAGCGCGGGCCTGTAAACCAAGGGATCGCGGTTCAATTCCCAGTCAGGGCACATGCCTGGGTTGCAGGCCAGTTCCCGGCAAGGGATGCAGGCCAGTTTCCGGCAAGGGATGCACGAGAGGCAGCCATACATTGATATTTCTCTCCCTCTCTCCCTTTCTCCTTCCCTTCCTCTCTAAAGATAAATAAATGAAATGTTTAAAATAACCTTTAAAAAAAGAAACTATGTAACTGGAGACATACTTCTTTTGGAGAGTGAAGGGGAAGATTTGGTCAAAAGAGAACCCTCTGTAGATGTCATATTTAAGTTGTGATGTGAGAGAGGAGCAACAGTCAACAAGGTACAAAGCCAGCAAGAACATTCCAGATGGAGGGAATAGCATGTGTGAGGGACTTGAGGTGGGGAAGAGCTGGGACCACTTCAAGAGCAGCAACAGTGCTGATGGGCTGAGCAAAATATGAGTGGGACCATGATGAGGCCATCAGATTATGGGGGCATTATTAAGTGGCTGTTTTATCCTAGGGTCAATGAACAATGATGAAAGCATTTTAAGTAGACAAGTAACACAATCAGATCTGCAATCTAAAAAGACTTCTTCAAGAGGTGTATCTGTTAGTTTTTGCTGCATTACAAACTACTCCAAGACTTAGTGACTCAAAACAACAATCATTTATAGCTCATTATGTTGGGTGTTGTCAGTTGTAGTAGGAATCGTCTGGACAGTACTTCTGTCCCTGCCTGGGATCACTTATGCAGCTAGTCAGCTGACAAGTTGGCTGCAGGTGGTTGATCTTAGATGGGGTCACTGTGTGTCTGCAGATTGGCAGGAGCAATTGAAATCAGGCAGGCCATGTGTCTCCATATCAAGTGAGCTAGCCCAGTTTTCTTCATATGGTGGTGGGTTCCAAAAGCAGCAAGAGTGGGGAGCCCAATGCACAGGAATTTTTCAAACATCTGCTTATGTCATATTTGCTACTGTACCACCGGTCTAGACATTATGTGGTCAAGGAATGGAGAGACTTACCTGGAGAGACATACCTCTTGACAAGAGGAACTACAAAATATTGTGTCTATACGTTTCCATTTTCCTACATGAATTCAAATTGATAAGCTTGATACTGTCTTCCTCTATTATAGGATGAACTGAAATCCAAGAAGAAATCTAGTACCAATTTTGCTATGATGGGAGATAAACTTAGACTTGGTCATATATCAGCCTTTGCTTTCTGCTGAGAACAAGCAGGGACGTGAGCATCAGTTTTGGACATGGATCAGGAAGGTATCTAGAACGTGATGTAGAAATGTCTCCTCTTTTCATGGGGTATTTGGGAATGACTTGGAGTCCAGGAAGACTTGTGAGATTGTTACCCTAGAATAAAACTCAAGCCATATCAAATTCAGAATGTATTTTAAGGGGTCTAGGCAAGGCAACAGCATGTACAAAGTCCTAAGGGAAGGAAGTAGTCAGCTTGCTTGGGAAATAGGAGGTAATTTAGTTTAATGGTAGAAATTACAGTGGAGATGAAATGGGAGTAGACAGATAAGGACAATGCTTTAAGAGGTAAAAAGTACAAGCCATGCTGATGGATTTGATAGTAGTTGAAGAAAAGAGACATATGAATGAAGCCCTCCAGACTGGTAATACTAGGAGAGGATTAGAATATTTGGGGGATGGTAGGAGGAAGAGAGCAGAAAAAAATTGAGCATTCTATCAATGGGTCAAATGTTGCTGAGACACTGAGGCAACTGAAGACAGGAAAGTGTCTATTTGATTTGGCAACATAGAAATTGCTGAAGACTTTGACAAGAGCAATTTTGGTGAATTGGTGAGAATGGAAATCACACCGGAGTGGGTTAAGGAGTGAATGAAGGTAAATAAACTGTAAAAGGGGTAATAGAAATCAGACAGTGTTTAGATATAGGTCAGGGGAACTGTCTTGATTTTATGTTTAGCTTAAAAATCAAAAGTATGAGGATCCTCTAGATCATGTAACCTACTGGAGCTGTCCAGTTGAAAGGGAGAAGGAATGGGATCCAAAATGTATGTGAATGAACAGGTTATGATATATTTTTATTTTTCATAGGAAGGAATAATGAGAAAAAAAGATAGAGCAGATATGTGAAAGTTTGTATATTTCATGTTGAAAGGATGAACAAATTTCCTATCTGACAACTTTTATTTTTACCATGTAGTATAAGGCAAGGTCATTAGCAGGGAGAAAAAGAGGTAGAAAGAGGGAAAAGGAGAACACATACAATGGCCATCTCAGAGAGGTAGAAATAAGCACTGTAAAGAGAGTAGTGCTGCTGGGCAAAGCAAAGTGCCCTTTAAGAACAGAAAGCATGTAATGGGCAGCCTTCTCTAACGTCATTCAAGAGCTTCAGTTCAAGCACCTGGTGATGGTAGAGTTTCTTCAGGTTAAAGTTCTGCTGGACAAGCTTCACAGAAAAGAAAAAGGTAGGGATGTTGGAGAGGTTGACAAGGGTGTGACTGTCAAAATGAGCCACAGAATCTACCTGGGTCAGAATGGGAATGGAATCTGGTAGGAATAATGGAGAATGGGTAAGTGTAGGATCAGTGGAATGGAGGTTATTAGGAAGTTAAAAGCTGTGTTCTTGGGGGTAGTCTATCTCTAGCATCATGTGAGAGCTTGTTAGAAATGCAGAATCTCATGCCAGATCTTCTGAATCCAAATCTATATTTTAACCAGATTCCCCAGGTGATTCATATGCCCATTGAAGACTGAGTAGCAATGATGGAGATTGTCTTGTAGGGGAAAGGGTATTATTCTGTGCAAGGTGAGAAGTGGAATTAACCCCAAAATGTTCCTTTCAAAACAGCCTTGATTTAGCAAAAATTTCTTTTTTGCCTGGTATTTATTTTAGCTTAATTTTTAGTATGCAGATTTTCAAACATTAAAATTTCATGAAACCGTGTGTACCATCTTTAGCTTCAGTAATTTTCAGCTCATGGAGAATCTTGTGTACCTTATACTATTCCTCCCACCAAGGATTATTTTAAAAGATGATTTAATTTCATCTGTAAATATTCAGTAACTAGCTCTCAAAGACAAGGACACCCCCATTTCTAAAGAACCACTATACCATTACCACATTCCCATAGAATCAAGAATCAATCCTTATTATCATCAAATATCCAGTTAATGTTTATATATCAATTGTCATGATATGTAATTTGTTTGGGATCCATGCATGGCAATTTGTTAAAATGTCTCTTAAGTCTTGCAATTTCCAGGCTCTTTCTATATCTCCTTCTTTTCCCTTGAAATTTTGTATTGAAGAATCAAGATAATCTGTTTTCCAGATTTCCCCCCAATTTAGACTGGTGATTGCTTGCTCATGGTATATTTTGATGTAAATATGTTTCTCTGCTCTTTGTATTCTCTGTAAACTGGTCATTAGACCTAAAAAGAGTTGCTTTTGAGAAAAACTTTTATGGTGAAATATATCACATAAAACATGTATAAAAAATATATATGTACAGTCTAAAGAATAAAAATATCATGTAACAACCACCTAGTATCTTAGAAGCCCTCTAATAGCATCCTTGTTCATCTTTATTAGAGGTAAACCCTATTTTGACTTTTGTAATAATAATTTCCCTGCTAGTTTTATCACCTATGTGTGATAAAAATACAACTTTTAAGTTGTATGTAAATGCAATCATACCACAGATATTTTTCTGTAATATTTATTTTGTTCAATATTTTATTTTTTAAATTCATCCGCATTTATATTTGTAGCTGTTGTTCATTCATTTTCACTGATGTATAGTAATCAACCATATGAATGTACATAGTTTATTCATCCATTTTACTCTTGCTGGGCATTTGTCCCCACTCCCCAGTTTGGGGGTATTATGAATAATGTTGCTGTGGACAATCTTGTACATGTAATGTGTACTTGTGCAAGAATTTCTGTAGGTATTTTTCTAGAAGTAAAAGTGCTAGATCACAGAGTATACAAAAAAGAAAAAAAAATCAAACTGTTTTCTGCAAGTTGATTTTGTTTCTTTCCAATCCTTCACCTTTTAATTTCTTTTTGTTGCCTCATTCTACCAACTAAAGCTTCTAAAACAGTAAAATAGAAATGGCAAAAGCACTTATCCTTGTCTCATTTTGATCTCAAAGGGAAAGCATTCAATGTTAAACAATTAGGTAACTTGTTTGCTGAAAGGGTTTTTAAAAAATTTTTGTCAGATTAAGAACATTCCTTCTCTTCTTTGCTCAGAGTTTTTATTTTTAAATCATGAACATTTTAAAAATGTTATCATACTTTTTCTGTGTCTTTTGAGATTATTAAATGATTTTCCTACTTTATTCTTTTAGTATAATGAATTATATTATTTTTTCAAGCTTTATCAACATGTTATTAACATATAACATGTAAATTTAAGGTACACACATGGTGATTTGATGTACATATCTATTATGACATGATTACCATCATAGCATTAGCTAACATCTCCATCACATCATGTTATTACATTTGTGTGTGTGTGGTAATAACATTTAAGATCTACTCTTAACAACTTTCAAGAATATAATACAGTACTGTTAATTAAAGTCATGATGCAGTACATTGGATCCCCAGTAATTTATTCATCTTATAGCTGGAAGTTTATACCCTTAAATCAACATCTTCACATTTTCCCCACCTTCTAGACCCTGATAACCAACTTCCTATTCTCTATTTCTGTGAGTTCAAATATTTAAATCCCACATATAGGTGAGAACATACAATGTTTGTCTTTTTCTGTCTGACTTATTTCACCTAGCATAATGCCTATTCATGTTGCCACAAAATGCAGGATTCCCTTCTTCATTTTATGGGTGAATAATATTTATTGTGTATATGTGCCACAGTTTCTTTATGCATTCACTCACCAATAGACACTTAAGTTATTTCTATGTCTTGGCTATTGTGAATAATGCTGCACTGAACATGGGGGTACAGATACCTCTCTGAGGTAGTGATTTTATTTTCTTCAGATATTTACCCAGAAGTGAAATTGCTGAATCATATGGTAGTTTATTTTAATTTTTTGAGGAATGTCCATACTGTTTTTCCATAGTGTCTCTACCAATTTACATTCCCACCAACAATGTACCAGGGTTCTCCGTTCCCTACATCCTCACCAACACTGTGTCTTGTGTTTTGGATAATAGACGTTTTACCAGTTGTAAGGCGATAGTTCATTGTAATTTTGATTTGCATTTTCCTGATTAGTGATGTTGAGTACATTTTTATGTATCTGTTGGCTATTCGTATGTCTTCTTTGGGAAAATGTCTATTTAACTCCTTTGTTTATTTTTAATTGGATGTCTTCTTTTTTTCTATTGGGTTGTAAGAGTCACTTGTATACTTTGGATAATAACCCTTTATCAGATAAGATGGTTTACAAATATTTTTCCCAATTTATAGGTTGTCTTTTTATTTTGCTGATTTTTGCTTTTGCTGTGCAGAAGCTTTTTAGTTTAATGTAGTCTCACTTACTGACTTTCTCTTTTGTTGCTTATGCTTTTGTTGTCATATCCTAAAAATTGTTTCTAAGACCAGTGTCAAGGAGCTTTCCCCCTATGCTTTCTTCTAGTAGTTTTACAATTTCAGGTCTTACATTTAAATCCGTAATTCATTTCCATATAGTTTTTGTGAGTGGTGTTAAGATAGGGGTCCAATTTCTTTCTTTTGCATGTGAGTATACAATTTTCCTAACACTTTTTTTTTTTGAAGAGATTTTTCTTTTCCCTTTGAGTATTCTTGGCTCCCTTGCCAAGTATTAGTTGACTGTAGAGGCACTGGTTTATTTCAGGGCTCTCAATTCTTTCCCATTGGCCTATGTGTCTGTTTTTATGCTGGTACCATAATATTTTGATTACTCTAGCTTTGTAAAAACGTTTGTGGGTAAGAATGTAGAAGGTGTTGCCTGATTCTGGGTTCAGAACTGTCAGCCTGTGGGTCTTATTTTGAATTAACAAAGAAACTGCACCAAATAAGCTGACATTAGGAAAAAAGCAGACAGGTGGTTTAAAGGATTCCTGTATGTACACCTCTTCCTGAGTTTCTATCTTGTGTTTTTCCAGCTCATAGATATATATCAAGAATAATTTGTTGTAGCAGTGCAGAATATGATCAAGTCAATGTTGGTCAGTGTGCCCACAAAACTCTGCTCCTTACTATCCCCAAATGGGGCAGCTCATACACCATTAATAACCAAAGCAAAACAAGCTTCCTCCACCTGCGGGGAAGTATTAAATACGACCAATTCAGAGCATGTGACAATCAGGTCATAGCAATGACAAGACTTCATGACATAGACCTGCTATTATTGGATTCTGGGGTTTCTTAAGGGTGCTCATTTTCCCAGAACTTGAAACTATCTCAAGAAGTGACCATCTCCATTGCAAGAAGCACTGGCTGGGTTTGTTTATTTTAGGAAGCTCACTCTCTTCTTTCTTAATGAAGGCATTTATGGTTTTAAACATCCTTGTTAGAAGAATCCTGGATGCTTTACTGCATCCCATGAGTTTTGGTGTGTTGTGTTTCCATTTTCATTTGTGTCAAGATATTTTTATATTTCACTTTTGATTTCTTCTTTGACCCATTGCTTTTTCAAGAGCATGTCGTTTAATTTCCACACATTTGTGAATTTTCCAGTTTTCATCTTGTAACTGATTTCTAGTTTCATGACACTGTGGTGAGAAAAGATACTCATTATGACTTCAATTATCTTATTGAATACATTGGCCAAGGCTTGTTTTGCAACCTAACATACACTCTATTTTGGAGAATATTCCATGTGTGTTTGAGAAGAATGTGTATTCTGCTGCCGTTTAGTGGAATGTTCTATATATGTCTGTTAGGTTCATTTAGTCTTAGGTATAGTTCAAGTCTAATGTTCAATAATCTATCCATTATTGATATGAGGTATTAGAGTCACTTATTATTGCATTGCTGTCTCTTTCTCCCTTCAGATCTGTTAGCATTTGCTTAATATATTTAAGTGTTCTAATATTGGGTGCATATATATTTATAACTGTTATATCCTCTTGATGAATTATCACTTTATGATTATATATTGACCTTGTCTCTTATTACTGCTTTTGACTTAAAGCCTATTTTCTCTGATATACTTATAATACCCCTGTTCTCTTTTGGTTTCCAATTTTATGGTATATATTTTCCCACCCCTTTGCTTTGAACCTATTTGTGTTCATAAAGCTGAAGTGAATCTCTTGTAGGAAGCATATAGTTGGGTATTGCTTTTTAATCCATTAGCCACTCTATGACTATTAATTGGAGAATTTAATCTATTTACACTTAAAGTAATTATTGATAGGTAAGGACTTACTAATGCCATCTTATTGCTTTATAACTGTTTTTGCAGTTTCCTTGGCTTTTTCCTCCTCTTTTGCTGTCTTTCTTTGTGACCTGATGGTTTTCTGTAGTGGTATGCTTTGATTTCTTTCTCTTTATCACAATTTTGTGTATCTACTGTAGGTTTTTGCTTTGTGATTACCACAAAGATTACATAAAACATCTTACAGACATAACAGTATTTTAAGTTGATAACTTTGATTGCATACAAAAACTCTACCCTTTTACTCCCTCCTATGTTTTATGTTTTTGACGTCTCAATTTATCTCTTTTATATTGTATATCCACTAATTATTGTAAATATACTTATTTTTTATAAAAGAAAGTTTATTTAGACAGTCATAGAGGTAGAAGAACTGAGCTGTAGAAGAAATGGGATCAAGAAACATGCTACAAAAGTAAGAAAAATGCACCTGGGGGAAGGAAGTGGGGAAAGACATGAATGTGCTCCATAGAGAGAGCTGCCTAGCTATCCTTATTTTTAATACCTTTGTCCTTTAAACCTTGATACCATAGTTAAGCCATTAACATGCCACCATATTACTTATTAAAGTATTTTGAATTTGACTATAAAATTACCATTACCAACCAGTATGTTTTATATTTTCATGTTACTAATTAGTGTCCTTTCATTTCTACTTGAAGAACTTCTTTTAGCATTTTTTTCAGGTGGGCATTTAAGTTGAATAGTAAAAGACTGGTTAATGATTAAAATGCATCATAAAACCTTCAGAAGAAAAGGAGAATGTTTGTGGACCACTTGATTTGTGTGTGTGGCAGTTTATTATTATTATTCTATTACAATTGTTCCAATTTTTCCCCATTTGCCCCTCCTCTGCCCAGCCTACCCCTGCTCCTGCAGTCAATCCCCACACTGTTGCACATGTCCCTGGGTCATTTATACATGTTCTTTGACTAGTCTCTTCCCCTCCTTTCCAACATTATCCTCTTTCCCCCTCCCATCTGGCTACTGTCAGTCTGTTCCATGTTTCCATGTTTCTGGTTCTATTTTGCTCATTAGTTTATTTTGTTCATTAGATTCCTCTTATAAGTGAGATCATATAGTATTTGTCTTTCACTGACTGGCTTATTTCACTTTTATTATTTATTATTTATTCAGTATAATATTCTCCATTTCCATCCATGCTGTGGCAAAAGGTAGGAATTTCTTCTTTCTGCTATGTAGTATTCCATCATGTAAAGGTACCAGTTTTTTGATCCACTCATCTACTGATGGGCATTTAGGCTATTTCCAGAACTTACCTATTGTAAATAGTGCTTCTATGAACATAGGGTGCATAAGTTCTTTTGAATTGGTGTTTCAGGATTCTTAAGGTATATTCCAAGCAGTGAAACCACTGGGTCAAAAGGCAGTTCCATTTTTAATTTTCTGAGGAAATTCCATACTGTTTTCTACAGTAGCTGCACCAGTCTGCATTTCCACCAACAGTGGACTAGGGTTGCCTTTTCTCCACATCCTTGCCAGTGTTTGCTGTTTGTTGATATATTAATGATAGCCATTCTGACAGGTATGAAGAAATAGCTCATTGTGGTTTTAATACGCATCTCTCTGATGGCTAGTGATGCTGAACATCTTTTCATATGTTTATGGACCATCTGTATGTCCTCCTTGGAGAAGTGTCTATTCAGGTCCTTTGCCCACTTTTTTAATTGGGTTCTTTTCTTGGTATTGAGTCATATGAGTTCTTTATATATTTTGGAGATTAAACCCTTGTCCAATGTATCATTGGCAAATATGTTCTTTCATACAGTCAGTTCTCTTTTCATCTTGATGATGGTTTCTTTAGCTGTGCAGAAGCTTTTTAATTTGATGTAGTCCCATTTATTTATTCTTTCCTTTGCTTCCCTTGTCCTTGGGAGACATAGTGGCAAAAGTATTGCTACATAGGATATCTGAAATTTTCCTGCCTATGTTTTCCTCTAGGAGTTTTATTGTGTCACAACTTATGCTTAAGTCTTTTATCCATTTTGAGTTTATTCTGGTGTATGGTATAATTTGGTGGTCTAGTTTCATTATTTTCATGTACCTGTCCAGTTCTCCCACCACCATTTATTGAAGAGACTATTTTTACTCCATTGTATGCATGTGCCTCTTTTGTCAAATATTAATTGACCATAGTGACATGGGTTTATTTTTTGGCTCTCTATTCTGTTCCATTGATCTATGTGTCTGTTCTAATGCCAGGACCAGGCTGTTTTGATTACAGTGGCCTTGTAGTATAGTTTTATAACAGATATTGTGACCCCTCCAACTTTAATTTTTTTTCTCAAGATTGCCAAGGCTATTCGGGGCATCTTTGGTTACATATAAACTTTTGGAGTATATGTTTAGGTCTTAGTAAAATATGCCATTGGCATTTTAATAGGAATTGGGTTGAATCTATACATTGCTTTGGGTAATGTTAACATTTTAATGATGTTAATTCTTCCAATCCATGTACAGGGGTGCTCCCATTTATTTGTATCTTCCTTAATTTCTTTCTTCAGTGTTATATAGTTTTTCAAATACAGGTTTTTTACTTCCTTGGTTAAATTTATACCTAGATCCTTGATTTTTCTTGTTACCATCATAAATAGGTTTTTTCATGGTATCTCTTTCTGATAGTTCATTGTTGATGAACTATCAATGAAAATGCCATTGATTTCTGAATATTGACTTTGTATCCCACTACTTTGACAAATTCGCTTATTTGGCAAGTAGTTTTTTGGTGGAGACTATAAGGGTCTTCTGTGTACATTATCATGTTGTCTGCAAACAATGACAGTTTTACTTCCTCCTTTCCAATTTGGATGTCTTTTATTTCTTTTTCTTGTTTGATTACTGTGTCTACAACTCCCAGTACTAGCCACAAGAGTGGTGAAAGTGGTGAAAGCAGACATCCTTTTCTTGTTCCTGACCTTAAAGGAAAGCTTTTAGTTTTTACCCATTGAGTATGATATTGGCAGTAGATTTCTCATATATGGCCTTTATTATGTCAAGGTATGCTCCCTCTATTCCCACTTTGCTGAGTATTTTTATCATAAATGGGTACTGGATTTTATCAAATGCCTTTTGAGCATCTGTTGATATGATCATGTGGTTTTTGTCCTTCATTTTGTTTATGTGGTGTATTATATTTATTGATTTGTGAATATTGTACCATCCTTGCATCCATGGGATAAATCCCACTTGATCATGGTGTATGATCTTTTTAATGTATTGCTGGATCCAAATTGAGAATATTTTGTTGAGGATTTTAGCATCCACGTTCATCAGATACATTGACCTGTAATTTTCTTTCTTTGATGTGTCTTTACTTGGTTTTGGAATTAGGATAATACTAGCCTCGTGAAGAAGTTTGGTGAGATTTCCTTCTTCTTAAATTTTTTTTTGGAAAAGTTTGAGATAGATAGAAGTTACTTCTTCTTTGAATGTTTGATAAAATTCACCTGTGAAGACATCTGGTCCAGGCCTTGTGGGTTGGGAGTTTTGATTATTTCTTCAATTTCACTAGTTTTTGTCAGTCTATTCAAGCTTTCTGCTTCATCTTGATTCAGTTTTGGAAGATTGTAGCCTTCTACAGATTTATCTATTTTGCCCAGTTTATCCAATTTCTTAGCATAAAGTTGTTTATAATAATTTCTTACAATCTTTTGTATTTCTGTGTTATCAGTTGTTACTTCTATTTTATTTCTGATTTTATTTGAGTACTCTCTTTTTTATTGATGAGTCTGGTTGAAGTTTTGTCTATTTTGTTTATCTTTTCAAAGATGCAGCTCCTGCATTCATCGATCCTTTGAATTGTTGTTTTTTGTTTTTGTTTTTGTTTTTAGTCTCTATGTCATTTAATTCTGCTCTGATCTTGAGTATTTTCTTCATTCTACTTTCTCAGAGTTTTGTTTGTTGTTGTTCCTCTAGTTCTTTCAGATGTAGGTTTAGGTTGTTTATTTGAGATTTTTCTATCTTCTTTAGGTAGGCCTGTATTGCTATTGCCTTCCCTATCAGAACTGCCTTCACTATGTCCCACAGGTTTGGGGTTGTTGTGTGTTCATTTTCACTTGTTTCCAGGTACCATTTAACTTCTTCCTTGATATCATTTTTAACCCATTCATTATTTAATAACATGTTATTCACTCCATGTATTTGAATGTTGTTGACTTTTTTTTTTTTTTTTTGAGGCCGGTTTCTAGTTTCAAGCCATTGTGATCAAGAAATGCTTGATGTGATTTTAATTTTCTTGTATTTATTGAGGCTTGTTTTGTGTCTTGTCATATGGTCTATCTGTGAAATGATCCATATGCATTTTAAAAGAGTCTATATTTTGCTTCTTTGGGGTGAAATGCTCTATAAATATCAAGTAAGTCCATTTGAACTAGGATGTCACTCAATGACACAATGTCCTTGTTGATTTTTTATTTGGACAATCTATGCATTTCTGACAGTGGGGTGTTAAAACACTCTATGATGACTGTATTGCTGTTGATCTCGTTTTTAAAGTCCTCCAAGATATTCCTTATATATTTAGGTGATCCCATGTTGGGTGCTCTTTTGTTGGGTGCATATATGTTTACGAGGGTATATGTCCTCCTGTTGGACAACTCCCATAGTATTGGGTAGTGACCTCCTTTGTCTCTTGTTATGGCCTTTGCTTTGAAGTCTATTTTGTCTGATATTAGTATTGCTATCCCAGCTTTCTTTTCATGTCCATTTACTTGGAATATTTTCTTCTATCCCTTCACTTTCAGCCTGTGTGGATCTTTTCTTCTGAGATGTGTCTCTTGTAGACAGCATATATGAGGATTGTGTTTTCTTATCCATTCAGCTATGCTATTTTTTGATTGGATCATTTAATCCATTTACATTTAAGATATTATTGATAGGTATTTATTCATTACCATTTTTTCTCTTGTGCCTGTGTCCCTCTCTCTCTCTTCTTCATCTTCTTAAACCATTCCCTTTAGCATCTCTTATAATGCTGGTTTAGTGGAGATGTACTCATAGGTTTTTGTTTTTTTTATAGGAAGCTCCTTATTTAGCCTTCCATTTTAAATGATAGCCTTGCTGGATAGAGTAGTCTTGGTTGCAGATCTTTGCTTTTCATTAATTGTAATATTTCATACCATTCCCTTCTGGTTTATAGTGTTTCTGTTGAGAAATCAGCTGATAGCCTAATCAGAACTCCCTTGTATGTTACTAGCTGTTTCTCTTTTACTGCCTTTAAGATTCTCTCTTGTCTTTACATTTTGCCATTTAATTATGATGTGTCTTAGAGTGGACCTCTTTCAGTTCTGCCTGATTGGGGCCCTTTCTGCTTCCAGAACTTGAATGTTTTTTTTCTTCACCAAGTTAGGGACGTTTTCTGTTATTATTTCTCAAACAGCTTTTCTAGCCCTTGCTCCTTCCCTTCTCCTTCTGGTATCCCTACGATGCACATATTATTACATTTCATGTTGTCCTCCAGCTCTCTTAAACTATCTTATTTTTTGTCTTTTTTTCATTTTGTTGCTCTGACTGAATTTTTTTTCTACCTCATCTTCCAGCTCACTGATTCAGTCATCTACTTTATCTAGCCTGCTTTTCATTTCTTCTAATGTATTCTTCATTTTGGATATTGTATTCTTCATTTCCTCCTGGTTGTTAATCATGGTTTCTATGTCCTTTTTCATGCAGATGTAGTTCCCACTAAGCTCCTTGTAGTTCTGAGTTCCTTTAGTATCCCTATAAACATTAATTTGAACTCTATGCCTGATAAATTGCTTGCCTTGATTCATTTTACACTTTCTCTGGGGATTCCTCCTTTCCTTTCATTGGGTTTTTTTTCTTTGTCTCCACCTTTTAGGTGACTCTTCTTATTAGTTTCTGCATGTTATATTGATCTACTTTGACTCTCTGTCTTTGTGTGGTGGCCTTCTGTGGTAGGAGACCTCTGGGACTCAGAGGAGCACTTTGCTTGAACTCTTGAGCTGGATGCTCTAAAGATGCCCTTTATGCAGTTTGTGTGGTCCCTTTTGTTTTAATTGGGTTTTGGTAATTGTTGATTTGTTCATTGGTGGGTTCTCCCTTCCAGCTGCCTGATCAAGAATCACAAACCCCACCATGTCTTGTATGCTGTTGTATGAGAGCTGCCAGAACAAAAGAAAACAAGCCAGCAAACAAAAACCACACCAGCAGAAATAACCCCAATCATGACTACACTATCAACAACAAATGAACTAAGGTTAATAAAAGTGGAAAGAGAATAAGACTATTATACAAAAGGAAAAAAGAATATGAGGTGACTAACAGAAAGAAAAATGATTTTGAGAGGATAGAGGGAGGAGAAATAATAAGACTGGGGAATAGAAACAAGGCAAAGAAAACGAGAAGATAAAATTTACAATGTAAGTAAAATAAGGAGGGATTAGGGCAAAATGGAGTAAGACATGGGAAAGGTACAATATGAGGTTTGAAAAAGAGAAAAAAATGGTGAAAAAAAACAGGAACAAATTGAAGAAATACAATCACTGCAGATATGTATGACAAATGAACTAAGATTAATGAAGGTGGAAAGAGAATAAGAATATTATAAGAAAGAAAAATAAAAGAAAAGAAAACAAGATTGTGAGATGTCTAAAGGAAAGAAAAATGATTTTGAGAGGATAGAGGGAGGAGAAATAATAAGTGCAAGGGTTAGAAACCAGGCCAAGAAAGGAAGAAAATAAAATTTAAAATAAAAATAAGACAAAGCAGGAGAAAGGTGAAGTGGAGTAAAGCAGGGGAACAGTAAAACATGAGATTTAAAATTTTAAAAATGATGAACTAGGAATAAAAATGAAGAAATGCAAAAACAATCCACAATATCAGTGACAACTGAGCAAATGTTAATAAAGGTGGAACAAGAATAAGGATATTATAAGAAAGAGAAAAAGAATGTGAGATGACTAATGGAAAGAAAGATGGATTTGAGAGGATGGCGGGAGGAGAAATAGTAAGAGTGAAGAATGAAAAGGCATAGAAAGGGAAAGAATAAAATTTAAAACAAAAATAAGAAAGAGAAGGGTGAGGTCAAAATGGAGTAAGAGAAGGGAAGAGTAAAATATGAGATTTGAAATGAAACTAAAATAAAATAAAAACAAAAAATAAATATATAAATAAAATTAAAATTAAAAAAGTGAAATAATAGAAACAAAATTGAAGACAAAGATAATGTCAAAAAGCTATGCAGAAGAATAATAATGCAAATAATGAAAAAGAACAAGAACTTCATCTCAGCAGAGTCCAGTGTTTGTTTGCTTACTGTGTTCTCCTTCTGGACCCATCCCTGGTAATGTCAGCTGGTGTCCCAGTCTAGCTTTAGGCAGCTTGTTTGAAGCTACAAACAATCTACAGTCTGTGGCTCTCTCCTTCAGGTTTGGCCGGTCCTTGCTCTTATGCCCTTCGGGCTTTTAATCAGCACATGTTCCAGAGGTGGTTCATCTGACATCCAAAAGCACCACATGTACCACCTACACCTGCCTCTAGAGAGGGCTTCTGGTGTGATCAGGAGAGTGTGATTCTTGGTTCTCTCCTGGGAAGAAGCACTGTTCAGTCTTCAGGGAAGATAGTGGGTGTGTTCCCCAGCCCCTGTGCCACATGTCTTGGTCTGTCCCAGATTATTTCCAACAATGTGTAGTTTCTGATGAATTAGCTCTCTGTTTCATGTGAGGGGTCAATCTGTGTAAAAAGGTAAGCTTTCTTGCTTGGTGATGGCAGCTCTGTGTGAGAGCCAAGGCAAGGCGTGGCCCTGAATACCTCTTGCTGTGCCAATTTCTAATCTCTCTGCTCTGCTGTTTTCAGTGGAATTAGGGACTGTCAGGGAGCCCAGTGTCTGAAGTTCATAAAGGGCTCCTTTGGGGATTCTCTTTCTTTGTCCTGAGGATATGTGCCTGGCAGGGTTTATTGAGCTTGGCCTTATTGTTCTTAGGAGTTTCAATCCTGCAGGTGGGGGAATGGGCAAGCCTTCCTCTTCCCAGAGCTTTGTACCCTGTGGTGTGAATGGCCCTGCCTAGCTGCAAAGAATGCAGACACTCAGCTCTTACCTGCTCAGCTCCAAGCCCAATGCTCTTGCTGGAGCCTCAGACTCAAACCCTGCATTTTGCACACATCCCCCCACTTGCCAGCCACACTGGGTCTCCACCTCATCATGCAATCTTCTACTTTCCTTGCCAGCTAGACTCACTGGGCACAAACCACTTTCAATATAGCCTCTTTGCTGGCAAGGCAGCTGAGCATGCATTTTGGGTCCTTGTTGAGCCATGTGTCAGCTCCTCCTTTTAAAAAGTCCCTATGTGGATGACCTTCCAGCCAAGATGGAGGCATAGGTAGATGCACTGTGCCTCCTCGAACAACCAAAAGAAGGACAACAAATTTAAAAACAGAAAACAACTAGAACTGCCAGAAAATTGAACTCTATGGAAGTTTGACAACCAAGGAGTTAAAGAAAAAATGTTCATTCAGGCAAATAGGAGGGGCAATGATGGGAGGCTGGGGCTGAGAGGACACATGGCAAGGCAATGGCTGGAGGGTAGTCCCACATTTGCATATGGATAAACCAAGAGAAGAAACTGGGGAGTGAGACAGACTGCACAACCCAGGGTCCCAGCACAGGGAAATAAAGCCTCAAATCCTATGGCTGTAAAAACTTGTGGGGGGTGCAGTGGTGGGAGAATCTCCCAGCCTCTCAGGAGAGCTCATTGGAGAGACCCACAGTGTCCTAGAACATACATAAACCTACCCACCGAGGAATCAGCATTAGAAGGACCCAATTTTCTTATGCGTAGTGGGAGAAGTGACTGAAAGCCCACCTAGAGCCAAGCAAGTGGCATTGTTCCCTCTCGAACCCCTACCCCACATACAGTGCCACAACTCAGTGATGTTGTCCACCCTGGTGAATACCTAAGGCTTCACCCCCTGCAACATAATAGGTGCAGAGACAAAAAAATATGGCCCAAGTGAAAGAACACATAAAAGCTCCAAAAATAGAACTAAGTGATGAGAAGATAGCCAATCTATCAGATACAGAGTTCAAAACACTGGTAATCAGGTTGCTCACAGAAATGGTAGAGTATGGTCACAAAATAAAGGAAAAAGTGAAGGCTATGAAAAGTGAAAAAAAGGAAAATGTACAGGGAACCAACAGTGAGAGGAAGGAAACCAGGACTCAAATCAAGGGTTTGGACCAGAAGGAAGAAATAAACATTCAGCCACAACAGAATGAAGAAACAAGAATTCAAAAACATGGGGAGAGGTTTGGGAACCTCCGGCACAACTTTAAACGTTCCAACATCCAAATCATAGGGGTGCCAGGAGAAGAGGAAGAGTAAGAAATTGAAAACTTATTGGAAAAAATAATGAAGGAGAACTTCCCCAATCTGGCAAAGGAAATAGATTTCCAGGAAGTCCAGGAAGCTCAGAGAGTCCTGAAGAAGTTGGACCCAAAGAAGCACACACCAAAACACATCATAATTACATTACCCAAGATTAAAGATAAGGACAGAATCTTAAGAACAGCAAAACAAAAGGAGAGAGTTACCTACAAAGGAGTGCCCATAAGACTATCAGCTGATTTCTCAAAGGAAGCCTTACAGGCAAGAAGGGGCCGGAAAGAAGTATTCCAAGTCATGAAAGGCAAGGACCCACATCCAAGACTACTCTATCCAGCAAAACTATCATTTAGAATGGAAGAGCAGAAATGTGCTTCCCAGAAAAGGTCAAGTTAAAGGAATTCATCATCACCAAGCCCTTATTATATGAAATGTTAAAGGGACTTATCTAAGAAAAAGAAGTTCAAAACTATGAAAAGTAAAATGACAACAAACTCACAGCTATCAACAACCAAACCTAAAAAAAAAACCAAAACAAAAATGAAAGCGAACTAAGCAAACAAGTAGAACAGGAACAGAATCACTTAAATGGAGATCACATGGAGGGTTACCAGCAAGGAAGGGGAGAGGAAGTGGGGGGAAAGGTACCAGGAATAAATAGCGTAAATGGCAGGTATGAAATAGAGGGAGGTTAAGAATAGCATGGGAAATGGGGAAGCCAAAAAAAGTATATGTATGAACCATGGACATGAACTAAGAGGGAGGAATGCTGGTGTGGGGGGTTGCAGGGCAGAGGGGAGAAAGGGGAGAAAAAATGGGACAACTGTAAAAGCATAATCAATAAAATATATTAAAAAAATAAAAAGTCCCTATGTGGCACCCACATTGTAGTGCAGAGCCACTGCCTGGCTCTCCCCACACTCTGGCTCCCTGAAAGGCAAAAAGTCTCTTTCAGTCAGGGATGGCTGCAGCCTGCCAGTGCCTCCAACAGTTAGAGGTGATCCCCTCTCTCCTCCTCCCACTCCCGTGTTGCTAACCCTCCATGTGATCTCCATTTCTGTGTTTCTGCTCCTGGTCTACTTGTTTGCTTAGTTTGCTTTTGTTTTAGGTGTGGTTGTTAATGATTGTGAGTTTGCTGTCATTTTACTGTCCTATTTTTTATCTTCTTTTTCTTAGATAAGTCCCTTTAACATTTCATATAATAAGGGCTTGGTGATGATGAACTCCTTTAACTTGACCTTATCTGAGAAGCACTTTATCTTCCCTTCCATTCTAAATGACAGCTTTGCTGGATAGAGTAATCTTGGATGTAAGTCCTTGCCTTTCATGATTTGGAATACCTCTTTCCAGCCCCTTCTTGCCTGGAAGGTCTCTTTTGAGTAATCAGATGACAGTCTGATGGGAACTCCTTTGTGGGTGACTGTGCACTTATCCCTTGCTGCTTCTAGGATTCTCTCCTTCATTTTAATCTTGGCTAATGGAATTATGATGTGCCTTGGTGTGTTCCTCCTTGGGTCCAACTTCTTTGGGATTCTCTGAGCTTCCTGGACTTCCTGGAAGTCTATTTCCTTTGCCAGATTGGGGAAGTTCTCCTTTATTATTTGTTCAAATAAGTTTTCCACTTGTTGCTCTTCCTCTTCCCCTTCTGGTACCCCTATAATTCGGATGTTGGGACATTTAAAGATGTCGTGGAGGTTCCTAAGCCTCTCCTCATTTTTTTGAATTCTTGTTTCTTCCTTCTTTTCTGTTTGATTGTTTCTTTCTTCCTTCTGGTCCACTCCATTGATTTGAGTCCCAGTTTTCCTACCATCTCTATTGGTTCCCTGTGCATTTTCCTTCATTTCACTTATTATAGCCTTCATTTTTTCATCTAATTTGTGAGCAAAATTAACCAATTCTATGAGCATCCTGATCACCAGGGCTTTGAATTGTGCATCTGATAGGTTGGCTCTTTGTTGCTTAGATGAATTGGCTCTGGGGCTTTGATTTGTTCTCTGGTTTGAGCCTTTTGTTTGTTTGGTTGGTTGGTTTTTGTGGTCTAGTTGTGGCTGTTAAGTAGTGAGGGGTGGAGCCTTAGATATTCCCCAGGGCAGGGCAGCCCAATTGCTGGGTAGTGGCACTGTATGCTGTATGTGGGGGTGGGGTCCAAGAGGGAACAATGGCACCTGCTCTACTCTCTCTCAGATTCCAGTCCCTTCCACCGCTTCCCCTTTGCCTGGATTTTCTGTGTGCGAATGTGGGACCACCTGGTCCGCCTCACTGGGCCTCTCTGGGTCTGCACAGTTGCCACCCACCCCATGCCTGGGGTCTGCTAGCCACCGCCTGTGCACCTGGGATATGCCAGCTGCTTCTGCCTGCATGCCTGGTCCACACCTCCACTTTTTCCTGCCGAGACTCTGCCCCTCTTGCCAGTCTGGATGAATGGTTGTTGGACTTCCATACAGTTCAATTTTCTATGAGTTCTGGTTGTTTTCTTGTTTCTAAATCTTTGTTGTCCTTAATTTTGGTTGTGAGAGGAGGCACAGTGTGTCCACCTATGCCTCCATCTTGGCCAGAAATCTCTGATTCAGTTATAGCTTCTTAATTACCAGTAGATCTAAAGATATATACTAGTTACCTTGTCAGCATTGTTTTCTAAGTATCCATAAAATATTATCTCTACTATCTCTCAGAGATAAAGAATTTACAAACTTTGTGTGTTATGGGTCTCACTCTCAGAGAGTAAATTGGAGAGGGTAAAAGAGAGAATTGATTGTGCCCCATGAAGTTATACATGCAATAAAATTAATTTTATTCTCTAATCACTTGAGAATAACATTTTAAGGTAAGGAATTGCCTATTGAGGTATAAGTCAATACATTGAGCTGACTAATGACAGACTAAGGAACAATTAGATATGATGCAGTAAATTATATTCTGTCATATTATAATTCTTAATAACTCAGCTGTCACTCTAGACATTTTTGCATGTTTATCTGGAGAGTGAAAAGATATAAAATTTAGGCTGATGTCACAGACAAGGTGAAAATCCTGGGATGTGCATAGAAGGAAAGACTTCATGGAGAAGACTCTGAAACTGGGTTCTGAAGGGTGAGTGAAATTTCATGAAGATGAGAAGGGGAGAAATGAAGGAGGACATAATAGACAGAGGGAACAAAATAGGCACAGAAACAGACAGAACATCACTTCTATGGGAGCTGAAGGTAGTGTGGCATGGCTGGGGCACACAGAGGCTGTTCATGTTCTTGAAAAAGTGTAAGAAGGGGAGGTTGAAGAGGCAGAGTAGGGAACCATATAAAATGGCCATTAAGATTTAGACAATCTTGGGAGCAGATTCCTACTCAGTCTCTTACTGGCTCTGTGACCTTGAGTAACTAAGTATAGTCATTCATGATTCCTTATCTGTAAATTCATAGTAATGGCATTGGTGCTACCTACTAGTGCCATTTTAAGTATGACACAAGAAAATCCATTTGTGATGCTTAGAATGGGGCCTGGTCACGTGGTATTATGTAAGGTCTCAGTAAATAAAAACTATTGTTGTCATACTAGTCAAGGAACTGGATAGTGCAATGGCTTATATACCATGTCAAAGAGTTCAGGCTTTATATTTTAGGTCATCATTTCCAAAATGTGATCAATTTGTCTGTAAAACAAATGGTCCTTGAATGGTTTGACAGTTTCTGTGGCATGAGCAATGAAAAAATATGTGCTTAAGAATCTTTAAGCTTTGAAATGGAAGAAAACTTATTAAATACCATTATATTCTTAATAATCATTCAAGTGTACAGAGGCTCAAATGGGTCAGACTCTTAACAATGAGTACTTAAAATTCAGTTGCTAGGATAGCTTGTTTTAGTAATAACATCTGCATATTATTGTTTATGTGTGTAAATTTTGCATTATTTTATTGTTACTATTATGTTGTATGGCCCTGATTAACAAAAATAGATTAATGATTTAAAAAGTGGTTTCCTGAAGTATAAAAGCAATGATAAAAATAGTAGCACAAACACTGCAACTCAGAAGCATAATTAGTGAACACGATTTCAGGATCTGTTGGGACAAGAGCATCTGTGAATGTGATTTCACCAAGCAGCTGAAAGGAAAAGTGTGAATGAGAAGTGTGCCTATGAATATCTAAAAATGGGGTTTTATTCAACAAGAGCTTTATCCTCCCCTTGTCAACATGCTTATGAAACTAGCCTCAAATTCATGACAAATAAAATGCTTAGAGACAAATCAAAAGTAGCCACAAGCAAACCTAATGGTAGGATTGTATGCTGTGTAGCACAAATGGCATACAAATACTGTGAAACTGTTATTGTTGTAATGAGGATAGCTGGTATTTTAACAGTGGAGTGAAACCATGAGTGGGAAAAAATATGAACAGCTCTTTGCATCTCAGTGGTATATATGAATGAGAAAGATATACTTGATGGTTTTGAATTCTATTTATCAATTAATCCAATATTATTTTTGTGAGACATGGTGCAGATTAAAAGTATACTGGAGATAATGCTGATGCAGGACCAGTCATGTATCCAACAGAGAAAGGTTGTATCGGTCGCTATAATATTGCAAAAAAAAAAAAAAAAAAACAAAAAAACCCAATGACAAACCCATTTTTTTAAATAATAAGAATTTATCTATCTCATAGGTATGTGGGCCAGGTTGGTAGCTCTCTCCATTTCAGCTAGGCTTACTCAGGAGTCAGTGATAAGATATGGACATGGCCAACTACATAATTTGAGGAGCACAGTGCGAAATAAAACCCAGCATCCCTTATTCAAAAATCATTAATGATTTCAAGATGATGATAACAGAACTGACCATGGACCCTTTCCTAGCACAGGACCATATGTGACCACAAAGATAACATGACCATGAAGCTAGCTTGGCTGTGAGTCATGCAGGTAGCCTGCTGCTCTTGGCTGGGTTCTTTCACATGCATAGGTATTAGTAGGCTTTTGGATAGTCTAGGATAGACTTATCTGGGACAACTGGGGTCACTCAACCCTCCTCCATGGATCTTATCCTTCAGTTGGCTGGCCCACGGAATGTTCTATAGCACGGGCGTAGGGAAAGAACAAGCAAGCCCAAATATGCAAGCACTTGTCAAGTCTCTGCTTGTGTCACATTCATTAACATCCCATTGGGTCACAGCTGGGTCATGTGGCCATCTCAGAGAGGAAATGGGAGGATGCACACAACATTATATGACACAAGGCATAGATACAAATAGGGTTGAAGAATTGAAACCATTTTTGCCAACTATTGCACTTGACTACTCCAAAATAGTTGTATCTGAGTGGTAAGTTGTCCACTGCTTTATTTACTTAGAGAAGCATGTATCCTATCTTAATTGTTGAAGAAGTAATGAAAATTCTTAGCACCATCAAATCTCAGTAATTGAGCAAGTCTGTCCTGTGTGTTTGTGAAAAAATGGATGGCATGTACTAAAACTGCTTTTCCACACTAAAGCAGGCTGACTTTTCAAGAGGAAGGCTGAACGCATGAACTGTGAATAATAGAAATGAGAGTGGAGAGATTTCTTTATGACATTAATAATGCAATAAAAGATCAGAAACCATATATCTAGTACTGTTGTCATTGTGAGGAATGACAATAGTGTGAGGAAGTGTTATCTCTATGATTTCAAGTGGAGTGTCAACATTCTGTGGTCAGTAGCTTGAAAAGCTTGAACCTCTCATTTCAGGCCCCACATAATAGGCTATTCAATATCTAGGCTATTGAACTGGGATGCAGGCAACTTCATTGGCAGGTGTGCATTCTTTCCTACCATTTGATTTTCTTCATTATCTAGAGAGAAATCAATGATATATTATTGGACATAGTTAAAAACCACACACAATGCCAGAAAACATGGAGAAATTCTTTCCAGAGCTGAATGCAAACAAAAAACACTAAGTATTCATTTGCAACTACCACCCAAGTTTAAACATACAAACTTCTAGCCTTCTTTGACTTAGCTGCTCATGAAAGTAGTCTTTAATGAGAAACTGCACCACTACTGTTAGGTATATGTTCCATTCAAATACACAAAACCATCAGTCAGGGCCACCAAACACTTTGCTGCTTTATCTAATGACCCACAAATCTTAGTGCTTTCTAATTTAATAGAACAAAATAAACTGAATCCATTATGCATACATATACATATATGTTTATTATACATTTTAATGTTTGACTGCAAACAACAGTATTTCTTTTGCTGATCTGATATTTCTCACTACTAAAATTCAGAATCTGAGTATATTTAAACATTTCTTTTTAATAAGACTGCTATACTGCACTGTCCAAACTCTTGCTATTTGTCACCCAAAATTTGAATACCAAGTGTATGGGAATTTCACTATATCCCTTGCTATATGAACATGACATACTCTGAGTCTATCTGTTGCCTCCCTGGAGAAATTTAAGCCATAACATAGTTTTAAGTCCTTTCCTGGCCCAGCTTCAATGTTGAAATCTTGTAAAATTCTACATCCAGGTTTTCTTTTTTTCACACTATGCATATGCACATTTATTTAGATATACCCATACATTGTACTAGTTTTTTTTTTTTGTTTTATTTTTTAAGACACTATGCTTCTTGTATCTACCACTTTCTTTCTCTAGAATTTGCAGTGTTGGAAGCAAATGAAGTCCTTCCAAATGAGATCCCTGTTCATATTTCAGGAGACAATTCCTGGGATCATAAGAGATGGAGGGAAATGTGCTTGCAGACCAGGTAGTTTATATTCTAGAAATAGATGTATTCTACCCTTCTCAGCAGCTGAATGTTATGCAGAACACTAGTAGCCTCCTTCTGCAGCCCCTGTGGTTACTCGGAAGTGTCCTACCTTGGAGAGCTTCCCATGTGCTGTGACAGTGGCAGGCATTGGAGACCACCTTTCCTCTTCCTCCCCAACCTCAACCTCTATTCCTTTTTAAAAATTTTTTTATTGTTGTTCAAGTACAGTTCTCTGCGTTTTTTCCTCCACCCCTCTGTTCTTATGGAGACCCTGTTAAGAACAGCTCTGCTTTCCCATCAAGACCAGCCTTTAAGTTTAGTTAGCACCTTACTCAGGAAAAGTGATTGATTCCTTTGTTTAAAAAGTAGCCCTGGGTCTCTATCCTGGGAACTGCATCCTCCTAAAGCCACCAGTTGGAAGGGGATGTCTGACACAGCCAGGCCAAGTACAGCCCTTATTTAATTTTTTCAACTACTGCCCTTGAGGGACTTCGCCCAGTCCTCACTTTTGTTTACACTAACCTTGGGCTCCTCAGGCTTCTGCAGGAAGAACTGCCTTCTCTCAGGAGTGTTTAGTGTCAAGTTTCTCTACCCTGGTTTTGCCATTGATTTGAACCTTGTGTGTTCTATTTTACAGGAATTACTGGCTGCTCCTGATTTATTGATAGGACTTTTGGGGGGGTGGGGTTGGCAATTATTGCTTCATATATAAAATTTACATGTGTATGTGAATATAAGATATACATTTTTCTGTCATTTTAATGGAATTTTTAGCATAGGAGGCAGATATTTATGTTGAGAAAATAAAACGGGGAGACTAGCATCAGAGGGCATCTCACAGGGAATGGCTGTATTTTTAGCAACTAAATTTGAGCATTCAGGCATCAAAGAGGACACTGACTGTTACCTGTGTTTCAACTTATGTTTAACTTACTGAAGTCATAAGTATAAATGCCTTCTTTTCTCCAAGCCTTTAATACACAACTTACAGGTCATGTTACTGTATGTATAAGTCTAGGTATACCTTATCTGCAGTATAACTAACTTTTATTTGCTCTTATACCCATGCTAAATTAACTTGTCAGTTTGACATCAGAAAGTCTCCTAAATATTTTTTATTTTATTTTAATTGTTGTTCTTGTACAGTTTTCTGTCTTATACTCCCATCCCAGCCCACTGCCCCAGCCCTCCCCAGCTCCCTCCCATTTCCACCCCCACTAGTTTTTATCCATGTGTCCTTTATACTTGTTGCTCTAAACCCTTCCCCTTTTCCCCTGAAATTCCCTCCCCTCTCCCTTCTGGTGACTGTCAGCCTGTTCTCAATTTCAGTGTCTTTGGTTATATTTTGCTTGTCTGTTTGTTTTGTTGATTAGGTTCCTATTAAAGATGAGATCATACGGTATCTGTCTTTCACTGCCTGGCTTACTTCACTTAGCATAATGCTCTCCGGTTCCATCCATGCTGTTGCAAAGGGTAGGAGCTCCTTCTTTCTTTCTGCTGCATAGAATTCCATTGTGTAAATGTACCATAGTTTCCTGATCCATTCATTTACTGATGGGCACCTAAGTTGCTTCCAACAGTTGGCTATTGTAAATTGTGCTGCTATGAACATTGGGGCACATAGGTTCTTTTGGATTGGTGTTTCAGGGTTCTTAGGATATAATCCTAGCAGTGGAATTGCTGGGTCAAAAGGTAGATTCATTTTTAGTTTTCTTAGAAAATTCCATACTGCTTTCCATAGTGGTTGTACCAGTCTACAGTCCCACCAACAGTGCACTAGGGTGCCCTTTCCTCCATGACCTCCCCAACACTTGTTGTTTCTTGATTTGTTTATGATGGCCATTCTGACCAGAGTGAAGTGGTATCTCACTGTGGTTTTAATTTGCACAACCCCAAGGGGAAAAACCCAAAACACTCAAAATCATGGTGATTGAATAGCATGCTATTAAACAATGAATGGGTCAAGAATGAAATTAGGGAAGAGATCAAAAAGTTTCTGGAAACAAATGAAAATGAACTCACAACAGTCCAAAACTTACGGGACACAATGAAGGCAGTCCTGAGAGGGAAGTTCATAGTGATACAGGCCTATTTAAAAAACATAGAAACAGTTCAAACAAACAACTTAACCCTACACTTACAAAAACTCAAGGAACAACAACAAAAACAGCCCACGGCAAGTAGAGGGAAGGAAATAACCAAGATCAGAGCAGAATTAAATGACATAGATACTAAAAGCACAATTCTAAGGATCAATGAATCCAGGAGCTGGTTGTTTGAAAAGATAAACAAAATTGACAAGCCTTTAGGCAGGCTCATCAAGAAAAAAAGAGAGAGGACCCAAATAAACACAATCAGAAATGAAAGAGGAGAGATTACAACTGACACCACAAAAATACAAAGAATTGTAAGAAATTACTATGAAAAACTGTATGCCAAGAAATTTGAAAACCTAGGTGAAATGAACAAGTTTCTAGAAAAATATAATCTCCCAAAACTCAATGAAGAAGCAGAAAACCTGAACAGACCAATAACAGCAGATGAAATTGAAGCAGTAATAAAAAAACTCCCGATACACAAAAGCCCAGGACCAGATGGTTTCACAGGAGAATTTTACAAAGCATTTAAGGAAGAGCTAACCCCTATCCTTCACAAACTTTTCAAAAAAATCCAAAATGATGGATGACTCCCAAACTCTTTTTATGAAGCCAGCATCATTCTAATCCCCAAACCAGATAAAGACATGACAAAGAAAGAAAACTTCAGGCCCATATCACTGATGAACATAGATGCTAAAATCCTCAACAAAATGTTGGCAAACTGTATCCAACAATACATTAAAAAGATAATACACCATGACCAAGTGGAATTCATCCCAGGGATGCAAGGATGGTTCAACATTCGCAAATCAGTAAATGTAATATATCATATAAACAAAAGCAAAGATAAAAATCACATGATCTTATCAATAGATACAGAAAATGCATTTGATAAGGTAGAGGACCCATTTATGATAAAAACACTCAGCAAAGTGGGAATAGAGGGAGCATTCCTCAACATAATAAAGGCCATATATGAGAGCCCTACAGCCAACATCATACTCAATGGGCAAAAACTAAAACCTTTTCCACTAAGATCAGGAACAAGACAAGGTTGTCCACTTTCACCACTCCTATTCAATGTAGTATTGGAAGTATTAGCCACAGTGATTAGACAAGAAAAGGAAATAAAAGGCATCCAAATTGGAAAGGAGGAAACAAAACTATCATTGTTTGCAGATGACATGATAGCGTACATAGAAAATCCTATAGACTTGGCCAGAAAGCTGCTCGACCTAATAAATGAATTTGGCCAAACAGCAGAATACAAAGTCAATATCCAGAAATCTAAGGCATTTCTGTATACCAACAATGAAACAGCAGAAGCAGAAATCAAGAAAAAAATCCCATTCAATATAGCAAAAAGAAAAATAAAATACCTAGGAATAAACCTAACCAAGGAGGTAAAAGACCTGTATGCAGAAAACTACACAACACTAAAGAAAGAAATCAAGGAAGACACAAACAAATGGAAACATATACTGTGTTCCTGGATCAGAAGAATTAACATCATCAAAATGTCCATACTACCCAAAGCAATTTACAAATTCAATGCAATACCTATTAAAGTATCAATGGCATATTTCACAGACATGGAACAAACACTTCAAAAATTTATATGGAACCATAAACGACCTTGAATAGCTGCAGCAATTTTGAGAAAGAAGAGCAAAGTAGGAGGGATCACAATACCTGACACCAAACTGTATTACAAGGCCACTGTAATCAAAAGAGCCTGGTACTGGCATAAAAACAGGCACATGGACCAGTGGAATAGAACAGAGAGCCCAGAAATAAACCCAATTCTCTACAGTCAATTAATATTTGACAAAGGAGGCAGCAACATAAAATGGAGTAAAAGTAGTCTCTTCAACAAGTGGTGTTGGGAGAACTGGACAGCTACGTGCAAAAAAATGAAACTTGAACACCAACTTACACCATACACAAAAATAAATTCAAGGTGCATAAAAGATTTAAATATAAGCCATGACACCATTAAAGTCCTAGAGGAGAACCTAGGCAGGAGAATCTCAGATATTTCACACAGTATTTAGTTATTTTACCCTCTTTGTACCTGTGTTCCTCTCTCTCTCTCTCTCTCTCTCTCTCTCTGCTTACTTTTCTTTCTGAGGTTTTGCTCTGTTCTTTCATTTAGGCTGTATTTCTTTGTCTTGGCACACCTGATAAGTTTAAGGGGGTGGGGCCTTAGGTGTTCACCTGGGCAGGGCTACCCTCTTTGTTGTACTGTAGCACTGCCTGTGGAGGAGGGGCCGGAGAGGGAATAGTGCAGCTTGCCTGCTCCTCTCTAGCATACCTTCCAATGGACTCTCGTGTGAGACTAGGGGTTTCTTGCACCCCAGCAACTGCCATAGTCCACAGTCAGCTCTGAGTCTTAGTTTTATCTTTAAGGCAAAACTAGCCCACAAGGTCCACCACCTCACTGTGGTTTTTCTGAGTCGGCTTGCGCGGTTCACCACCTTACCAATCTGGTTGTTCTGGTGATTTTTTTCTTTAATTCCTTGGTTGTTGGAGTTCCATGCAGTTTTATTTTTCTGGTGCTTTTAGATTGGTTGTTTATTGATTTTAGATTGGTTGTTGTCCTCCTGTTGGTTGTTTGAGGAAGCTAAGGGTTTCTACCTATGCCTCCATCTTGGCCGCAACTCTCTCTTAAATATTTTTAATCACAAATCTTAGATCAATCAAACTCTCTTACCCCAACTCTCAGCCTGTTTCACCTGTTTGTATCCTGGCAAATGAAAGCAGCAGTAGGAAAAACATGCACGATTATGCTTATTGGTTTTGCTTTAAATTTATGTCCATGGGTCCCTAGCACTCCACTAGTACTGCCCTCCAATATTATATTTCCCTAATATATTTACTCTCTTGTTTTCCCACATCACCTTTTCTTTTTTAGAGGAGGAGAATGGTCATTAATTTATTAGCCTTTTCCTCTTTTAAAATTATTTTTCTTTTTAAATTATTTTCAATTGTGGTAAAATAAACATCATGTGAAATTGATCATCTTAATCATTTTTAAGTGTCCCAGATAACTCTTCACAGCTTGTCTCTCCATACTCTCAATGGATGATCTCACTTACTAAATAATTATGAATATTAGAAGCAATTAGAAGGGGATGATTTTTTCCTTTCCACTGCCAGATTTACCAACCTACCTGCCTCTGTGCCCATTTCATCTGCTTCCCTCCTCTTACAGTGAAAGAACTGTCCATGCCCCCATGGACCACAGCAACCTTACCTGCTCAAGGACTGTGTTCCCCATATTATCCTCACCCTCTCCTCCTCAGCGACTTTTCCCTCTACTCCCACCAGTGTACAAAAGCGCTATCTTTAAAAATGCAAAAAAGACAAAGTTTTCTTTGGCTTTCCCTCTCCTTCCATCTACCACCCCAATTACAAGAAAAAGTCTGTCAAAGAGCTGTCTAGACCTGCTTTTTTACCACCTTCCTTCCTATTTCCCATTCTCTCTTTAACCCATCTCAATACTTCCTGAAAAGGCCTCCTGGCTTCAAGAGCTCCCCTTGACTCTCCAGCTGTGCCTTCTCTGACCCAAGTATGGCCATCTGGAGTTTGTCCCCTTCCCAGACCTCATCCAGAATGCCTAGATCTCTGGGTTTCCTTCTCTAAATGGTCCTAAGCCATCTCCTTTGGCCTATGAGGGGCTGTTCCTTAGAACCAAAAGGTATGGTGTATGTATCTCTTCCTTGAGAAATGGCTGTTTACTAGTGTGGAGGACTTGGGAAGGGTGTTTAAGTTGAGTTAGATGTTCATTCTGGAAGGGACAAGCAGGTCAGGGGACCAGTTCTCTCTATGCCAGTTCACTCTGGTAAGGAACACAAGGAATTGGAGAATTTTGAATTTAAACCTCACCTTTTCATAGATGATGACTATGTATTTGTCAAGAAAGGAAGGTAATATTTTACTTAGCAGTTTGCTTGTTTGATGGATAACATTTAAACATAGTGTGTAGACCTCTACTTGTACTTTTAGCCCCACAACTTCCCATTCCATCCTGATTTTTATGAGTACCATGCAACCTCCATCAAATGACCAAGTCTCCATCAGCATCTTTCTCAACCTCCCATCAGCATTCAACACAATCACACTTTTCTCTTGTGTTATGGGACACCCCACTCTTGGTCTGCCTCGTGTTCCCTCTCAGTCCTCTTCCTATTCACCTAAACATTGGAGTGCCCCAAGTTTCAGGTCTCCAATATCTCTCCAATTAGTCTTTCTTTGTTAGTTCAGGTCTCATGCCTGTAATTACCACTTTTAGTTTTTTTATTTCCAGCTGTCTACTTGTCATCTCCACTTGGGTATCTGATGGGCACCCCAAATTTCACAAGTCCAACCTAAAACTCTTGATTCCTTCTCAACAAACTGTCCTTCCCACCATCCCATCCCCCAATATCTTACCACCATCTCACTGTTTAGTCTAAAACCCTAGAAATTCTCTAATTTCTCTTTGCCTCACATCCCACATCCCATCCATCTGGAGTTAAGTTCTTTGGCACTCCCTTTAAAACATATCTCCTGATTCCTCATTTCTCTCTACTTATACACTGTCATCTTCTTCCAAGTCAAATCATCTTCTATCTGGACTATATAAGGGTCCTCTCTGTGGCCTGCCTGCTTCCACTCATTGCTTTCCTCACTACAGACTATTAACCTTACACAGCCTTCATGGGCTTTCAAAATCATAACTCAGATCACATGACACCCCTGCTAAAAATCTTTCAACGGCTGTCCCTTCATACTAATAATAAAATCCAGACTCTTCCACATAGTCTACCTACAAGGTGCTCTATGACCTGACCCTGCTTTCTCTTGACTTCCTCCCCCATCACTCACTGCATCCCAGAAGTAGTGCTGCCTTGCACACTCAAGAGCATACTAAGCTCACTTCTGCCTCCAAGACTGTATACACTCTACTCCTTGTGTACAGACTGCTTTGCTTCTCTATGGTTCTCTCCTTCATACATTTTAGACCTCTGATCGAATACTTCCTCTGAGACATCATCAATGTAAAGTACACTCCCTTTCATGTCTATCATCTTAACCAGGTTTATTTTCTCTTTTAAAAACATATTAGTTCTGTATTTCTTTGTTTTCTGTATCTGTCTCTGATGAGAACTTACAATCCACTAAGACGGGACTTTACCTACCCTTTTTATTATTCTATGTCTAGTGCCTAGAATAGTGTAATAATTTGATCAATACGTTTCAAAATAAATGTGCATTACATAT
Source organism: Anoura caudifer (assembly GCA_004027475.1). Classification (NCBI taxonomy): domain Eukaryota; kingdom Metazoa; phylum Chordata; class Mammalia; order Chiroptera; family Phyllostomidae; genus Anoura; species Anoura caudifer. The sequence continues at coordinate 211,721 of PVKU01000586.1, read as the reverse complement.
GTAAGATTCTTTTAAGGGTTTCAAACAGCTCAAATAATATGTGAAAACCACAAATGATCACAAGGACTATAAACATTTACTACTGAACCTAACACAAGGGTATTAATACCACAGGTTTCACTTATCTGTTCATTGTCCCTACACTTATTTTTACACTTTCCCATATTTTTCAAGTCACTTTCCCACTAAGAGAGCAAAATTATCATCTTACATCACCTGAGGTTACAAACTCAGAAACTTCAGTCATGGATCACAGACTTAAACAAGGGAGTTGAATATACGCTCTCCAAGGAGGGCAATGCCAGTCCTACTTCAACAGTCTTTTTTTTTTTTTCAATTACAGTTTATATTCAATATTATTTCATATTAGTTTCAGGTGTACAGCATAGTGTTAGACAATCATATACTTTCCAAAGTAGTCCCTGATATTTCCAGTACCCACTTGGCACCATACATAGTTATTATCATTTCAATACTCTTGACCCATTCTCATGGTTAAGGTGGACCTGATCTGTCCATTGCAGACATCAAGCCTCTGTCTTTCACTGAATTTAATGTAAAATTCACAACCTAAGCTTAATTTATTTTTCTTTCTTTTTTTCCTTTTCATTGAATTTACTGGGGTGACACTGGTTAATATAATTATACAGATTTCAGGAGCACAATTCTACAACACATCATCTTTACATTGTAAGCTGTGCTCACCACCCCAAGTTAAGACTGTCCATCACCATTTATCACACCTATATCCTTCTCCACCTCCAACTTCCCCCACCCCTGGCAATCACCACACTGTTGTTTGTGTCCATGAGTTTTCTTTTCTTTCTCTTATTTTTTGCTCAAACTCTCCACCCCACCACCCAGCTCCCCACCTCCCTCCTACAGCTGTCAGCTTCATTTCTATCTAGGAGTCTGTCTCTATTTTACTTGTTAGTTCATTTTGTTCATTAGATTCTGCATCTGAGTGAAATCATATGGTACTTGTCTTTCTGACTAGATTATTTCACTTAGCATAATGCTCTCCAGGTCCATCATCCATACTATCACAAAAGATAAGATTTCCTTATTTTTACACCTGAGTAATATTCCATTGTGTAAATATACCACAGCTTTTTTTATCCATTCATCTACTGATGGACACTTGGGCCGCTTCCAAATCTTGACTATTGCAAAGAATGCTGCCATGAGCACATGGGTGCATATATTCTTTTGAATTAGTGTTTTGGGTTTCTTCATATAAATTCCAAGAAGTGGAATCATTGGGTCATAAGGCACTTCCATTTTTAATTTTTTGAGGTAACCCCAAACTGCTTTCCATAGTAGCTGCATCAATCTGCATTCCCACCAACAGTCAATAAGTGTTCCCTTTTCTCCACGTCCTCACCAACACTTCTTGTTTGATTTATTGATAACCACTTTAACAGATGTCAGGTGATATCTCACTGTATTTTTAATTTGCATCTCTCTGATGACTAGTGACATTGAGCATCTTTTTATATGTCTGTTGGCTGTCTGTATCTTCAGGTACTTTGCTTATAAATAGGATCATTTTTGGGGGGTTGGTGTTGAATTTTATAAGTTCTGAATAAATTTTGGTTATTGACCCCTTATCAAATGTATCATTGGCAAATATGTTCTCCCATTCAGTGAGCTGTCCTTTCATTTTTTTTTATGGTTTTCATTGATGTGCAAGGACTTTTTAGTTTGATGTAGTCCCATATGTTCATTTATCTTTTGTTTCCCTTGCCTGAGGAGATATATCAGAAAAAAATATTGCTATAAGAGATGTCCAAGATTTTACTGCCTGTGTTTTCTTCTAGGATTTTTATGGTCTTGAATCTAACATTTAAATCTTTAATTGATTTTGAGTTTATTCTTCCGAATGATATAAAAAAAAAGTAGTGTAGTTTCATTTTTTACATGTATCTGTCCAATTTTCTGAAAACTATTTATTGAATAGACTGTCTTTACCCCATTGTTATGTTCTTGCCTCTTTTATCAAGTATTAATGGACTGTAAAGGTGTGAGTTTATTTCTGGACTCTCCATTCTGTTCCATTTATCCATATGTCTGTTTTTATGCCAGTACCATTCTGTTTTTATTATCTTGGCCTTGCAGTACAGTTAGATAACAGATAGTAGGATTCCTTACACTTTGTTCTTCTCTCTCCAGATTGCTGTGACTATTCAGGGTCTCTTGTGGTCCCACATAAATTTTTGGAATATTTGTTCTAGTTCTGTAAATATGCTATTGGTATCTTGATAGGAATTGCTTTGAATCTATAGACTATTTAAGATAGTATGGACATTTAATGATGTTAATTCTCCTACCCAAAAATATGGTATATGCTTCCACTTATTTGCATTTTCTTCAATTTTTTTCTTCAGTGTCTTATAATTTTCCAAATACAGGTCTTAATTTATACCTGTGGTTAAATTTATTCCTGTGGGGGGGCTCCACCCGCAGCCCCCCCCCCCCCCCCCCCCCCCCCCCCGGGTCTCCACAGATGAGAATAAGTCTACTAAGACATGATCTGCTTAGGGAGGAAAGGTGGCCAATCTCTCAAAGGAGAAAGGCCAAAAGCCTTTTCCTCAATGGGCTTTTATTGGGTTCGTTTTGCACAAGAATACAGGTAAAGCTCATTAATCATTATCAGGCAGTAAGGATCAAACAATAGATAACATACGAAGAACTATGAGGGCTTATTCTGAGTCAGGGTCTGTTAGCTAAAAGGCTACAAAACTTTAGGAAACAAACTCATTTCCTGCTTGGACCCTTATCATTTAATTGAGAGCATTCTTAGCAAAGCAGGTTTCACAGGATTTTATATATTCTTTCTTAGGCCTGATCACCTGGGGAACCCACCCTATCCAACACAGGATTATACCACCTTCTGTCATTGTTTCAGGCTTAAGTCAGGCAGAGCAAGCAAGGCAGTTAAGAGATTAGGAGACTTCTCGCAGACAGAATAAGTACTCAGGCTATGTCAGAGCTGAGGGTACATCATCCCCTTTTGCTGTAGCCCCCCAGTCCTTCCTTGGAGCCTCCATGTGATCATGCCTGCCTTAGGTCATTCCCCTCTTAGGGAATCTTTCCAATCATTGGCTAACTGATCAAGTATCGGGGGCCAGTTATGGATGAAGTAAAAGGAGCAGAAGTGGCACCCCTGCCAGGGAGATAAGCCTTGTCTCCTTAGTGGCTTATGGTCCAGAGGTTGCTCACTCAGCCTTAGGCATGGGTCGGGGTGGGGGGGGAGGTTACAGCTCCTGAAACCAGGCAGAGCAGTTCCCAACATATTCCTTTATTTTTTGATGCAATTGTAAATGAGATTGTTTTCTTATTTCCCTTTCTGAGAGCCCATGATTGGTTTATAAAAATGCAACTGATTTCTGGATATTTATTTTATATCTTGCTACTTTACTAAATTCATTTATCATTTCTAGTAGGGTTTTTTTTTAATATTTAGGGTTTTCTACATATAGTATAATATCACAAATAATGAGAGTTTAACACCTTCCTTTCCAATTTGGATGCCTTTAATTTCTTCTTATCTGAGGTTGTGGCTAAGACTGCCAGTACTATGTTATATAAGAGAGGTGAAAGCAGACATTCCTGTCTTGTTCCTCATCTCAAGAGAAAAACTTTTAGTTTTTGCCCAGTTAGTATGATGTTGGCTGTGGGTTTGTCCTATATGGCCTTTATTATGTTGAGGTATGTTCCCTCTATTCCCACTTTCCTGAGAGTTTTTATCATAAATTGGTGCTGGATTTTACCAAATGCTTTTTCTGCATCTAACGATATAATTATGTGGGTTTTATCCTTCATTTTGTTTATGTGGTGTGTCACATTTAACGATTTGTGAATGTACCAACCTTGCATTCCCAAAATAAATCCCACTTGATCATGGTGTAAGATCTTTTTGATGTATTTCTGTATTTGGTTTGCTAATATTTTATTGATCATTTTAGCATTTATGCTTATCAGGGATATTGGCCTATAATTTTCTTTCTTTGTAGTGTCTTTATCTGGTTTTGGAGTTAGGATAATGCTGGTCTTGCAAAATGAGCTGGGGAATCTTCTCTCCTCTTGAATTTTTTGGAATAGTTTGAAAAGGATAAGTGTTAGTTCTTCTTTAACATTTGCTAAAATTCACCTGTGAAACCATCTGGTCCAGGGCTTTTTTTGTTGGGAGTTTTATGATTACTGGTTCAATTTCACTAGTTTTAATCTGTCTATTCAGATACTCTGATTCTTCCTGATCCAGTTTTGGATGATTGTATGTTTCTAAGAATTTATCCATTTCTTCCAGATTGCCCAATTTGTTGGCATATAGATTTTAGTAATATTTTCTCACAACCCTTTGTATTTCTTTGATGGCAGTTGTTAATTCTCTTTCATTTCAGATTTTATTCATTCGGGTCCTCTTTTTTTCTTGATGAGTCTGGTTAAAGGTTTGTCAATCTTGTTTACCTTTTCAAAGAACCACCTCTTTTTTGTATTTTTTTAGACTCTATTTTGTTTATCTCAGCTCTGATGTTTATTTTTTCCATCCTTCCACTAAATTTGGGCTTTGTTGTTCCTTTTTAAGTTCTTTTATGTGTAAAGTTAGATTGTTTATTTGAAATTTTTCTTGTTTCTTTTTTAAAAATATACTTTATTAATTATGCTATTACAGTTGTCCCAATTTTTTTTTTATCTTTGACTCCCTCCACCAATACTCCCATTCTCTTTACAATCCCCCCATTCCTTAGTTCATGTCCATGGGTCATGCATATAAGTTGTTTGGCTTCTCCATTACCTATGCAATTCTTAACACTCCCCTTTCTATTTTGTACCTACCAATTTGTGCTTCTTAATCCCTGAATCTTTCCCCTCATTTTCCCCCTCCCCCTCCCAACTGATATCCCTCCAAGAGATCTACATATCTATGATTCTGTTTCTGTTCTGCTTGTTTGCTTAGTTATTTAGATTCAGTTATTGACAGTTGTGAATTTATTGCTATTTTAATGCTCATTATTTTGATCTTCTTTTTCTTATATAATTCCCTTTGGCATTTCATATAATAATGGCTTGGTGATAATGAACTCCTTTAGTCTTACCTTGTCTGGGAAGCACCCTTCAATTCTAAATGATAGCTTTTCTATAGAGTAATCTTGGTTGTAGGTCCTTGCTTTTCATCACTTTGAATACTTCTTGCCAGTCCCTTCTTGCCTGCGAAGTTTCTCTCAAGAAATCAGCTGACAGTTTTATGGAAATGCCTTTGTAGGTAACTCTCTACTTTTCTCTTCCTCCTTTTGAGATTTTCTCTTTGTCTTTAGCCTTTGATACTTTAATTATTATGTGTCTTGGTGTGACCCTTTTTGCATCCATCTTGTTTGTGACTCTGTGCTTCCTGGACTTGTATGTATATTTCCATCACCAAATCAAGGAAGTTTTATGACACTACTTTTTCAAATAAGTTTTTCAATTTCTTGCTCTTCCTCTTCTCCTTCTGGCACCCATATGATTTGGATGTTGGTACATTTAAAGATATCCCAGAAGTCCCTAAGCCTATCCTCTTTTTTTTAATTCTTTTTTTTCTCCTGCCATCCTGATTGAATGCTTTTTTTCTTCCTTGTGTTCCAAATCATTGATTTGATTCTTGGCTTGCTCTTCTCCACTCTTGGTTCCTGTAGATTTTTCTTTATTTCACTTAATGCAACCCTCTTTTCTGCCTGGGTATTTTTTATGCCACTGAAGTGCCCATTGAGTTCCTGGAGCATCCTGATAACCAGTGTTTTGAACTCTGCATCTGATAGATTGCTCACCTCCATTTCATTTAGTTATTTTTTTGGAATTTTTGTTTCTATTCTTTCATTTGGGCCATATTTCTTTGTTTCCTCATTTTGGCAGCCTCCCTGTGTTTGTTTCTATGTATTAGGTAGAGCTGCTTTGACACTCTGTCTTACTAATGTGTCCTATTGTAGAAAAGCACACTTGTGAAGTTGTATGGGAGACTCAGGTAATCGCCAGGCAGGGCAATCCATATCTCCACTTTGTTGCTCTGTGTGAAGGAGGGTTCACAGAGAGACAATGCCACTTCCTGACCTCAAGTTTTTCCCAGGAGGAAGCTGTCTATTGACACTTGAACTTCACTTTCTCCCCGTATGCCACTGGTGCTCTTCCAGCTGTTGCCCTGGTGCTGAATCCCAGAGAGTATTGGTCTGTATGAGTCCTGTGTATAGCAGGCTCTTTAAGAGGAGTCTTGAAAATTTTAGAGTCTTCCACCATCCCAACCCTCACTCTGGTTTTCACAGCCAGAAATTATGGGACTTATCTTCCTGGTGCTGAAACCCTGGGCTGGATTGTCTGGACAGGGGCCAGAATCCCTCACTACCAAGGTAGCTCTCCCATTTTTTATCAATCACACATGGGTGTGGGACTGCCCATTCCCATCTCCAGGTCTCTTTGCACCACTCTGTGCCTGCACACCTCTCCACCTCTCTGTGCCTCTCCATGCCTTTCCATACCTCTCCGTGCATTTCCACATGTCCACCCCTTCTACCCATCTGGATAAATCTGGCTTATTTAGATCCTTGGTTGTCGGAGTCCCACATAGCTCAATTTTTTGACAATTCTGGGTGATATTTCTTTTGTCATCTGTATTTTTGTCACCTGTATTTTTTGTTATAGTTGTGTGCAGAGGCAAGGCATGTTTACCTATACCTCCATTTTGACTGGAAGTCAGATTTTTCTTGTTTCCTGAGGTAGACCTGTAATGCTATGAATTTTCCTCTTAGGGTTGCTTTCACTGTGTCTCATGATTTTTGGTTGTTGTGTCCTCATTTTCATTTGTTTTAAGGTAACTTTTAATTTCTTCCTGATCTCATTGTTAATTCATTCATTGTTTAGCAACATATTATTTAGCCTCCATGTCTTTGTGTATTTTTCAGTTTTTTTTTTCTTGTGACAGTTTTCCAGTTTCATACCATTATGATCAGAGAAGATGCTTGGTATGATTTCAATCATCTTAAATTTATTGAGACTTGTTTTATATCCCCAAATGTGGTCTATCCTAGTATACATTCCATGTTACTTGAAAAGAATGTATATTCTGCTGCTTTGGGGTGAAATGCTGTAGTCATCAATTAAATACATCTGATCTAGTGTCTCATTTAAGGCCAAACTTTCCTTGTTGTTTTTCTCTCTGGAAGATCTATCCATTGACATCAATAGGGTATTAAAATCCCCTACTATGACCGTTAATGTCAATCTCTCCATGTTTATCAAGATTTGCTTTACATATTTAGGTGCTTGTATGTTGGGTACATAAATGTTTATGAGGGTTATATTCTCTTGTTGGATTGTTTCCTTTATTATTATGTAGTATTCTTTGTCTCTTACCATAGCCTTTACTTTAAAGTCTATTCTGTCAACAATAAATATTGCTACCCTAGCTTTTATTTTTCTTTCCGTTTGCATGAAATATCTTTTTCTATCTCTATACTTTTAGTCTATCTGTACCTTTTGAGGTGAGTATCTTGAAGACAGTATATATATTGGTCTTGATTCCTTATCCATTCAGCTACCCTTTGTCTTTTGATTGGATCATTTAAGCCATTTACATTTAAAGTGATAATCAATATTACATATTTGTGGCCATTTTATTCTTTTAACTATATTGCTCTGTTTCTTCTTCTTCTTTCACTCCTCCTCCTTCCTCTCCTCCTTCTCCTCCTCCTCCTTCTTCCCCTTCTTCAAGGAGGTTTTTAATATTTCTTAACAAAAGTCCCAAGTTATCTCAAGATATGCTTCCACCTGCCTCTGCCTGCTGGCTGCCTGTTATACTCGGTCATTTAAAGAGCCTCTGAATGTGCTCCTCAGCAAGTCATAAGCTCAGCAGGGCTGGACAGCAGGGAGTCCTGAGTAAGTGGCTATTGCTTTCCTCCAGGGTGATGCCACATGGAGCAGAGTGCTCCACCCAAGAAAGATGGTGCCAGCGAATGATGGTATCAGAGAATGACTCAGTGCAGAGAGCCTAGGGACTATCCCTTCAATCGTCTCCCTAAAGTCCCAACATCATAGTCACTTCATGTGACTTTAATTCACTCTACCCTCCCTCTGCCAGAGCCCAGGGTGAGTGGCTGCGAATGAAATTTTGTACATTGGCCCTTTAAGAGGGTATCTTGTCTCCAGTGGACTCTGACTCTTTCTGGCAAACAGAAACCCTGCTGCTTTTCACTGCTAGATGTTATATAAGTACTTCTTCCCAGCTCTGGTGCTCTGGGCTGGGGAGCCTGGTTTGGGGCTTAGACCCCACATTTCTCAGAGGGAACCCCCTGTAGCTGAGATATCCCTCTAGGATCTCAGTCATGGCCTGTGTGAGTGGGGCCAGACCTTTATGCATCTCTGCCCTTCCTACCAGTGTTGATTTGGCTTGTTCCTTAATCCTTGGTTATTGGACTTCTCTTCAGCTAGTCTTCAGTTGGTTATTCAGAATGATTGTTCTATAATTTAGTCGTAATTCCAGCTTGATCCTTGGTGAAGGTGACTGTAGCTTTCACCTACTCTGCCACCATCTTGGATCTCAGATTGGATTATGGAGTAAAGGGGATGCCCTTCTTATCTCAAATGAAAAGTTGGGACAGCATCCCTATTTCAACTAAGGTCAGGCCTCAGTGTCATTGATGGCAGTTTCCAAGCATGACCTGAGTGGTAACTGATAACCAATAAAATCAAATGAACCATTGGATCACTGTGACTCCCCACATATGAACTTGAAAGAGATAGGCCAGCTATGGGAGCCAGGTTGACCCTTTGCATCCTCCTACACTGTTCTAAATTTTTCATATTTAGCCATTTTTCAAAAATCTTATTCTTCATATAACTTTTAAAAAAATGTATATGTCTAGAATTCTGTACTTTTCACCTGAATTGTGTTCCTTCTCATTCATGGAATCCTGTGCCTCCTCCGTATTTGAATTGTCTCATCACACATCACTCCATAAACATTATATTGGGGTAAACTATCGCTCTTTGTGCATTTATTTTGTAAACTCCTGGAACTCTCATTATTTCTGATAGTTTTTTTGATGATTCTCCTAGTTTACATGCAAGGAAAGATAATTTTTGTCTCCTTATTTCCAACTGCTATGCCTTATTTTGTCTTCATTGTGTGTATTTGTTTGTGCTTCAGCTTCCAGAAAAAAAAAAGTCATATGATAGTGGCATCTCACATCCAGGCTTAGTTCCTGATTTTAAAAGGACTTCTCTGGTGTTTTGTTGTTAAGTTGACTGTTGGTCTGAGATTCTCTTATTATATATTCCTTAATTCATTACATGTTTATTGGTCCCCATCCAAATGCATTGGGTTTGGCAATAATGTAGGGCACTGATTGCCTCAGGGAAAGCAGTTTCCATGGCATGATGCCAGCAAAAGCCAGATTGCAGTGGTTTGCAGAGATGCGTACAAACAATAAAAACCTTCTTGAACATTGATGAAAATGTGCCAAGGGTTTTCATCAAAAATGTGTGCTGAATTCTTTTTAAATGCTTTTTTAGCATTTATTAGTTAAATGATATGGTTGTTTTTATTTGACTTGTTGGGATGGTTTAACATATTAATATACTTTCACTCATTCATTCAAGAAATATTTGAGTGCTTACTATAAGCCAGGCATTCTTCCATTATTGTCAAATTAATTTTGTGATTTTTATAAAATATTGTAGAGGGTTGCGATTTTTAAATATCAATTTATAAATATTAAATAGTTTTTACTGTCCTAGAATAAATTCCACTCAATTGCGGCATGTTATTCTTTAATTTTTAATAACTAAATCAATGGTTCTTATTATTAAAAATTCGAAAGATACAAAAGCCTGTAAAGTCAGAAAGTTCACAATTTCCCAATATCCCAAGGGGTAGTCCCTATTGATAGATATTTCTGGACCTTTTCCTTTTTCAATTTTAATAAACTTCTAAAATACATTTGCAAGCATTTTTTGTAGGATTTTCACATCAATATTTATGGTGGTGATACAGATGTCACAGTAGGAAAGCCACACCTGGCTCCACATCAGGTTGGCCTCTTCTGCTAAATGACACTTGATTGCAATTTCTGACCCATCTGTTCTGTCTGGGCAAAATGACATTCCCTCTAGCTTCAGGCATGCTGGGCACCATGCAGAAGTAGCTGAGGTTCATTTGTTCCAAAAACATTTAGTAAGCACTTGTATGACCATGGAACTTACATTCTAGGCAAGGAGGCAAATAATAAAATAAATCAAATGTGTGGTATGTTAGATGGTGATGAAAACTAGGGATAAAAAGCAAGGAGGGGCATGGGAAATGTTATGTAGGAAGAAGGAACCATAGTTATTGTGGGAAGGAAAGTCCCAAATCGGGAGGAAGAAGACATTGCTGAAAGAGAATTCAAACAGAAGTGAAAATGAATGATCTACAACTACTTATACAGGGTCAGTGGATCTGGCAAACACACTGAACAGAGTAAGTGAGGTGTAGGAGAGTGCCTTCTGGATGATTCCATGTGTGTAGGGCACAAAAGCAGACAACACTGATCCATGCCATAACAGCCAGTCTGACAGTGGGAAGGCTAGTTGTGCTCTGTTCCTTAATCCAGGGCTGTTAACACCCAGGTGTTAACATCCTTTTGTGAAAATTCATCCAACTGAACATTTATAATGTGTGCATTTTCCATGTGAATATACATGTCAATAGTTTCATTAATTTTTTTAATTAAAAAATTAGCTGTCTCACTGGTAGATGACATAACCATCAGAGGGATACTCCTGAAAATTGCCACCTTGCCTTGTTTCCCCAAAACCTGATACATTGAAAGGATTTGTCATATGCAAGTGTGTTTGAGTGAATAAGTGAGTGGTTAAACAAACACATCTCTACACTCTACGCCTAGTTTTCTACTTAGTCCTCCTGAAGCTGATCACCTGGGAAAACTAAAGCTACAGCTGTTATTACTGTCATTCCCATGTTTTTTGTTTTTTGTTTTTTTAAATCATCTCTGTCTCCCCTCTGCTGACATAAGAACAATGAACTCACTCAACAGACATTCAGACACTTTCAGGATTTAGAGTCAGGACATCAAATGCAGTGAGGACAAAACATTGGTCCAATGGATTTGGTAATGTGTAGGTTCTTGATGATATTGGTGGGACCAGCTTCACTCGCATGGAGGCAACAGATGATAGATTGTAGGGAGTTAATGAGAAGCAGACTGAGAGGACCTGGAATTAGTATATGCTGACAAATACTCAAGTACTTTGAAAATTAAGACATACTTACATAGCAATGACAATGTTTTTTAGTGTGTGTGATTATTTATCATAAAAGATGAGAAAAATTAGAATGTGTTTTCAGGCTTAAAGGAGGTAAATCAATAGACAAGGATAGTTTCATTCATTTATTTCTGCATTCAATCCTTTGGTCATTTGTGTTATTCAACAATTACTTCCTAAGTATCTATTGTACCAGTGACTATTCTTGACAGTGGTAATAGAGCAGTGTATCAACTAGGCACACTATCTACCCTCGTGCAGTTTCAGTGGGTAGTCAGCCTGTAAAAGCCTAAGCAATTTTATCTCAATGTTTTAGCAGATAAGTCAGGCAGGGGTGGACAGGAAGCAGGGCCATGGTTACTGAGTTGAGAGTCAAAGGAACATTTTCAGCATCTGGGAGGAATATATTACATTGCAAACAATGGCTTAAGACAGGGACTCAAGCGCAGAGTGAAGAAGGGAAATACCATCACAACTAGGGCATAAGGTAACAACTCCATGCAGAAGCCCAGTTATAAACTGAACCCTTAATCAAAACTGAAATAACAGACAGAGGGACTGAGCTCCTTAACCTTTAAATCTCTCTGAATTAAGAACAAAATCCATCCCATTGATAAGAATCACATAGCCTGGTCTATAGAGAAAGTAGAATGAGGGGACAGGAAATGGGATCCATTCCTCATCCACGGAGCCACCTCCCTCTTTCACATAGGAGGAAAGAGGGAAGGAGGTCACGCCTGTCGCTCCTTTTGTCCACAAAATCAGAGAATCATGGTTGCCATGACATTGATGGTTCCAGAGAGTCCTGTTTCTCAAATTAAACCAGGTGTTCTCTCCATAACTCAGAGGACGGTTTTCTTAGCAGAACAGTTGATTAGCACAGGCATGGAGTCCTTACCTGCCTTGTAATCTTTATGTGGTTCTTTTCAACTACCACCCTATCCACCATTCATTCTTGGTTATAGCTCATGTTCCGTTACACTCTCCACCCCATTCCTTTCTTACTGGCTCCCACCCTTTTTTCTTATTCCTTATTTGGAGGTTTAACTAATCCTTCAGACTTGATGCTTGGCCCCATCTTTGCCTGATTCAACATCTTCCTCTGGCTATACTTCTGGTAGACATTCTGTTTGGTTCTGCAATATCCATCCACTCTACCCATTAGCAACAACAGTGCTATTTGGGAAATTAAAAAGTCTGGGGCACACATCGCTATTGATACTATGTTGAGTTTGACTTCCAATCAAATCTTTTGTCTCTGTACAACTTACTCCTGAATCAAAGTCCCATGAGTAACCTCTGATTGTCTAGGTTCAGGGCCACCTTCTCAAATTTGGCTCCTTCAGTTTCCAAGTGGAAGTGTAGAGAGGAGGCAAGCACCTAAATTGCACTCTTTCTCAGACCTAATCCTAGTAGGTAATTCTCCAAGAAGAAGGGAGGGATTCAGTATAATAATAATGTAAGCTACATATGCAATTTTAAAATCTTCTAATAATCACATTTTAAAAGGTAGAAACAAGGAAATAATTTTAATATTGTATTCTATTTAAACCAATATTTCTAAAATTTCCTCATGTCAACATGTAATTAGTATAAAAATTATTAATGAGATCAATTCCTTTTTGTTGTTATTTATGTAAGAGTTTGAAATCCAGGGTGTATTTTACACTCACAGCACAGCTCAATCCAGACACTAAATTTTTCAATGTAAATATTTGATCTGTATGTATATTTACAGCTGAAAAAGTGGAATCACATACCCTAGTTGTCCCAAGCATACTTAAAAGTTTTTCGATTACTGAATCAAGTACCAAAAAAATCACTTTCCCTGCATCACTTCCACATAGACAAAGCTAATTCATCTTTCGTAGAAGAATTGTTTGAAGCAAAAGCATATCAATTTCAAAACTGTGCCTATCCATGTTTTATCAGTTCACTACTTGTGTCAGCTCAGTATTTTTAACATGGATTGTAAAAAGGTATTGGATAAAATGAAAAATAACTCTAAGTTTATCAATATCCATAAAATGTTCAAATTTTTCTTGTACATTTTGCAGATAGTTTACATAATGCTGGTATTACAATAAAAATATTTTGCATATTGACTCACATAAGAAAATATGTAAAATCATTCTTATTAAATTGTATTATGAAAAGTCTCAGAGGAGGGAGGAGAGGCACCATGTGTTTCTTGCCTCTCTCTGCCCTGTCATGAAATGATCACCTTGTGCTACCTTATCCACTGATGGCACTTCTGCCAGGGCTCTTTCCTATCCCAAGTTCCCAGTGGATGCACCAATGCCCAGATAACCCACCCTACTCTACATTAGACTCCTGGTGTCCTCCATGGGTTAAAAGTGCATGTTGCTGGACTCCAAGGACTCCCACTCCTGTCCACCACTGGGCTGCCGCACATGCAACACTGCCTAGACACACCCTACAGTGTCCTAACGTGAGTGACTCCAGTCTTATCCACACCAGCTCTCACAACTGCTACCCAGACATTGGTTGTCCTGTGACTGCCCTGGACCAGTCCATGCCCTCTCAATTGGGGACAAGTTGTTCTTACCATCAGTAGCTTCTGTGCCTAAATCTTGGAGCCACACAGCCACCAACCAAGAAGAGAAAGTGCTCACAGGTACTGGAGGGCCCCGGGGACTATCAAATGTGGACCCAGGACTCCAGACCAAGTAGGAGGTGTGAACACCAGTGCACCTGCTGGAAGAGAGAACCTACCAACAAAGGAACCACCAGCAGATAATAAAGGAATATGGTAAAGGAGTGAGTGGAAGCCACACTAACCTCCACCTAGGACCAATCTGGAATTACAACTAAACAGTGGAGAAATTACCCAGAACAAACAACTGAACAATAGCGAGAGAGAAGCCTCAAAACCTCGGACATACAGAAGAACCAGCTTTGACACAACCTGTCTGAACCTGCACAACAGCATACAAGGCATGGAAGGCAGAGTGACCCTCAGTTAACCAGCTGGAGGGAAGGATCCACCAAAGAAAGACCCCAAAACAATAAAAACCCAAATACATCGAGAGAGCCAACATAAACAACAGCTCAAGAACAGCAAGTTCAGGAGATCAAGGAGACTGCACCACTGAATCTCACAAGTCTCCTACCATAGAAGTTCACACCATAAACCCAGGGAGTCAGAACAGATCAATTTAAGAAGCGGAAGCTAACAAGAAGAATCAGACAAACAATGGGAAGACAAAGAAACAAACCCTAATCAAAAGGAAAGGAGGAAACCTCAGAAAGAATGCTAAATGAAATAGAGGCAAGTGAATTATCAGATATTGAGTTCAAAGCAATGGTTATAAGGAAGCTCAATGAGCTCACAGAGAATTACCAAAAACTATAGGGAAACCATGATGAACTCACTGCAAACTATATCAACATGAAAAAGGAAATAGAAACTATCAACAAGAGCCAAGAGGAAACAAAGAATACAATTTCTGAATTGAAGAACACAATAGAAGGAATCAAAAGTAGGCTCCATGAAGCAGAGGATAGAATCAGCAAGCTGAAGGACAAGGTAGAAATAAACACCCAGAGAGAGCGAGAAAAGGAAAGAAGACTCAGAAAGGATGAAGAGGTGTTAAAGGAACTGCAGGACAACGTGAAATGTAATAATATCTGAATAATAGGGATACTACCAGAAGGAGAAGAAGAGCAAGGGATAGAAAACCTGTTTGAAAAAGTAATGATGGAAAACTTCCCTAATTTGATGAAAGAAAAAGTCACACAAATCCAAGAATCACAGAGTCCCAATCAAGAGGATCCCAAAGAGGCCCACTTGAAGACACATCATAATTAAAATGGCAAAATTTAAGGACAAAGGAGAATCTTAAAGGCAGCAAGGGAGAAACAGAAAGTAGCATACAAGGGAGCCCCAATAAGACTAACAGCTGACTTCTCAATGGAAATACTCCAAGCCAGAAGGGAATGGCAAGGAATATTCCAGGTAATGAAAAACAAAGGCCTGAAATCAAGACTACAGTATCCAGCAAGGCTCTCAATTAAAATATAGGCCAAATAAGGAGTTTCCCAGACAAAAGAAGCCTCAAGGAATACATCTTCTCCAAACCAGCCCTGCAAGAGATGCTAAAGGGTCTGCTTTGAGAAAAGGAAAAAAAAAAAAAAAGGACTGAGAGAGAGAGGGGAACACAGGTACAAAGGAAGTAAAATGGCAATGAATAAGTACCTATCAATAATAACCTTAAATGTAAATGGATTAAATGCTTCAATGAAAAGATATAGAATAGCTGAACAGATAAGAAATCATGACCCACACATATGCTGTCTACAAGACACCCACCTCAGAACAAAAGACCTACACAGACTCAAAGTGAAGGGCTGGAAAAAAATATTCCAAGCAAATGGGCAGGAAGAAAACAGCCAGGGTAGCAATACTCATATCAGACAAAACAGTCTTCAAAACAAGGGCCATAAAAAGACCCAGAAGGTTCACTTTGTAATACTCAAGGGAAGAATCCATCAAGAAGAAATAAACATTGTAAATATATATGCACCCAACACAGGAGCACCCAAATATATAAGACAAATTACATTTCATATAATAAGGACTTGGTGATGATGAACTCCTTTAGTTTTATCTTGTCTTGGAAGCACTTTATCTGTCCTTCCATTCTAAAAGATGGCTTTACTGGATTGAGCAATCTAGGTTGTAAGTCCTTTTCATCACTTTGAATACTTGTTGCCAGTCCCTTCTTGCCTGTAAGGTTTCTTTTGAGAAATCAGCTGACAGTCTTATGGGAATTCCTTTGTAGGTAACTCTCCACTTTTCTCTTGCTGCTTTAAAAAACAAAAATATTTTATTTATTTATTTATTTTTGGAGAAAATGAAGGGGAGAAACATTAATGTGTGGCTGCCTATCATGCACCTCCAACTGGGAACCGGCCCACAACCCTGGCATGTGCCCTGACTGGGCATCAAACCAGTGATTCTTTGGTTCACAGGCTGGCATTCAATCCACTGAGCCACACCAGGCAGAGATCTTACTGTTTTTAAGATTCTCTCTTTATCTTTAACCTTTGGCATTTTGAATATGATGTAGTTCTCTTTTGGTCCAACTTGTTTTGGACTCTCTGTGCTTCCTGAATTTGTATGTCCATTTCTTTCACCAAATTAAGGAAGTTTTCTTTCATTCTTTTTTAAATAAGTTTCAATTTCTTGCTGTTCCTCTCCTGGCATTCCTATGATTTGGATGTTGGCATATTTGAAGATGTTCCAGAGTCTTCTTAAATTCTCCTCATTTTTTTTTTTTTGAATTCTTGTTTCTTCTTTCTGTTTTGGTTAAATGTTTATTTCTTCCTTATGTTCCAAATCATTGATTTGAATCCCAGCTTCCTTCCCTTCACTGTTGGTTCCCCATAGATTTTTCTATGCTTCACTTAGTGAAATCTTCATTTCTTCCTTTCTGTTTTTGCCATACTCAGTGAGTTTTTTGATCATCCTGATCACCAGTATTTTGAACTCTGCATCTGATAAGTTGGCTATCTCCATTTCATTTACTTCTTTTTCTGGGGTTTTGTTCTGTTTTTTGTTTTTTTTTTTTCATGTGGGCCATATTTCTTTGTCTCCTTAATTTGGCAGCCAGCCTCCCTCTGTTTTGTATATTAGGTAGAGCTGTTTCAACTCTCTGTAAAAGGTACCTGTAAATTGTGTGGGGCGGAGCCTTAGGTAATTGACAGGTTGAGGCAACTCACTTCACTGCTTTGAGGATCTGTGTATGGGGAGGGCTCAGAAAGGGGACTGTGCCACTGCCTGGCTTCTCAAATTTTGCCTGGCACTAGCCCTGTTTTTAGTCACTTCACCCACTCCCTGTATGCAATTGCCACCTTTCCAGCTGTTGCCCTGGTAATGAATCCCAGAGTGAGGTGGGTTTGTGTAAGTTTTAAGACAATGCAGGCCACTTAAGTGAAGTTTCTGAAATTCCAGCAATTTTCTCTGTTGCACCAACCCCCACTGGTTTTTACAGCCAGAAGTTATGGGGATTTATCTTCCCAGTGTGGTGCTGGAATCTTGGGCTCTGTGGTCTGACCTCGGGCTTTGATCACTTGTTCCCAAGGTATCCCTCCTAATTTTTATCCACCATACACAAATGTGGGACCACCCATGCTTATCCTCCATATCTGTCCCATATCTACATTTCCTCACCTCTCTTCCCCATCTCCACCCCTCTACCCACCTGGATGAATGTGGCTTCTTTAAATCCTTAGTTGCTGGACTTCCATACAGTTTGATTTTCTGACAGTTCTGAGTGTTATTTATTTTGATATTTAGTTGTAATTCCTTTTTGTGTTTGCATGAGGAGGCAAAGTGTGTCTACCTATGCCTCCATCTTGATCGGAGGTCTCCATAGTTTTTTTAACTGTAAAATATAAACAACATAAAATATACCATTTTAATCATTTTTAAGTGCACAATTCTGTGGCATTAAGCATATTCACATTGTTGTGCAACCCTTACAACTACCCACCCATCTCCAGAACTTTTTTATTTATCTTCTGCAGCTGAAACTCTGTCCCCATTAAACACAGTCTTTCCCATCCCTGCCCCCCAACCCCTCCCTGGCAATCACCACTTTACTTTCTGTCTCTAGGAATCTGACTATTCTAGGAATCTCATATAAGTGGAATGATATAATATTCATTCTTTTGTGACTGGCTTATTTCACTTACAATAATGTCTTTAAACTTCATCCATGCTGTAGCCTTTGTCAGAATTCTCTTCCTTTTAAAAGCTAGATAGTATTCCATTGTATGTATAGACCACATTTTGTTTATTCAGTCATTCAACAATGGACATTTGAGTTGCCTACAGCATTTGGCTATTGTGAATAATGCTGCTGTGAATATGAGCATGCTAATACTTGTTCAAATCCATGCTCTCATTTCTGTTGGGTATATACCCAGAAGTGGAATTACTGGCTCATATGGTATTTCTATGTTTAATTTTTTGAGGAATTGCCATGCTGTTTTTCATAGTGACTATACCATTTTATATTCCCACTAGCAATGTACAAAAGTTTCAATTTGTCCTGACCAAAACTTGTTATTTGCTGGGGTTTTGTTGTTGTTCTTGCAGCAGAGTGGGGAGGACAATAGCCATCCTAATGGATGTGAAGCAGTACCTCATTGTGATTTTGATTTGCGTTTCCCAAGTGACTAGTGATATTGGGCACCTTTTCGTGAGTTACACCAATTCTTTTTGAATGTTGAGAAAAAACTTATTGAATTCACTATGTATTTTCTGAAAATGTCTCAATCTTTCCAATTTATTATTTTTTTAAATGTTTGTGTCACAACAAACACAGCATTTTTGTTTTGCTTTGCCACAGCTAATTCCTGTGGACATTCTTCATAAAATCTGATGTATTTTCTTCCAGTCTCTTTTTTTTCTTTACTATTCTGGTCATCACACTAGTGTCTGCATCTCCGTGTGATTCTGCATCAGTTTTATGTTTTTATTTTGGATTTAAAATTGTGTTCTCCTATAGAAAATGAATAGAATGATATTATAATTGAATATGTATTTTGATTTAATTATCAATTGTGATTTACAAAGGCATCATGCAACTCACAAATATTTGCATAAAACATTCAAGTAAATACATTAATGTTAGATCACAGAAATGTTAGTGCACAGAAAAAAAATCAGATTGAATCAGTCCATTGAGACCACTCATATTGGTGATGTGTTCACATGTAACCCTAGAAATATGCACATATGGCCAACTTAAGACAAAGCATATGCTATATGTGCCCAGCATGTGCCCTACAATATAATGATAATATTTTATGCAGTGCAATTATTAAAGTGCAATTATTTGTTCATCCTACTAAGATTAAATTTAACAGAAAAAAGTCTTGTACTGATTCCATTTTGAAATTTTAAAAATTAAGCACAGCTAAAGTACTTCACTCACAGTAGCCATATTTCAAGTACTCAGTGGTTACATGCAGCTAGTGGCTACTGAACTTGCTAGTATAGTGCTAGAAATATAAAACAACAACAACAAATTGAGCAATTTACTGCTTAGTTTCTTCCCTTAAAAAAATCTCTGCATAAGTGCACAAGAAGGCATGTAATTGGATGTTCCTTGCAACATTGTTTACAATGGCCACCAACTGAAACACGTCTCATAGCCACCAATTGGGTTATGGCCCCAAATTTGTGGTGCATTTATTCTAAGGAATTTTATGCCATAGTTTAAAATAGATATAATTGTCCCTGAAACAACATAGATTTGAACTGCATGGGTTCACTTATATACGGATTTTTTTAAATAAATGCTGTAAATGTACTTTCCTTATGGCTTTTTTAATGACATTCTCTTTTCTCTAGCTTACTTTATTGTAAGAATACAGTATATAATATGTATAACATACAAAATATGTGTGAATCAACTATTTTGTTGGCATGGCTTCCAGTCTTTGGTATTAGTAGTTAGGTTTTTGGGGAGTCAAAAGTTCTATGTGGATTTTTGACTGCCCTCATTGTTCAAAGATCAACTAGATGTGGATAAATCATTCTAGGTAGGGAGGAGGGAAAAGCAAGTTGTACAATGTGATGTAATTTTTTAAAAAATATTGCACTTTAAAATTGATTAGATGGATGGGTAGATAGACAGATAGGATAGATAAATACAAGAGTGGTTACTTCTGTGCCTCTTTGGAGGGAGAGAGGAAACTTAGGCTAACTTGGATTTAATAGGAGCAGTGCATTCAAGTATTACTCACATAATTAAAATTACTTTGGGGAAAAAACTTAAGAAAGGGGAAGTCTTGACAGAAGCGAGAAGATAAACAAAGACACCAATTAAGTGTAATTAACAATTACACTCTGCAATCTGCAATACAGATTACATGATATCTAAATAAGTGTTATCATTGGTTATAATTTTTAATGCATGTGTCAAAAGTAATTATTTGAAAATAAGATATACAAATTAGATAGTGGCCTTTCTGTAAACCCAAAATGGGAAATGACAAGCAGTGATCAAAACTGATTTCTGAGGCTTGCTTCTACCACTGTTTTGGCTATCATGCAGGTGACCTACCACAAGCTACAGTTGCATTTAAAACCTCCAGACCAGAGTCCCAGTTGGCATCCAACCCACCAAACTCACCATTTTCCAGCCCACCAGTTGTTCTTGAAGTTCCTATTTCCATATCCACTGTTCTTGTCTTCTGTTTTCTTTCTTAAATATAGATGTTGATTAAGTGGTAATTCGGATTCAAACAGTTGGAAACAGGAACAAAAAACATAAGCTTCCTCAGGGAAAGGAAGCAAAAATTAAAACGTTTGGGATCCTCAATTTGCCATTCTTCACCTTAAAGAGACTCAGGTTCAGACTGTTGTCAACACCGCAGTGCTAACTTTCTGTCTCCCTGTAGGTCAAGTTCACCCTTGGGCCCATAGAACTCAGAATGTTAAGTGTAATCCTGATCCCAAATTCCTTTGGCAGACTTGACATTGAGTAAGTAGATTATT
Organism: Anoura caudifer; assembly: GCA_004027475.1. Classification (NCBI taxonomy): domain Eukaryota; kingdom Metazoa; phylum Chordata; class Mammalia; order Chiroptera; family Phyllostomidae; genus Anoura; species Anoura caudifer. The sequence goes on along the minus strand of PVKU01000586.1, from coordinate 190,894 downwards.
CAAGGAAAACAATTGAATCAGCAGAGCGGCCTGAGAATTGCCTTGAACTTTGTATAAAGTACTTGAAATTGGAGCTTCTTGAGAGCACTGGCTTTAAGCCATTTCCCAAATTAAACTTACATTCCACTTCCCTGAGATCACTGTCTTTTACCAAGGCAGGATTATGGAAACTCTGAACTGTCTGAGCTGAGGATGTGTGTCCATGAATAAACTGAGATGAACAAATCTATAAAAAGCAGAACAATAGCCCCAAAAAGATGGCATGATTCACAGGGCAAATGACAAGAGGGAAAAATAAACAGGACAATTAACTTTGTAATTTAGAAAACTTGTTGAAGATAATAAGACCTCATATAACAGAAATAAAAGAATTCAGCCAAACCCATTTAAAAAAAGGCCCTTTAGACTAGATTTTAGAAATATAGCTAGCTATGTTTTCAAGAGAAAAACATGCAAAGTGAATCAAAAGTGTTAAAAGAAAAAAGAGTGGATGGTCAAAACAAAATTGGAAATACAAAAGTAAAGAAAACAGAATAATATTAATTTTAAAGAAAGAAGGGACTATAACCACAAGCACTTTGGACAGAGTGTTATTTTACAATAGAAGTACAACCCTTTAACAGATAATAGCATTAATGAACATCTATAAGATGAAAAGCAAAGCACTGACAGAGAAAAAGTGTGATAGCAACTGCCAAAGACAGGGTTTGCTTAAACTGTTTCCACTGTAGCCATCCTGTATTTCTGTGACATGACTTAAGTAAGGAGAAAAGTCTTACAAGAGCTTTTTCTGACTCCCAGAGAATATACAGTTTACATGCTGGCTGAGTTCATTATAACTGAATCAGGATGAAAAATTAACCTCCCGTGATAAATGTAGCTCAAAACTTTAGGAAACCAGGAAAATTCTCTACAAGAAACACTCTAGCAAATGCCATATTCTGTATGAAACATTTGTTTTAAGATTTTAACAGTCCTTGGAACTATTAAAGCCAATCTCTGATTTTAAGAAAGTTTCTTGCCTTTCTTTGTTATCAAACTTAGACAAAACTTAATTTTATGGTGGCAAAAATTCATGAAAGTGTGTCTTTAACTTAATTTTATGACTAGCATGCATTATCTTTTTAACATGTTTTCAAAGAGAAAGCTATTCAGTGACCATCCAGTGCTTTCCCACAAGAGCTGGAGTCAGCAGTTTTTTAACTGAGAACTTTTTGTGAAATGCCATTGCATGTTATTGTCTTAAATTTAAAACAAGTCTCAGGCGAGTAATTTGAGGATTAAAAGTAATTATTTCTATAAAATTATAAGAAATATTGATAAAACTAACATTGAGCAAGAGATTAACAAACTATTCTCATCCTGACAGAACAAAATATAAGAAAATCAGGATTTGAATAATGATATTAATAAATGTTAGATAAATAGATACATATAAAATATAGATATACTCTTCAAACATACAGAGAATGCATAATAAATAACATATCAGGCCAAGTGAAAAGTTAAGTAAATTCCAGTGGCAGAAATCTTACAAGTCAGATTATCTGATAAAAACAAACTATAGGTAAACAACATCAGGCTAATGAAAAAAATCAAAATACTTAGAATTTTAAAAGTTACCCATATAAGTTACTTTGGGAAAAAGAGGAAATTAAAACTTCACTTTTTGTTATGTACAGAATACACAAAACCAACAAGATATAGGCAACCCAGCAATCAGAGGCAAAACCATAATTATAAATTCTTTTATTAAGAAAAAATAAAAGAAATGAAATAAGTTTTTGGTTGAAAAAAGAGGTCATAAAAAAGAACTAAATAAAATGAACTAGCAGATAGATGGAATCACTCATGATAAAAGTAAACATTACTAAATTAAATAATAGAGAGAAACAAATATTAAAAAAATCTTGATCTAGATCCTTGATAAGATTAATAAAACTAGAGAGATTTATCAGAAAAATAGAGTGCATGTTTCAAAATTTGGAAATATTTTTTCCAAAAAGTTGGGTGGGGGGTGGAGTTAGACAGGGATACAGTTGAAATTTAGAAGGATGTCAGAGAGTATTTTGTCAATTTTTTGCTAATACCATTAAAATTTTTAGACTATTTTATGATGCTTTTTTTTTGGAATCAAGATACATAGTGAACAGTACTTATTAATAGATTTTTGAATACTGAGTATGTCCTACATTCCTTAAATATGTTAGTTTTTCTTTAGTAATATTTTATTTAACATATGATATTTTAAATGACCTTGGTATATAATTTTTGTAAAATGATATTCCAGTTTTGATGTGGCTTTCACAGAAAATATGAGCATTCTTTACTTCTCTGAAATATACAGAATTTACTGTATACAGAAGCAGAATTGTTTATTTCTTGGCTATTTAGAAGAATTCCTCTAAGAAGCCCTATGGTTCTGGTGGGCTCTTCATGGGGAGCTGGTTGATAACATTTGTGGCTTTGCTCCTGCTTATTGTTTTGAGATTTCTAACATTGTGTTTATTTTTGATACAATTATTTATGATCCTAGAAAATTATGGATTGCATTCAGATTTTCAAAATTAATGGCACAAAATTTTGTGAGGTACTAAATCTTTTAAGTTCCTGTGTTTTGGGGGCTTCCCCATCTACTCAGTAGTTTATTTTACTCTAACTGACCCTGTACCGAAGAGCCAGCTCTTAGATTAACCAATTCTACTGATTTGATTTTTTTTCTAATTCATTAATTTCTTTACTATTTTTTCCTTCTGATTTCTTAGGATAGTTTGTTTTTCTTTTTCTAACTTTTCTAATTGATACTAAATTCATTTATTTCTTTTGCCTTCTTTATGAATGTATTTGTTTAAGGCTATGTATTATCCTCATAATACATAGCTTTGACCACATAACATAGGTCTTAATATGTATTAACTGCATTTTATCATTTAAGATATTGAGAAAGTTTGGTTTAATATTTTGCTTTGATCTCTCTCTCTCCCCCTCCTCTTTTCCTCCCTCTCTTTCCCTCTCTGTCTCTTTCTCTCCCCTTACATTTCTCCCCAGCCCAGATGGGTGGTAGGTTTTACCTTCTAATTTGGTTACTAATTTCTAGTTTCCTTGTATTGTGATTTTAAAATGGCTTATACTATATCTACTTTTTTACTTTTGTCTCATATTGTGGAACACACACAGCCTTTGTCATCATTAAATGCCCCAGTTGGTCTTAATTACCTCATTTAACCTTAGATTCATCTTTTTCTGATATTAATAGCATGAACCCAGCTTTCATTTTCTTAACCAGTATGTCTTTGTTCATACCTTTCAATTTTCCCAAGAAACTTTCACATATTCTTTTCTTTTCAACCAAAAGCTGGGTTTGATTTTTGATCCAGTCTGAAAGTCTTTCTCTTTAAACTCCTTTTTTAAAACTCCACATGCATTTACTGAAATAACAAATATGATTTGTTTTAATTCTTTCATCTTATGTTTCTGTCTTTATTTCCTTTGTTTTTAGTAATGTGATACAAGTGCTATGCTTGCTTTGTTCTACCTTACTTCATATCTATGTGTTTCTGGTAGTTTTTAGCTCTATAATTTTAGGTTGCCTTTATACTTTCTGGTAATATCTTAAGTCTCTATTTTCTGACTTGTCAATGTTAGCAAATACCTATTCAATGTCTAAAATAAAAGAAAATAGATACAGCCCTTACCAGCATGGCTTAATTCGTTGGTTGTTGTCCTACAAAGCAAAAAGTCACCAGTTTGATTCCTATTCAGGGCACATGTCTGGGTTGTGGGTTTGGCCCCAATCCAGGCATGTGGGAGAGGCAACTATCAATATTTCTTTCTCACATTGATGTTTCTCTCTCTCTGTCTTTCTCCCACTCTTCCCCCTCTCTAAAAATAAATAAATAATACCTTTTTAAAAAATCACAAGACTTACAAAGTTATTTAAAAATATAGGTACACTTGCTGGGTTTCTGTTTTGTCAGTTTTTATATTGGGGGTGGGGTGGGAAAGGCAGTAAAGCAAAACAGAGCTAAACTGAGCCTGTAAGTAGTAGTGACTGCTGGCAGCTGGCTTCTGCTTCCCATCACAGTGTTGACCATCCCATCACAGGGTTCACTAGAGAGCCTCAAACTCCCCTCTTAGCCAGAAGTGGAAGGAGAAAAGGGGACCGGCAGGGTGGCCCTCTACCTGCCACACATACCCTCAGGAGATTTATCTAATGTATTTTCTTTATCAGTATAATCTTTTATGGCAGTAGATGGTTAGAGCAAGGTGCTTGCAACCACTCTACTGCTCCTTCATGCTCTCCTGCCATCTGGGAACACCTGGGCCAGGCACTAGCTAGTTTTCAGCTCTCTGGTAGGACACTCAGATATAAGCAAGGGGCTTCTCCTCCAAGGCAGGGTGAGGCCTTTCCCCCAGGCTGCTGGCTCATCCCCTACATTGTCTTTTCTCCAAACTGGGGCATGGTAGTAAGATTTTTCAGAATTTTTGCCCTTACTTTCTACTTCTTACCACTCTTTTCACTCCCTGGGGTGCAGGGCAGAAGCTGCCTACCAATTGTAGGAAACTTCTGTATTTCTCACATTGACATTTTAAAACCATAACATGGGGGCATAAATCTTCTTTTTTTCCTCTAAATGTTCTTAGTGTTTTTTCAAATCTAGATTTAGTCAATGTTTCATTCATTTTATAGTATTGTGATAGGAAGTTTATCATTTTGCTTCTCTCCACATTTATATTCCAAAAGCTTCCCTTATTCTCTACAGCATAATATTCTGTCACATAAATGTACCATAATTTAGTTAATTGTTCTTGTACTTATAGAGCAATTAATTAATTAATTGAATAAGTAATTAATGCCCAATATGGTAAGGGAAGAGGGAAACAATCATGTTTACACAGAACTGGTGAAATTTTCATTTGATACAGTCCCCCAAAAATATAATCTTTCAAAGATCTTATATATATCTATATTCTTTAATTCAGAAATTTCAGTTGTAGAAATTTATCTTAAGATAATAATTATAGAAGAATCTAATGATTATTATACAAGAATATTTATTTGCTTTATTTGGAAAAGCAAAACTGTTTGAAAAGAGTCACGAATCCAACCACAGAGTACTGGTTGAGAAAATTATGGTACATTCATATGAAGGAATCTACTCAGCTGAAAGCACTTGTGAGAAGAAGAAAAGAGAACATTGTCTTATCTGCAGAGGCCAATTCTAGGTATGCTGCCAGTTGTGTTTTCATTCTATGTTCACTTGCCTTATAGTAAGCAAAAATGATTTCTAAATTTTTGCAGTGAGGCAACACCTAATCCTGGTTCTGGTGAAGGTTGGGCAGCTGCGTGTGTGTGTGTGCGCGCGCGCATAACTTACCCAGTAATGTTTGCAAAAGAATGTAATGAGCTGGAGAACATAGTTTGTTTTTAACAGCATCATTTCCATGGAAAGCACTGAATTTATTTGAAAGAGATTGCTTGATAAACCACTTAGACAAGAGTATGAGACCACAAATGATCTGAATATGTCAAAACTGCCTTGCAGTATACATGTAGAAGAGTCTCTTAGTTAATTCCAGAAGAAGGGAAAAGAGAGGAGGGAGCCGATGTGGACTCTGGCCCAAGAGGTCCATGTGTTGTGGATGCAACAAACAAATTCACTTGGACTGCAGAAGTCCTGTGGAGAAAAAGGGATGGCATGAACACTCTCTGAGTGAGAGGGGGCCCTGACTCCTGCCTGGACAGGCTTTTATTGCTTTTCTGGGAACATTACATCTAGGATGGTCCTCATTTGCTATGCACAGGTTTGCTTTAGGTATTTACCTTTTACGGATAACAAAGGAGAGGAAGTTGCTAATTACTACAAAGAAAAAGGACATTTGCAAATGCAAAGGAAAAAGTGGTTGAACTGGTTATACTTGTTCTTGGGAGGTTTAGCACAGATTTTAGGAAGTTAGTTTAAAGATATGCAGTAAACATTTGCTGCCTAAACTCAGGGTGAGGGAGTTTTAGCAAAAAGCAAGCCTCAAAGCAGCCTAGGTACAATGTAGGCCTGATTCCCCACAGGAAAACCAATCCATGGGCTCGGGTCCTGTGTGCTAACTCGCTCTGGCTGGGCTACATTCACCATGCCACATAAATAGATTCCCTATAGGGAGCAGAGAAGATGTGTCAGGGTCCCCCAAATCATCCTCAGGTTGATGATTTGCTAGAAGAACTCACAGAACTCAGAAAAGTTGTTATGTTCATGAAGTTTATTACAGTGAAAGGGTACAGATTAAAGTCAGCAAAGGAGAGGGGTGCATAGGGCAGAGTCCAGGTGCTGGCCTCAGGCTCTACCTCCCAGTGGAATCACAATGCTTACTTCTTCAGCAGTGATGTGTTGACAATACACAAAATATTGTTAACCTGGGAAGCTTACCTAAGCCTTTAGTGTCCATGGTTATGACTGGGGGCCAGTCATCTGGGCATGGAGTGACTACCTGACTGACTTAGTTACCCTGCCCCAAGCCCTTCCAGCATTCAAACTGATCTGGCATGGCCCAAGGCCTCAGGTGTATAAAAACATTCTTATCAGTTAGGATATTCCAAGGGCTTCTAGGTAAAGCCAGTCCTGTGGGAGGGGCGGGGGGATGTGCAGGATTTGACCATTTAATCTTGCTGAGTTAATCGTCTAGTGCCCAGAAGAGAAGGATGAATAAAAGTAGAGAGATCAGCAGACTCTGCCCACCAGTGTGTCCTGGCAATAATCCCAAATCTCCAAGAAAAGCCTACAATAAATCTTGAAATGCTTTCTATAAATGATGGCCTCACAAAAATCTGTGAGCAGATAGTTTTGCATCAGAAATCAAGGGTTTATTTGAAGTAAGGGTGATAAGGAAGGGCAGCATGGACAGATAAAAAAAAAAAAAAGGAGAGGTAAGCCACAGGATGAAAAGTAATTGTAAGGAGGGTTGCAGTCAGATTTGAACATCAGGGGAGTAAGACAAGGAAGAAAGGCTAGTCAGATGAGGAACAGGGCAAACATATTTCTGTAAAATCTCATTTCACTATCTTCTATATGACTCATTGACATAGTATTTTTTTTTATAAAATAGTGGTTTTTAGCATGCCCCATTTGTATCAGAGTCTCTGGGGACTGGGGCTGGTGTTGATATTTTTTTTAAAAAAATTTCCCTGGATGCGTAGCCATGGTTGAGGTCCACTGCTCAAATGTGTTTCCATCATAGTCACAATGGCCTTGTTTACATGCTACATTAATACAGGTCTTCTCCACTTCCCTGCTACTGATATGCAGGATAATTTGTTGTGAGGGAGTTGTCTCATACATTGTAAAGCAGCACTTATTCCCCAAATGTGACAATAAAAAATGTCTCCAGATACTGCCAATGCTCCTACATGATCAAAATCACTTTTGTCTGAGAACCACTGTCTTCAAAGAATTATTGAAGGTGCCACTTATGGAAAATTTTCTTGGTGGGGGGGCATGCCTTTCTCTGCCCCTCCTGAATCTATGATCTACTAGTGTGCTGGCCAAATCTTAATGAGGTGGTGGTTAGTGCAGGCATCTGATAGGGTGTGGTCCACATCCAGTGAAAAGCTGTGAGCATTGCACTTAAGGAAATGATACATGCCAACCTAAACTGGAAATCTGAGCATTCCATAGAAATAGTCTTTAGAAGCACAGTGGAGGTGGAAAAAGGGCTCAGCCTGGGAAGAAATAGGAATTCTAACAATTTACTTGCTGGGTTATCTTGGTTTTTCAGTAGCTTTTACTGACTGAAGTTGATCTAAAATGCTGTGGCTTAAAATAACACTACTCCTTATTGCTCATGAGACCATGGGTCAGCTGGGTGGTTGCTCTGGTCTTGTCTGGGCTCACTTATGGGTCTATGGTCAACTGCAGGTTGGAGAAGTGGCTTTGCTAGTCTTGGCTGGGCTATCACATATCTGGGCCTCAAATGAAATAACTGGGTCCTGCTCTACATTGTCTCTCATTCTGTGGAAGTCCAGCCAGGTCTGTACACATGCTGATGTTAGGGAACCTGTAGGGGCCTAGGCTTGGAACTCACCCATCATCCCTTCTCCTGCCTTCTTTTGGTCCATGTAGATCACAAGTTCAGTGGGTGGAAAAACAGATACCTCTTTTGATGGAGGAAGGTGAATAAGTCACTTTACAAAATAACAGACATGGAGGCGGCAGGTGGGATGGGGAATTGGGGTCATTTTTACAATCTACCACATTTGGATAAGCTACTTAACCTCATTAAGCCTCAATTTTCTAGTAAGTAGAACTAGGATGGTATTGCCAATCTCAGAGTTCTTGTGAAGATTCAATGCCTCATGCATCATAAGCACTTCTAACCAACACCTATATTACTATCTTGTCATTCTACTCTTTAATGTATTTTAATGTTTGCACTTCACTCAGTGAATGAAATCTGAATTTCTTAGTGTCCCTCATAAAACCTTCATGATGTGGACCTTTGTCTCTCTGTCCCCCTCCCCTTCAGTGACTCTGAAATATTAATACTTAAAGTTGCCTGAAGGCGAGTAACTTCATGCTGCATGTCCTGTATTGTCTCTGACACTGTTCCTTCCACCTGGATGTCCACTTGTCCCTGGAGGCTGGCCCCACCCCTCCTCCTCCAAGATGAGGTCATTGTTCATTCTTATGAAAGTCAGCACTGGCTTTAGGTAGGACAAACATGGAGCGTTAGACAGCACTGGACCACAGAGTCAGAATATCATCCCCTTCAGTTGTTTTCTATACTTCTGGTCACAATCAAGTTTCATTTGGGTGCTAGCACATCTTCAACACCTCTTGAACACTTTCGGACCCACTTTTTCTTTTTTTTTTTTCTTGTTTTGTTTTGTTTTTATAATTTAGTTGTATTTTTGATGTGGTTGTGGGAGGATGGAAGTACTGCATTTACTGATACCTCCATCTTTTTTAAAAAATATTTTATTGTTCTTCAATTACAATTGTCTTCATTTTCCCCCCACCATACCCCCCCACCCCAGCCAAACCCATCTCCATTCCTTGCTTCCATCCTCCCCCTTGGTTTTGTCCATGTGTCCTAAATAGTAGTTCCTGAAAACCCTTCCCCCCCATTATCCCTTTCCTCCTCCCCTCTGGTTACTGTCAGATTGTTCTTAATTTCAATATCTCTGGTTACATTTTGTTTGCTTTTTGTTGTTGTTGATTGTGTTCCAGTTAAAGGTGAGATCATATGGTATTTGTCCCACACCATCTGGCTTATTTCACTTAGCATAATGCTCTCCAGTTCCATCCATGCTGTTGCAAAGTACAGGAGCTCCTTCTTTCTTTCTGCTGCACAGTATTCCATCATGTAAATGTACTATAGTTTTTGATCTATTCATTTACTGATGGGCACTTAGGTGGCTTCCAACACTTGGCTATTGTAAATTGTGCTGCTATGAACATTGGGGTGCATAGGTTCTTTTGGATTGGTGTTTCAAGGTTCTTAGAATATAATCCCAGCAGTGGAATTGCTGGGTCAAAAGGCAGTTCCATTTTTAGTTTTCTGAGGAAATTCCATGCTGTTTTCCAGAGTGGCTGCACCAGTCTGCATTCCCACCAATGGTTCATTAGGGTTCTCTTTTCTACACATCCTTCCCAAATTTGTTGTCTGTTGCTTTGTTTATGATGGCCATTCTGATTGGTGTGAAATGGTATCTCATTGTGGTTTTAATTTGCATCTCTCTGATAGCTAGTGATGCTGAGCATCTTTTCATATGTCACTGGGCCCTCTCTATGTCCTCCTTAGAGAAGTGTCTGTTCAAGTACTTTGCCCATTTTTGACTGGGATTTTTGTCTTCCTGGAGTGGAGTCATGTGAGTTCTTTACATATTTTGGAGATCAAACCCTTGTCTGAGGTATCATCAGCAAATATGTTTTCCCATATGGTTGGTACTTTTTTCATTTTAATGCTGTTTTCTTTAGCTGTGAAGAAATTTTTATTTTGATGAGGTCCCATTTGTTTATTCTTTCCTTTATCCTAGTGAGCCCAAGCCTCCACCTTTCTACAGTAAACAAGTATTAGGTAGAATTTGATGGCACTGATTGTTTCCATCATTTTCATTTTCACAGCTACTTTTTTCATGTCAAGTGATAGTAGTTTTACATTTCTCATAGTGCCATAAAGTTTCCTTTGGTATCACATTTATTTGGCCAATAAAAAGGGTAACAATTTAAAGGAAAAACCCAATATAGGGAACAGTGTGTGTGGTACTTAGGACAAAAATAAAGAGGGGTTACTTTAGTGACAGGGCTGGAAAATACTAAACTACATCAACTGTGCAGTCTCTTCTGGCAAAGCCCCTACTGCTCTCACAGGGTCCTCGGGTATCCGCAGTGTCCTGCCTTCATTTACCACAAGATTCGCAGTCTGTGAGGGCAGCAACCACATCATCCCAATCTCTCACCCCAGCTCCTCAAAAAGATGAGGGCTGCCCTGACTCGTGTGGCTCAATGGAATGAGTGTGGGCTGTGAACCAAAGGGTTGCCAGTTTGATTCCCAGTCGGGGCACATGCCTGGGTTGCTGGCCAGGTTCCCAGTAGGGGGTGTGCAAGAGGCAACCACACATTGATGTTTCTCTCCCTCTCTTTCTCCCTCCCTCCCCCTCTCTCTAAAAGTAAAATAAATAAAATCTTTAAGAAAAAAAAAGATGAGGGCTAATTCAGGCACTGAGGTGCTGTTCCAAGAGAAGAGTGATTCATAATCCTATGCTCAGCCTGAAGGTATTATCTCCATGGTGACAGGAGGAGGAAGAACAGGAGAAGGAGTAATAGTAGTAATTGTAGTAATGATAAGAGCAGTAACAGTAATAGTACCAGTGGTACTCACAGTAATAACAGGAGTAGCTGCCATAGCAGTAATGGAAATATTTGTAGTAGTAACAGTAGCAACCATTTTTTGTGTATCTAATGTGGGTCAAGTATTGGGCTTAACTCTGTGCTTGTGCTTATTTAGTTTTCATCACAACCCCATGAGGCAGCTACTCTTATTACCTCCATTTTACAGATGAGGGTTGAGACATAAAAAGGTAGAGCCATTGGCCCAGAGCCGGTCTGCTGGAAAGTAGCAGATCTGGGAGCCTAAAGTCAGTCTGACTCCCAGGCTGGTGCCCTTCACAGCTAGCGATGACCCTCCTGCAAAGGTTTCCAGAAAGTAGTGCTTTGTACCTTTCAAAAGGCAGTGAGGGTGCTCTTTCAGCAACTCATGTTAATTGAAGAGAATTCTGAAGTTTGAATATTTAAATTATGTCCTATCAAAGCAATATAAAATATGTGTTTTTTGTCTATCTGCAATCCCCTATAATTCAGTAGGATAGCTGAGAAATCTCCTGTCTCTACCCCCAGCCCAACCCATGCCATCCCCAGCCTCTGGTCTCTCCTTTCACTGAAGAAATGAGATTCAAATGGAAAAATACTGGCACAATCTTGACCAAGGTTCCTAATAAAGACACTGTGCCTCATGCATCAGCTGCTGCTGCTGCTGCTATGGTAACAGCCACAATTTCTCCCAGACAGCTTGGGTCTGAAGGGAGGGTGGACCCTAGGGGAGCAAGTAGATTTCTCCAACCTGTCAGTCCCTGTCACCTTTCCCATTTCTCTTACCTCTCCCACTTCCACCAGCCCCCACACTTCCTTAGATGATGGCTGACAGGTACTGGCACTCCTAAGCCATCGTAATTAGCATCTGGCTTTGAGCCCAGTCTTCTGGCAGCATACTCCTCACTTCCTCACCGGCCAATATACCTCTCCACCCCCTGCCCCAGCACTGCAGCAATGCAACACCAACAGCCTCAGCACTAAGATCACCAGCAGTGCCCTCCCTAGGTGAGCATTACCTACACTCAATGCCCTACTATTGTCTGAGGCATTTGGGTAATAAAATTGTGATTCTGAAAAAAGATGGTTGTCCTTAGCAGGATGCATAAGGCTGAACTCCAGTTCTCTAAGAGGCTAGGAGATTCATTTGACTTGGAATTACTCAGTTAAGTTCTCCAGGACAAGGACCAGCATAAGAGATCCCAAAAAAGGTGAGGGAAGAATCAGAAAAGTTTGTGTGTCAATGTAGTTTGGAGCCTGAAATACTGTAGATGATGGTGTTAACAATGAGGATGATGAAGATGTTGATCATAATGATGACAACAGCACCACTGATTTTTTTGATCATTCCTTGTGTGCCAGACACTATCCTTAGCACTTTATAAGCAATACTGCATTTAATGCTCATGTTGACTATGTAGCCAGGTGGCAACTACTGTTGCTATAGTCATTTCACAGATGGAGATATAAGGTCTAGAAAAGTTAAGTATCACATCCTGAAGAAAAACAACCATGCAAATCCAAAGTATGGGACATTCTACAGGAAAGTTGGCTTAGATGCCTCAAAAATACCAAAGTCATTTATAAAAGGGTAAGTATCTTTTCTAAGGGGGAAAAAAAGAGAGGAAACAGACATAAAAACCAAATGCAATGCAATTTGTGATCCGACATTGAATCCTATACGAAAATAAAAATAGCCATAAAAGACATTTGAGGAACACAGATGAAATTTGAATATGGGCTGCATAGTAGATGACATCAGGAAATCACTGTCACTTTTTGTGAAGTGTGATACTGATATTGTGCCTGTGTAGGAGAATGTTCTTATTTATAGGTGAGACAGGCCAAAACATTTTGGGGAAAACTGTCATGATGCCAATAATTTACTTACACATAGATTTACTCCATGATGTTTTCTAACAACTAATTCGCTGGCTCTGGACACCAAAAGGGTGTCCTACAATTCAATCCAATTCTGACACCAACTACCCAGAGTTAGCACAGACCCCACAGGTTCAGAGCTCAGTCCCACAAGACTGCACCATTTTAGATGCCAGTCACAAGCCCCAGGTTGTCACCTGTATGTCTGTCCAGCTGTATATTCAGGGATTCCCACAACCCTCAGTTCAAGTTTGATCATTCACTCTCAAACAATTCACAGAACTCAGGTAAGTGCTTTACTTACATTTACCAGTTTATTAGAAGAGTTACAACTCAGAATAACCAAATGGAAGAGGTGAGTAGGGCAAGGTGTTGGAGAATGGGTGCAGAGCTTCTGTGCCCTCTCTGGATACACTACCCTCCTAGCATCTCAATGTGTTTACCAACTAGGAGCTCTCTGGGCACCATCATTTAGAGGTTTTCACAGAGGCTTCATTGCATAGGCAGAACTGATTAGATCATTGGCCTTTAGTAATCAACTCAATCTCTAGCCCCTCTCCTCTCCTTGGAGGTCAGTGGGGCTGAAATTTCCAGCCCTTTAATCATGCTTTGGACTTTCTGGTGAGCAGCCTAATCTTGAAGCCATGGAGAGGCCCTGAGCCATCAGTCATCTCATTAGTATACAAAAAATACTCATCACTCAAGAGTTTTAGGAGCCATGAGCCAAGAATTTGCAACCAAAATCAAGTATTTACTTGTTTTTATTGTATTACACCTACATACATGTATATAGCAAATGAGTAATAGCAAAATGTTAATTGTTGAACCTAGGTGGTTTATCTTTCGGTTATCAACAATATATCATATATGCAAGTAATGGAGCCTGTGTTTCCTTTCCATTGTAACATGGTGAAAAAAGCAGGTAAATTGTTCAATGTATTGTGATAGAAGCTGATATTCTTTATTTATTCTCTTAAAACACTACCACCAAACACACACACACAATTGTGCTAAATCTGAACAATAATGTAAAATAAACTTTTCTTTAGAAAGAATCGCAAGAAAGATTATGGAGTGGCTGCCAAAGGAACCATCTCAGTTAATACACTCGAATTCTCCCACCAAGATGGCCCATTTTGAGCAGTTTTCTGATCCTAAAGGGGAACATCATCGAAGAAGCAAGGCCTCTAGTGCATGGAGAGAACACACTTAAACTATAAGAGAAACACAAAAAAGATATTTGGCATTAGGAAAGCAGTGATTCTTCTCACTTAAATAGTAGATGCCTGAGTCAGAGTCATTTTAGCTTTGGAAGAGGATTCATTGTAGATATGGACTATGGAGTTGCTCACCTCACATCAACCTTTGCACCCCTGAACATGACTTCACAATTATAACTCAGAAGGACATGTCACCCTGGCTTTTCTTCCTACTCTTTCACCACTTGTCGGAATCAATCCTATTCTTTTTGCCTGGTAGGACTATTCCCAACCAAAGCATCATGACTGAATGAAAGGAGCAAGCTGACAGCCTCCATGATCCTCAAATAAGTCCAAGAGTGGACGTTTAATTCAGATAATGCCTCAGAATTCACACATGTGCCAGAAGGATTAAAAAAAGTCAAGGATGATTCACATGCAATATTTGTATGTTCTCACCTCTCAATCACTGCTTAGCTTCTGCCCTTCCTATACTTCATTTCCAAAACTGTTCTCATCCTGGTCACCAGACTTCCTTTTGGCACTATGGAAGACATCTTGACTTCTTGACTGTGTTTGACACAGAGGGTCACTTCTTTTCCTTCAGATTTTTTGTCCTCAGAATCCATGACATCCCATCTTGTCTCTCTGCTCCTTTATCTTCTCTTTTCTTTTTCATCTTTTCTTTGCCCCACCCCTTAGATATTCCTAATCCTTGGGGCTCCACTAGCCTTCTTTTCTCTAAATATTATTGATATGTCTTTAAATACCACCACATGCCACTGACATCTTATTTTCTGCCTTCAGGTCAGGCATCACTTCTGAGCTCATAGTTTGGTCTCCTGTGGCCTCCTGAATATCACCTGCTTATCTCACAGATTCCTTCAACTCAACATATCCAACAGTGGGCTTGTTATCCTTCTCTAAGTCTATTCATCTTCCACTTTTCTTCCCCAAAGGCAAAGGCACCAGACTCCATCAGTTGCCGCAACCTTGAAACACAGAAACCATCCTAAATGCCTCACTCACCAAGTCCAGTCAGTCGCAAATGTGATGAGTCTTCCTGTGAAATTGTAAATTTCATGACTACTATCTTGTCTCTTAGGCTCATAGTCTCTAGTTCCTTTGTCTTATCTCTGCTATACTGTAAACTCCACGAGGCCTTGGGCTTCGTCTATCTTGTTCATCATCATTGTTCATCACCTAGAATAGTACCTGGAAACAAAGTAGGTGCTCAGTATCTGTTTACTGAATGAACAAATAACACTTTGAACACTTGCCTTGAACTGCCTGTGCTTCCTCCACTACCTCTCTTTGTATCCATTGTTCATGTTGTTGCTGGACTATCTTTCCAATGGTAGATAATTTCCAAGATGGTGGCCAATAATTCGTGTCTTCTGAAAGTCATGCTTTTGTATAATTTCCTCCCCTTATGTGTGGGATGGACCTATTCAATCACTTGTCATGAATAGAATATGGCAACAGAACTGATCAGATGTCACTTCTAAGATTAGGGGATGAAAGACTCTGGCTTTCATTCTGCTTGCTGTTTCTGAGGGAAGACACTACTATGCTGTTAGCTATCCTATGGAGAGACCCACACGGCAAGGAATTGAGGAGGCACTTCCAGTCAACAGCCAGCAAGAGGCCTGCCAACAGCCATGTGAGTAATATTGGAAGTGGATGCTCCCCCACTTGACCCTTTAGATGAGACCATAGTCCTGGCCAAAATGTTAACTGCAGTCTTGTAAGAGGTGTTGGTCCACAGAAACCAAGAGATACTAAATGTTTATGGTGTTAAACTGCTAAATTTCAGGGTAATTTGTTACATACATGTAGATAACTAATACATGACCTGAGATTCAATTTCAAACTGCCATCTCTCAGTCCTTTAATAACCTAAGTAAACAGTGGTATAGCCACACTGTGAATACTTTGGAGTAGTTAAGAGAAACTAAGTTGATATGGTATCAATATGAACAGGCTTTCAAGACACAGACATTTAAAAAGCAAGGTTCAAAACAATAGTTATTGTAGGATAGCACTCATGTGAAAAGAACTCAACACACAATATATTCTCTGTAAAATGTGAATATATACAAATGTATGGAAATAATTCTGGAGGTAAACATATTGGTTAAGAAAAACTTAAACTTTGTCTACAGTTTCTGAAATTTTTATACAAAGAATATATTTATATATAATTTTTGTAATTAAAAACAAATATTACTTTAAAAGAAAGAAAGTAGATGTTTAAAATTCAAAATGGAAGTATCTTTATTTAATTATTAAGGTTTATTCCAATAAAACTCAAACTGTAAAACTGTAAAATAGAACATAAAATTCCATGATCAAGCTATTCTTCCAATTAATCATTAATAACAGTTTGTTTTCTATTCTTCCACACTTTCTTCTAAATGTAATAAATAAAAGTGGGATTCTATTTTACTGACTATTCTGTAGCCAGATTTTTTTCTGTTAATGATATGTTGTGGTCATCTTTCTATGCTCGTCCATATGGAACTACTAATTTTTCTCTGCATAGTTGCATGTCATTCACTATATATATACACACACGTGTGTGTGTATACATATATATGTATGTGTGTATATGTATGTGTATATAGTGAATATATATTATACATATTATATATATGTGATACTGCTGTATCTCAGGGGCTAGGACAGTGCTTGAAGCTTAGTAGGTACTCAAAAATATTCATTGAGTGAAATTAATTCACCTAGTCAACTACTGTGACAGTTGATTTGATTTCACAATAGTGTATCTTCTCACAATAGTACAAATGTGTCCTTGAGATGAATTGCTGAAGATGAAATTGCTAGGTCGAAAGGAATATCTTAAAAATTTGAAATGTTGTCAAATTCCTCTCTGTTTAGCTTCTACTTTATTATGTCCCTACCTATCTGTATGTAAAAGCACCTACATCCCTGCACCCTCACCAGTGTGAGATGTAATTCATCCCTGACATAAAACTGCAATGGGAGATAACACTATAAATATTGTGCTGGGAAACTGGAGGCCAGGTCTTTGGTGAGACTGGGCAGAAGGCATTGAGCCTACCAGGCATGCCTGGCAAATTAATTTAAATGAAGAGTGCATCAGTCAGAGTCCCAGCAGGAAAAAGAAGGCATACTCTAATTAGGTAATTTGAAGAGCATTTAATAAAGGGACTCTTTCCAAAGGAGGGTAGGGTGTCAGAAAACCACACGCACCTTCAGGGACTAATTACAGTGGGTTTTGTTATCACCCCTACTGTCACCTGGAGGCTGAGAAGTTTATGTGGAGAAAGCCACCTGGCAGGAGCTGTAACCCTGAGGCACCAGACCCCAGAGACCCTACAGGGAGGAAGCTGGAGAATAAGTGCCCAACCTCACTTTTCTCCTTCCCCCTTAGGCACCTCTGGGGCCCTCTAGGGATCAAAACCATTGGGAAACTAGAGGGCAAGGGACCTCTTTGACTAGTTCGTGTGCTTGGCCTCCCAAGGCACAGAGCATATGGCACACAGTAAGTACTCAATAAATGCATCGTTGAATTTAACCCTTACAATAATTCTTCAAAGTGGGCATTTATATTCCACTGAGAAAACTGAGGCTCAGAAAGATCAACTAACTTACCCAAGGTTACAGCTAGTTTTGGAGGGCTCCCCAGCTCTGTATGCTTAAGTGCTGTGGAGCTTGGATCTGAGGTCAGTAGATGAAAGTCAGCAGACACTTTACCAAATATTAAAATTCTCCAACACGAGGCAGGGTCCGAGTTACTGTGGTGGCAGGAACAGAATCCCCTGCAATTTCTACAGTACCTGAGGTGGTAGCTCAGGTAAGGTGCGATGGAGGAGTCTCATTTCAACCCCACCGCAGATGGGAACCTGGGAGAGGTGGCAGAGCGCAGCGGTGGACTTCAAGTTCTGTCTCCATCACCAACTAGCTGTGTTACCTTGGGCAAGCTCCCCAGCCCTATCTCCATTCCGTTTCTTCATGTGTAAGGAACCACAGTACTTACATCAGAAGGACTGCGTGAGTGAAACACATAGTGTGCCTGGCACATAATTATCAACATAAACACATAGGGAACTGCTGCTTCCTGGCCTTGCTTCTCTTCAAATGTCCTGATGGATCATCTGTCCTTCATTAACCAGACATGTCTTATCCAAGGCTCAACAATTTTCTTCCGAAAAGGGCCAGACACTCCATACTTTTGACTTTGCGGACCATACATCTATGTGGCGACAACTGAATTGAGCCATTGCAGCACTCAAGCAGCCAGAGGCATTCTCTAAATATGGGTGTGGCTGTGTTCCAATACAACTTTATTGGTGGGCACTGCAATTCTAATGTCATACAATTTCACATGTCACAAAATAATATTATTTTGATTTATTTGTAGTGATTTAAAATTTTGAAAACTATTCATAGTTCATGGGTCATACAAAAACAAGAGGCAGGTTAGATTTAGCCATCAGACCAAATGGACCCACCACCAACAGTGCACACACAACCTAACTTCCTTCTCTCAGAGTCAGGTCTGGGAATGAACCCCACCTTTTCCATGTACCGTAAGCCTTCTAGGATCCAGTTACTTGCCCATGCCTCCATGCTAATGGAAACTCCAACCCCCTGTCATTCCTCCAGTTTCCCTGAAGGACCAAATTCTTCCCACCTTGGGGCTTCTAGAGGTTACTTCTCTCTATCCCAAATGCACCTGCCTGTCCTCAAGCTGGCCTGGTCCTAGGACTACATTTGGCTCCTCTCCCATGGTACTTTCAAAGCCCAACATAGTGCCTAGCATACAGTAAGTACTCAACAAACGTCCTTCAAGGTCTGTACTTATATACCAATGGGGAGACTGAGGCACAGAGAGAGTAATTAACTTGTTCAAGGTCACACAGTTAGTTTTGAAGGCTCTAACACCCTATGTTCTTAAGTGCCATTTTCTGTTGCCCAAGAACTCTCCAAGTGCCTCAAATTCCAGTGCCACTATCAACTATCTGGTGATCTTGAACGAGTCACTTAATTTTCCTGTGCCTCAGTTTCCTCATCAGTAAAATGGGTATGATAATAACAACAATGCCTTCCTCATTACTTTGGCATAAGGATTGAATTAGTTAGTACACATAAAATGTATAGGAATGTTCCTGGCACCCAACAAGCACCAAATAAATGTCAGTCCTTGTCAGCCATGAAGGAGAAGGCAAGGTATTAGGTCTGAGCCAAAAATGGCTTCCTCCTTCAGCTCTGGGATGATACTGCCCCCAGGGGCTCTGAGTGAGCTGGAGTTGATACTCAGCCCTTCAGTGGTCTTGGAGGAAAGACCACTGAACATTTCTGGTGAAAACTGGGCCCTCTCAGACTAGGAGGTGAGGCCAACCTGGCTTTGTGGGGGTTAAGTCCAAGAAGAATGTGTTTATTTTCCCCTGTGTCTAGAAGGGCCTCTCTGGTCTCCATGGCAACGTGATTTCCTGTCCTGGTTTTCCCTTGGACGAGATACCTGCTGAATGCAGAGACACCCAGGCTGAAGCCCAGGGTGGAGGCCAACTCTGAGGCCACTTTAACTGCCTCCCCCACACCAGCCAAGTGACTGGCGCAGCCAAGGCCCACGACACAAGATCATTTGTTTACCAGTCCAGACATCCAGCTTGAGGGTGACGTCATGGAATCCAGCCCAGAATCCTTGTTATGCCCCATTTTCTTTCTTTTCAAGGGTTTTGTTTCTTTTTGAAGCTGAAGAAACAGAAGCTCACATACAGCCCTGATTTGCTAAGAATATTTCTAAACCTTTCTCATCACAGAGCATACCCTGGATCTGGGAACTCCACTTATTTATTCATTCATCATTTTTTTTCATTCACAAACATTTCTGTACTGGATTAAATGCCCAAACTGTGCTGGAGTTGACAAAACAAAAGGGAAATACGTTGAGTCTTTACTCAAGGAGCTTCTCCCCTGGAGAATGGAAACAGACATGTAAATAACTGAACACTACAATATGATTGGTGCCTTGACAGAGGCCTCTTCAAGGGTGGTATGTAATTGTAATGGGAAGTTCAATCTCTGTTACCTGCCTGCATTTAGATTTAGCTCTTAAACTCTGTGGCCTTAGGCAAATCCTAGCCTGAGACTCAGTCTTTCCATCTGTAAAATGGAGGTAATGGTGGAACACACCTTGGGGCATATATAGCACGGTGGTTAGGAGTCTGTCTTCTGGAGTAGGACTGACTGGGTCAGATCTTAGCTCTACTGCTTCCTAGCTCTGTGTCCTTGAGCAAGGTACTTAATGCCTGTGATAAATGGGGACTATCCTATTGCCCATTGCCTGGAGCTGTCTGAGGTTTAAATAAGTAAATGCATTCACTTAGGGCAGTGCTCTTAGGTCCATTGTATTATTACCACCACTTTCAAGGGACCCAGGGAGCTAAGAGGAGGGTGAGAGAAGGATGATGCTCAGTCTTCCTGGTGAATTGGGAGATGAGCAGTGAGAGACTCTACCAGAGGAGGTAGCATCTGGATAATTAGCTATTCAATGTCTACATCTCCTCCTACTTTTTTTGAGGTTAGGGATCACATCTGTCTCATTTCACCATCTTCTCCCCACCCCCTAGTACAGCCCATGCAGTAGGAGATCAATGAATGTGGGGGCAACTGAATGACTAAAGAGCAGTCTAACCTCTTTACCATGGCATTTGGGGTCTTTCACAATCTAAGACCCACTGTGATGGTAAATTTCATTTGTCATCTTGACTAGGCTACAGGGTGCCTAGATATTTGGTTAAACATTATCCTGGGTGTAACTGTGATGGTGTTTTTAGATGAGATGATGCATATTGCCTTCTTGAATGTGGGTGGGTCTCATCTAACCTGCTGAAGGCCTGAATAGAATAAAAGGCAGAATCAAAAATAATTCTCTCTCTCTCTGCCTGATTGCATTTAAGCTGGAATATCAGTCTGCTGCTGTTAGACTCAGACTCAGGCTAGAATTTGCACCATCAGCTTTCCTGGTTCTCAGTCCTTCAGACTTGGACTCAGACTGGAGTAATACCATTGGTTCTTATGAGTCTGGACTTCTCAGCCTCTATGATCATATAAACCAATTTTTATAGTAAATCTCTTTATGTATACATCTTATTAATTCTGTTTCTCTGGAAAATCCTGACGAATATGCTCAGTCTAATTTCTTTAAATTCTTTCTAGCTCCTCTGCCCTAGGCTCTAGTTGTAACAAATCTTAAGAAGTAATGGCTTTATAGGCTGTTCCAACCTTTTTGGACTTCCTTCTTTTCTTCCCTAGCAGGTGAAACCCTACTCATTCATTTACTCATTTACTCACATTTATTCAAAATAACAATTGTGATCATTGAAGGAACAGTGTACAGGATGCTATAAGATATATTGTGAAGGAGATTGTGTTACCCCTTCTTTGTTACATTTTCCATCCTCTCTCTGCCATACTGAAGCTACTCGGGACATTGACTCTTGGCTCCCAAGGGAGCAAGAAAAGTGAGGAGCCTGGTTAAAAAACGCATTATGATATTTCATCCTCCATGTCAGTGACTGATTTAGAAATCCAGACCTAGGTCTTTCAGCTTATAGCAATCTCCTAGAGACAAAGATTGGTTTAAAAATGGGCAATGGCCCAACTCAGTCCAATGAGGTCAGAGGTAAGTTAGACTAGGGCTCATGACACTTAAGAGAGCCTCGAGATAGCTGGTCTCTCCTCCTCTGAACATTGTTGAATAAAGGAGTGAGGCCAGCCAGCACTGAAGCTGCTTTCTGTTTTCAAGCCTATGAAGGAAACCTACATAGGACTGAGCTAAAGCCAACAGAGAAGGAGCCATCAGATCAACTCAGACTTGAGGTCTACTCCATCTCTGAGTCTTTATTGGACTCTGAGTCTTCATCTCCACATTGTTTAAGCTGGTTGGAAGTACATTTTCTGGTTTAAAAAAAATCAGCATCTTAACCTGTATAAGCATGTAATACAGGGATTTTGACATCAAGGGCAACATAGGTTCCTCCAGAGAGAGTGACATGACCAGATCCAATGCTTTAAAAAGAGCCATCTGGTGACAATGAAGAAGGTGACTACGATTTAAGACTTGGGGCTGAACCATACTATAAGAAGATGTCTGTTGTGGACATGGCTCAGGAACAAATGAAGGAGACACCTAAGACTGGATGCTAAAGTACGCACATTGACAAATATTATTCCTCATACTCTTAATGTTCTGAGACTATGGGCCTACACAACAGACCTGGAGATAATTTAGGAATATTCATTCATCTATCCAACACAGTTTTTGGAGCAATTCTGTTTCAGTGCTGTGCTGGCTGCTGGAGACACAGCAGTGACCAGGACAGAGACCAACTGCTGCACTTGCAGAGCTTGCATCTCAGTGCAGGGACAGACAATAAGTGAGATGGGCAAGTTCACATGTAAGTCAGTCACATGGTAATGCACGTCAGGAAGAAAATTTTTTAAAGGGGGACATGAATAGGAAATGTCAGGGAAGGGAAATTATTTAGTTGAAAGTTCCCACCCCATAGTCTTCAAGAGTGGAGGTTTTTCTTAACAAAAAGTTTCAAGGAAGGTACCTTTCTCTATTCTGTGGCTAAGTACACAAAAATCATAGTTATTATAATAAAATTACCCTAATATTTATCGGCTGCCTATGATATAAAAACCAAAAGCATTGTTCTAATCTTTCCACAAATATTATTTTACTTAAATACAGTAATTCCTTCCTTGTCTATAGGGGATATGTTCCAAGGCCCCAGTGGATGCCTGAAACCTCAGAGAGTGCTAAACCCAATATGTACTATCTTTTTCCTACACACGTATTTACCTTTTTGCTTAAAGGAAGCACCTTACAACTTCTCTTTGATATATTGAAATTGCCAGCTTTGCTACTACTACACTTTGGGACCATTGCTAAGTAAAATAAGGGGGACTTGAACATAAGCACTGAGATACTTCAACAGTCAATCTGGTAACAGAGATGGCTACTATAACAAACAGGGAGTGTCTGCAGCGTGGAAACAGTGGACAAAGTGATGGTTCACTCCCCAACGGGACCAAACTGCGCAGCATGAGATTTCATCACACTACTCTGAACAGAACACAATTTAAAACTTACTAATTGTTTCTTTCTGGAATTTTTCATTTAATGTTTTTGCACCAGATCTGACTATGAGTAATGGAAACTGTGGAAAGTAAAGCCAAGAATAAGAGGGGACTACTCTATCTTTTTGGAGATAAGAGAACCAAAAATCAATGATGTAAATTAAGCCACCCAAGATGGCAAGGTGGCAATAGTTCTAAACCTGGGTTTACATAACACCAAGCATTTGTTTTGCTTTTTGACTGTATGAGGCTAACTTAGTAGGGTAACTCTTCTATATTCCAAATTTGTGTTTCCTGGTAGATACAATTAATAGTATTAGATAAGACAACTAAAGAGTAAACAGAACTCCTTATAAAGGCTATATTTGATTAGATAAATGAGATGTTTCAAACGTGTTCCATGAGAGGCAATAGAAAAGTCTTTGGAGGGTGTAGATAGTTAAGCCTGACCTCAAGGTGTCTAGCTTTTACACCAATATTATTGATTATCTCACTCCATTGGCCACAAGTCTCCCCTTTTTGCTTAGAAATTAATCTGCAGGGCCTGCCTGCAGTTTATTGGAGGTCTGAACTGTTCCAGAAAAATGAAGGTCTTTGATACTTGAAGCAGTGAGTCAACCAGGTTGCAGGGAAAAGACTCCTTGTCCCTTTCTCATAAACAAACCAAACCAAACCAAAAAACCATGTAGTTATGGAAACCCCATGATAGAGACCCAAAAGCCAGAAAGCAAAGCAAAGGATGCTCAATGGATATCCTTGTTTGGGATTATGTGCTCCTCTGCTCTCTACTTTTTCAAAAATTACATATATTGGGTAACATTGATTAATAACATTACATAAATT
Organism: Anoura caudifer; assembly: GCA_004027475.1. Taxonomy (NCBI): domain Eukaryota; kingdom Metazoa; phylum Chordata; class Mammalia; order Chiroptera; family Phyllostomidae; genus Anoura; species Anoura caudifer. The sequence continues at coordinate 166,977 of PVKU01000586.1, read as the reverse complement.
TCAGGTGTATAATTTTATAATGTAACATCTGGACACTCTAATGTGTGCTCACCACCCAAAGCCTAGTCTCCTTCAGTCATCATATATTTGACTTTCTTTATCCTCTTTGTCTTCCCCTAATCCCTTCCCCTGTAGTAACCACCATTCTGTCGTCTATATCTATAAGTTTGGGCTTTTGTTTATTTGTTGCCCTTTTTAAAATATTTTACATATGATTGAAGCCACATAATTCTCATCTTTTTCCATCTGACTTATTTCACTTAACATGATACTCTCAAGATCCATCCATGTTGTCACAAATGGAAGCATTTCATTTTTTAGGGCTGAGTAGTATTCCATCGCATATATGTACCATATCTTCTTATCCAGTCACCTGTCAAAGGACACTTGTGTTGTTTCCATGTCTTGGTTACTGTGAATAATGCTGCAGTGAACATAGGAATACATATATCCTTACAAAGAATTATTCTCAAATTTTTCGGGTAGATACCTAGAGGAGAGCTTGCTAGGTTATAAGATAGCTCTATTCTTAATCTTTGAGAAACCTCTGTACTGTTTGCCATAGAGGCTGCACCAGTTTACATTCCCACCAGCAGTGTGCAAGGGTTTCCTTTTCTCCACCTTCTCTCGGACACTTATTATTTCTTGTCTTGTTGGCATTAGCAATTCTAACAGATGTGAGGTGGAATCTCATTGTAGTTTTGATTTGAAATTCCCATACAACCAGTGATGTTAAGCATCTTTTCACATATAATGTTGACCACCTTTTTTTAAAAAAGATGTTATTTATTTATTTATTTATTTATTTATTTATTTATTTATTTTCAGAGAGAGGGGAAAGGGAAGAAGAAAGAGGGAGAGAAACATCGATGTATGAGAGAAACATCAATTGGCTGCCTCTTGCACGCCCCCTGCTGGGGACCTGGCCCACAACCCAGGCACATGCCCTGACTGGGAATCAAACCACTGTCCCTTCAGTTTGCAGGCTGGCACACAGTCCACTAAGCCACACCAACCAGAGTCACCTTTTGAAAATTGTAAATGAACTCAATAGCAAATTATTTTAATTGCACATATAATACATGAATATATTCTCCTTTAAAAAAATGGAAGTGTAACAGATAAGGTTAAAGTCCCCTTTGGCTGCCCTGGCCAGTCCTGGGCTTCCCTGCCCTGCTTCTGTTCAGTGTATTTGGAGTATATCCCTCCCAGTGTTTTCATAAATGTTCTCTTTTTCTATAGAATACTCATACTATTGCTGTCTATGTGCTTTTTTTATACAAATGATACCATACTGTGTATGTAATTCTGAAATTTTCAATCTTAGAAGGTAGTTAACGCCTCATCAGGAATGGTTCTCAGTGAAAACCTGGGGAACAAAGCTAATATTTATTATGGCTCCACTAGGTACCAGATACTAAACCATTTATTACAAATCATAGAGGTCTCAGATTTGAGCCAAAGCTGTATTTTCCCCAGGGAAAATTGGTACATATATCCCTGACTACAGTATCCTCTAAATAATTGCTTAATAGTAAGGACAATAGAACTAGAAAAAAATAATCCTAATAAATATACTCATACTGTGGCAAGATAATTTAGTGAGCTATTTATAATTTTTTTCCTGTGGATTTTTCACTGCCTTGTTCCAAGAAGGAAACCAAACTATGTTCTCTCACCTGAAAGATCTTGGTTGTTATGGAACAAAGCAGAAATAACCTGGAAACGACCCCATCTCTGGCTTTGTTCTTCAAAATCTATTTGTAGTGAGACATATGTTGGGTCATCTCTGAGGAGGAGGGAGAAGGCAAGTATCTTAGTTGAAGTGGAGGCAGAACAATGAAAGTCAAGGAGACCAGAATTGTCCCTCAGGACTCAATGAGCCAGAGACTGGCATGTTCACCCCATGACTCACCTCCTTCCGCATTGGAGGTGTCAGTATCTCAGAGGGAAAAAAAAAATGGTCTCACATGTCCATTTGGCCTACAGCCTGGAGCTCCCAGTTTAGCCAAGGCCCCCTGTGTCCAAGCTCTACACAACAGCAGGAAGCCTCTTGTCTTGAAAAACCCAAAACAGACTCAGAAAATGGCGCTAATGCAGTGAGTGACCCATGGGCAAGACTTGAGAGCAGCTCCCAGGACCAGCTCCCTCTAATGACTGAGCTGAAACTTCCAGTAGGTCCAGTGAGCTATTGGGGCCCCAAAGACTTTTTTTTTGTAATTTATTTTATTTTTTATCATTTTTAATTAATGTTTGAATAGAGTTGTCTCCATTTTCCCACCACCACTTCTCCACTCCTGGCCCCACCCAATTTGATTTAGGAAAAAACACAAAGTACAATGACATCCTTTGTACCTGAGTGTGCCAGGTCCTCTGTTCAGCACTTCACATGACCTCTCATTTTAACCCATGGCTGAGTTTCTGTTTCCCCTTTGCAACTGAAGAAATGGAAGCTCTTAGAAGTGTGGTCAGGCAGTTAGCAAGTGTGGCAAGGGAGTTCAACTTCCAGTTTGTCTGATGCTGGAATCGATGCCTATAATTACCCCAAATAATGATGTGTGCCTGTGTTAGGTGTTTCAGTGGCACATCACTGAAGCCTAGGGTAAGCTTGCTTAGTCTGAGGAAGAACATTTATTGCATCACCAAAAAAAAATGATCCAAGCATGGTTTGTGTGGGTCACGAAAGTTGTGTCTCTCTTCTTTCTCCATTTCTCTATTTCATCTCCTCGTAGTTGGCTGTGTTTCCAGTTAGATCAACCTCCTAGTGATTTCAAGGGGACCTCCTGAAGCTTCTAAAGCTATGGCCATCCGTGCATTCAGCATGGAAAGCAAGGCTGTTTCTCCAGTATTTCGAGCAAAAGCACTTTATTGACTCTTTTTAGCTCTAATGACTTACTTAACTTTGGTGATTGGTTTAACTGATGAAGTTTGGTGCCAAGCTAAATTTCAATTCTTGTCCCCATAAATACCATCTCATGACTCTTCAGGTGTCACAGTTCCTGGGAAACCACCACTGGAGTCACTCCCTGAGAACACCCCTGTTAATATGTCCTGATGTCCCCAAGGAGGGTAGCCCCCTTGTGGTAGTAGGTCTCACATTACCAGATTGGCTGCCTGTCAACTGGTAATGCCAGCTATTATCGGGTAAGAAGGGTGGGGCACAGCCCAGCAGATCTCTGAGGGACTTCAACCTGGCTGTCTTTATCTCTGATGATTAATTTGCTATCATAGCACCAAAAAAATGCTAAAGAGACTAATAATATGCAAAGAATAAAAGATAGATAAGGGTGCTATGACTAAAAGGGTTTAAAGAATAAAAGATAGACACTCCTATCTGAGTGTCTTATTTCCCAAGGACATTAAGTGATTCAAAAGCATTTTTATTTTTGCCATCTGTTCCTTGTGTGAAGTATATGATCTTTCTAATTTTCAATCTGATGATTGATTTGACTCTGAACCAATCACTAATAGTCTAGTGAGAAGTGGTGTACTGATTGGCTCAGGCTTGATCCTAGGGTTCATCAGTTTTACCAAAGCATAGGGATTAGGGGATGAGGGTGGGAGTGGAGGTGGAGTACCTTTCTCAATGCAGAATCACTATGCTGTTGCCTCTAGAAAGGGAAGAGCTAACGGAGGCAGAGGAGCAGGGGAAGTCCACTGTTCTCTTTATGTTTATAAAAGTTTAAAAGCTTCCTAGGAAAGAACTCATACTAAAGATGGTTATTCTGATCAAAGACAGTGGATCAGAAGTGAGGGTTGATTTCTGAGACCAGCCCTCAGATGATCCTTTTACCATCACAGATTTACCTTAGTCATAGATTTGAGTCCTAGAGGAAGGGAGATGTACTATTTTATTAATCCTGTAATCTGAGAGTGACAAGAAGTGGTGTGTACATGACTTTGGGTATAAGCACAGACAGTGGCTAACATTGCCAGTTGCTTGCTTATTTCATATCCATTCCTCCCACTCTTCCTCATTTTATTTGGAGTAGGATTGTGCCCAAATACCTTCTCATCCTTCTTTGAAGCTAGTGGCAACCATGTGAAATCATTCTTGCCAATGAGATATAAGCAGAGCTTTGCTTTTGTCTATAAAAAACACACTCAAGAGCTAGCCCTCCCCTTTACCCATGCCCCTTATTTCTACCTTGATCATTGACTTGATGGCTAGAGCTGAAGCAGCTATTTTGTGACCAAGAGAACCACAGAGACACAGACCCTGACAACATGAAAATGCTGAAACTAGGGCAGGAACTACCTATGTCTGGGTATCTTTTCATTTCTTTCTTCTTAGTCCTTTCTAGTATGCTTGTTTCTCACAGATTTGTGAGGAAAACAAGTCCTGACTGTTTAGATCTTTGTTAAGTAAAATATGGCCCATGGACCATGGGCATCATCATCAGCATCACCAAGGAGCTTGTTAAATGCAAAATCTCAGGCCTGCCCCGGATTCCAAATCAGAATCCACAGAATCTTCAGTTGAGTCATATGTATTCAATTCAATAAAGTGTGAGAAGCATAGCTGCAGTAATTGTAAGGGTGTGGCTCATTGTAATCTAACTCATGTACGGAGGTTGGACCCCACAAGATTGGATTAGGTGCCACTATTGGCACTGACAGTATTGGGGATCATCACAGACAGGCAGCTGGAGTGGGAGAAAAAGAACAGGCAGGGAAGCCAAGAGGACTACTGTGCAGAGCATTTTTCAGAGACTTACTAAACACTTACCAGGCGTTTACTGTAGTCCACATACTGTTACGAGCATTTAGCCAATAGTAGTTTATTTAATCTCCTTAACACCTTTATGACTCATTTTATGAATGAATAAACTGAGGCACCAATAGGGTAAATCATGGAGTTGGTAGGTGGTAGAGCCAGGATTGAAAGTTATGCATTCTCTTTCCAGAGTGTCTACACTCTTCCCTGGGGTCTTCCAAGAATCTTTGGTGAGAATTTTAAGAAAAATCAAAGAACAGATAGAAAGGATGGAAGGCGGACAAGTATTCTTTCATGGTCCTACTTTTACTCCCTAGCTAATGTGGTTTGGGAGGCAGGGGCTAAACATTTATTATCTCGTTTTGTCTTCAAAACTTCATTTCATCAACCTGTATTTGTTTATTGCCTGGTGTGTACCTGGAACTGGGGATTCAATGGTGAGCAAGGTACTGCTCCTGCCTCTACAGCTTAAGAGAAAGAGGACAGGTCAAGAGCAGTGATGCGGTCCTGTGACAGTGGTAAGCACTGTGTAACTGCAGGAGATGGTTGCCCAGTCCAGGAAGGCTGGCTGGAGGCAGACAAGGGCCAAGTGAGACCCAGAGGGTGACTAGGGATATTCAGACACAGCTGGGTTGTGTCAAATGTGCTTCTGAGGGAATAACAAATACAAAGGCCCAGGGATGGACAAGAAAGCAGTATGCTCATTGCCACTCATACCATTTCCTTAATAGCCAGCTCTGAGGGATACATATTACTAATTCCCATTTTACAGACGTGGAAGCTGAGGCACCAAGAAGCTAAGCAATATGACAAATGTTAGTGTTACACAGCAAATAAGTAGCAGAAACAGGCTTAGGTCTATATCTGGATGTGAAATCTATCTCACTTTGTCTTGCCCCTTCTAGAATAAGGGACTCTATGCCTCCTGGTGTCCAGCAACTTCGACTAGACATAATGCCAGTATCTGGTCATAGCTGGAGTCAAAGGTGTCCCTGAAGGCTCCCTCACACTCTGCTTTCTCCTGCCATACTCCTGAACCCTAATGGGCTGTGGGTCTTGACTGGCTGTGCTCAGTAACTAGGTTCAAGGTGATGGGTGATGTGCCTACCTGACCGGCCTTCCCCAGTGAGATGTGGGCTATGGGGAGTATCCCACATATGCATTTCCATTTCTGACCCCCAACCCCATACCTTTAGACATCTTCCACTCGCCAACATGTGAAACACCTTTTCTAGTTTCTTTGATAAGCCACCGTCCTACCCCATGTTCTCCTGTGGCTAACAAGGGGGACTGACATGTTATCAGGCAGATTTCTCTGTGCTCTTTGGATTTGTTTGTCACTGACCTAAAGCCAGGAGGGTGCCAAATGGAATTTGGTTATCCCTGGCTGACCAGAATTAATAAAAACATAGGTCCCAGAACTGGGAGGCAGACTCGAATCAGCACTTACTGGGGAAGAACATTCAGTTCTGGCAGGCAGGTTGCCAAAAAGCAGCCAGTGCAGAGAGACTGTCCAGAGTGAGAAGCTCAAAGCCAAAGTGTATGAGAAACATTGAAAGGATTGGAGCTCTGTGGCCTAAAGCAGAGATGATTCAGGGGGAGATGGCTTCCAAACAAGGCCGCAGGAGACTGCAGGGGAAACCTCAGGAGTCCCATCTAGCTGCCTGTCACTGCAGAATTCATTCTCCTCACAGCCTGAGTTACTCTCTCATTCTGCTTACTAAGCTCTTCTAATTTTGCCTCTCTCCTCAGACCCACCGTCCCACTCTCTCTTCATCCATTTTCATAAATGATCTTGCCTTCTTTCCAGAGAAAATGGAGGTCAGAAAGAAAAAAATTCTCTGCACCATCAACTTAATCAGTGCCAGAACTCATCCTTGCCTTCTTCCTTTTAGTCTTATGGAAGAGAGCTTGGACTCCTTCCAAGGTGATTTCCTCCACCCTGACTCTGGAGTCCATCCATTAACTTTGTTCCTACTTCTTGCAGTGTCTCCCATTCTGCTGGTTCTTTCTTGCCCTCCTGTTCAAGAGGCTCAAGTATCTTCTATCCTAAACAAATAAGCAAGCTTCCCACTAAACCTGTATTCTTAACCAGGTAAACCTGCCTCCTTTCCTGTATTCTCATGCACTGGGAATCTTTCCAGTTCCCCTCCTCCTCCCAGCTTTATACATAAACTCTATCTGATCTTCAAGTCATACCACAGTATGCTATTGCCATTTAATGTATTACCAAATATTACATTGGACCATGTGAATTTGCCATGTTTTTTGCAACAGCTTTATTGAGATATAATTCACATATGCCACAATTCATACATGTAAAGTGTGAATTAGTGTACTTACAGAGTTGTGCAAACACCACCACAATCCATGCTAGAACATTTTCATCATCCCCCAAAGAAAACCCAACATCATTTAACTATTCCCCCAATCTCCTGATCCCCATCCCAACCCTAGGCAATCACTCTTCTACTTTATAACTCTATAAGTTTGCCTATTCTGGGCATTTCATATAAATGGAATATGGAATAGGCAATCTTTTCTGGTTGGCTTCTTTCACTTAGCATAATGTTTTCAAAATTAATTTATATCATAGTAGGTGTCAGTACTTTGCTACTTTTTATAACCAAATAATATTCCATTGAATGGATATATTACATTTACTTATGCATTCATCAATTGATGGATGTTTGAGTTATTTCTACTTTTGACTATTATGAGTTGAACTGCTAAAAACATTTATGTACAAGTTTTTGTGTGAACATATTTTCATCTCTCCTGGGTATATATTTTGAAGTGAAGTTGATGGGTCATAGAGTAACTCTGTTTAACTTTTTGAGAAACTGCCTGACTGTTTTTCAGAGTGGTTACACCATTTTACATTCCCACCAGCAGTGTAAGAGGATTCCTATTTCTATACATTCTTTTCAGCAAGTGTTACTAGCTGTCTTTTTCATCATAGCCATCCTAATCACTTTACATTTGTAAAGTGATACCTGCTTTTGGTTTTCATTTGCATTTCCCTGATGATGAATGATGTTGAGCATGTTTTCATGAGATTGAAACTCATGAAAACTATTTGTGTATCTTCCTTGGAGAATTGTCCATGTGGGTCCTTTGCACATTTCTTATTTGGGTTATATATACAAGGGCTGTCTGGAAAAAGTCCAATCATTGTTAATATAATGAGAACAGTTTGAGGAACATCAATGTAACTTGGCAGCCAAGGAGAGTAGACTGGAATGTGTATATGTGAACAATGATAATTTCACTGTGCTAGTCAATGCAGGTGGTAGACGCCATTGAGTGAGCATGTGTACTATACAGCAGTCACATTCAAAATGAATGAGGAAGTAGAGTAATGAATCTGCATCAAATTTTGGGTTAAGCTTGAACATTCCTCCATGGAAACTATTGGGATGATTCAGAAGGCTGCAGCTATGGGCCACTGGTGAATGACAGCTTCATCACAACAATATGCCCACTCATGAATCACATCTCATGTACAGTTTTTTTGGTAAAACATCAAATCATCCAGGTGACTCAGTCCCCCTACAGCCCATAGTTGGCACCCTGTGACTTCTGGCTTTTCCCAAAGCTAAAATCACCTTTGAAAGGGAAGAAATTTCAGACTGCTGAAGAGATTCAAAAAAATACAATGGAGCAGCTGATGGTGATTAGAAGAGCTGTGTGAGGTCCCAAACCCCTTCTCTGAAGAGGCGTAAGGTGTCATTGTCCTGTGGACAATGTCTCTTGCATATTGTATGTTCTTCAATAAATGTCTCTATTTTTCATAATACATGGCATGATACTCTCTGGACAGACCTCGTAGCTCTTTTTATTATTGCATTGTAAGAGTTTCTTATGTTTATTTTCTAGATACAAATCCCTCATAAAATATATAATTTGCACATATTTTCTTTTATTATATGGGTTGTTCTTTCATTTAATTGGTAGTATCCTTTGATGCACTCAAGTTTCTAATTTTGATGAAGTTCAATTTATATATTTAGTTTACCTATTTTGTTGCTGTTGCTTGTGTTTTTGGTGTCACATCTAAGAAACCATTGCCAAATCCAAGATTATAAAGACTTACTCCTATGTTTGTTTTCTTCTAAGAGTTTTACGGTTTTAACTCTTACATTTAAGCCTTTGATCCACCTTGAGGTAATGTTTGTACATGTCATGAGATAGGGGTCAAAATTCAATCGTTTGCATTTGGGTATCCTGTTCTCCCACCACCATCTGTTGAAAAGGCTACTCTTTCTGTCATTGAATTATTTTAACATCCTTGTTAAAAATCAATTCATCACAGATGTGAGGCTTTATTTCTGGATTCTGAATTCTATTCCATTTGTCTATACATTTATCTTTATATCTGTATCAAACTATTTAAATACTATGTTTTGTAGTAACTTTTGAAATCAAGTAAAGTCCTCTAACTTTGTTCTTTTTCTAAATGGTTTTGGTTGTTCTGGATTCTTTATATTTCCATGTAAATGTTACAGATGGCTTGTCAATTTCTATGAAGAATAAACCTGGAATTCAATACTAATTGTGTTAAATCTTTTGATCAACTTGAGGAGTATTATCATCTTCACAATACAAAGTCTTCCAGATATCCTTCCATTTATTTAAGTCTTCTCTAATGCAATTTCTACAGCATAATATTGATACACAAGCCAGAAACCAGTAGCACCTTAAAATCATAATATATCACAACCTGTTAGCAATGAGGGTGGTAGCTTTTAGTGGGCAGAGCTATGGGGAGAGTGCTTTTCTGGGGTGAAGTTAGTTGCATGTGTAATTGTTTTTGTAGTAGTTCATCCAGCTTTGTGCTTTTCTAAATGCATGTTATACTTCCTTAAATAAATAATTAAGTTTATTTAAACAAATAGAAAAGCTCAGCACTACAGTTGTGGTTATTCCAAGAATGCAATTGTAATGACTAATATTTATAGAGCATTTACTATGAACAAGGCTCTTTTTGAGGACCTTATACATATTTATTCACTCATATTCTGCATGAGTTCTTTGAGTTATGAGCTGTTGTGGACTCTGTTTTATAAAAGAAGCAACTAGAGCACAGAGAGGCTAAGAAACTTACCAAGGCCACACTATACTAAGTGCAGTGATCTGCAATTTGAGCCATCCAATCTGGCTGTTCAAACTTTGTGTTATACAGCCTCTGTGTTGATATTAGAGGAACTTGATGCTGGTTCAAGGAGGATATCTACCTGGCCCTTTTAAGAGACTAACTGAGTATTTAATAAACTTCAATATTCAATATTGACATGATAAAAAATGTTTAAGTTTAGAAATGCATCATGTTTAAGGTTGAAACACTGGAAGCATTTTCCATTAAAGTCAGGGACAAGATAAGCAAAATAACATTGCCACTATTACTTAACATTATTCTGGATGTACAGGGTTAAAATGTAACTTTAAGAATTGTAAAGTGGAGACCTCTAGCCAAAGTGGGTGCATAGGTAAACACACTGTGCCTCCTTGCACAACCAAAAGAAAAACAACAACAAATTTTAAAACCAAAAACAACCAGAACTGACAGAAAACTAAACTGTATGGAAGTTCAACAACCAAAGAGTTAAAGAAGAAGCATTCATCCAGACCAGTAGAAAGGGTGGAGATGGTCAGCTGGCCAGAGAGGGCTCGTGTGGCAAGGTTGTGGGTGGTGGAGCAGGTGTTCACACATTTATGGGCAGATAAACCAGGAGGAGCAACTGGGGTGTGAGACAGTCTATGCAACCTAGAGTTCCAGTGCAGGGAAATAAAGCCACAAAACCTCTGAAAAACACTGTGAGGGTTGAGGCAGTGGGAGAAAAATCCCAGTCTCACAGGAGACTTCATTGGAGAGACCCATAAGGTCCTAGAATGTACACAAACCCACCCACTCAGGAATCAGCACCAGAAGGGCCCAATTTGCTTGTGGGTAGTGGGAGAAGTGACTGAAAGTCGAAAGAGAGCTGAACAAGTGGCATTGTTCAGATCCCTGCCCCACATACAGTGCCACAACACAGCTAAGTGAGTTGCCCTGCCCTGGTGAATACCTAAGGTTCCACCCCTTACTACATAACAGGTGCACCAAGACAAAAAAAAAAAAAAAAAAAAAAAAAAAAGACCCAAATGAAAGAACAGATCAAAGCTCCAGAAAAAATACAACTAAGCAATGAAGAGATAGACAACCTATCAGATGCACAGTTCAAACCACTGCAAATCAGGATGCTCACAGAATTGGTTGAGTATGATTGCAAAACAGAGGGAAAAGTGAAGGCTGTGAAAAGTGAAATAAAGAAAAATATACAGGGAACCAATAGTGATGGGACTCAAATCAATGGTTTGGAGCAGAAAGAAGAAATAAACATCCAACCAGAGCAGAATGAAGAAATAAGAATTCAAAAAAATGAAGAGAGGCTTAGGAACTTCCAGGACAACTTTAAATGCTCCAACATCCTAATCATAGAGCTGCCACAAGGTGAAGAGAAAGAGTACGAAACTGAAAACTTATTTGAAAAAATAATGAAGGAGAACTTCCCTAATCTGGCAAAGGAAATAGATGTCCAGGAAGTCCAGGAAGCTCAGAGAGTCCCAAAGAGTTTTGACCCATGGAAGCATACACCAAGGCACATCATAATTGCATTACCCAAGATTAAAGATAAGGAGAGAATCTTAAAAGCAGCAAGAGAAAAAGAGATAGTTACCTACAAAGGAGTTCCTGTATGACTATCAGATGATTTCTCAAAAGAAACCATAGAGGCTAGAAGGGGCTGGAAAGAAGTATTCAAAGCCATGGAAGGCAAGGACCTACATCCAAGATTACTCTATCCAGCAAAGATATCATTTAGAATGGAAGGGTAGATAAAGTCCTTCCCAAATAAGGCCAAGTTAAAGGAGTTCAGCATCACCAAGCCCTTATTATATGAAATGTTAAAGGGACTTATCTAAAAAAAAGAGGATAAAAAATATGAACAGTAAAATAACAACAAACTCACAACTATCAACAACTGAACCTAAAAAAACAAAAATGAACTAAGCAAACAAGTAGAACAGGAACAGAATCACAGAAATGGAGATCACATGGAGGTTTATCAGTAGGAAGGGGGGAGGAAGTGAAAGCAGGAAAGGTACAGAGAATAAGTAGCATAAATGGTAGGTACAAAATAGACAAGAAAGGTTAAGAATAGTACAGGAATTGTAGAAGCCAAAGAACTTATATGTATGACCCATGGTCATGAACTAAAGATGGGAGGAATGTGGGTGGGAGGGGTTGTGCCCATGGAGGAGAATAAAGGTGGGAAAATGGGACATCTGTAATAACATAATCTATAAAATATATTTAAAAAAGAAAAAAGAATTGTAAAGTAGAGGTAATATGATGATTATTTGTAGGTAATGTAATTGCATATCTAGACAATCTAAGAATATGATTAGAAAAAAACTAATATCCAAAATCAATAGCATCTCTTTTTTTAATTCTTAAAAACAAAATAGAAGAAAATTATTTAAAAAATCACCAACACCCCCTGGACAAAATCAGCAACAACAAAAATGAAGGAATGTGAAAGAACAAAAGAACAAATGAAAATATACACCTTGCTCATCGATAAGAAGATTTAATGATGTAAAGGTGTATATTGTCTCTAAATTAACCTTTACGTTTAGTTTTACATCAACAAAACTACATGATGAAGTTTTTTTGGAAGTAGACTCACTGAGTCTAAACTTCACATGGAAAAATAAATGAGTGAGGTTAGCCAGGAAATTCTGAAAAAAAAAAGAAAGTAATAAAGAGGGATTAACCCTAAGATGTATTGAAGCATCTTATAAAGCTACACTGATGAAAAAAGTTTTGCCCTGGTACATGAAGAGAAAGGCACACCAACAAAATAGATTAGGATCTAGAAATAAACCCAAATACATTTGAGAAGCTAGCACAAGCAGTCCTTGTTTTACTGCACTTTGCTTTATTGTGCTTTGCAGATACCCTGTTTTTAACAAATTAAAGATTTGTAGCAACCCTGCATTGAGCAAGTCTATTGTCACCTTCTTTCCAATAGCATCTGCTCACTTCATGCTTCTGTTTCATAGTTTAGTAATTTTCATAACATTTCAAACTTTTTCCATTAGTATATTTGTTATGGTGACTTGTGCTCAGTTATTTTTGATGTTACTATTGCAATTGTTTTAGGGAGCCACAAACTATAGCCACATAAAATGGTGAACCTATTCAATAAATGAGTGTGTTCTCAATGGAATACTATACAGCAGAAAGAAAGAAGGAGCTCCTACCCTTTGCAACAACATGGATGGATCTGGATAGCATTATGCTAAGTGAAGCCAGGCAGTGAAAGACAAATACCATATGATCTCACCTATAAGTGGAACCTAATTAACAAAACAAACAAGCAAGCAAAATATAATCAGAGACATTGAAATTAAGAACAAACTCACAGTAACCAGAGGGGAGGTATGAGGGGATAACGGGGGAAAAGGGGAAAGGGTCATCAAGGAATATGTATAAAGGACCCATGGACAAAGCCAAAGGGGGGTAGGTTCAAGGGTAGGAGGTGGGGATGGCTGGTATGAGGGAGAGTGGTAAGGGGAAAATGGAGACAACTGTACTTGAACAACAATTTTTTAAAAAAGAGAAAAAATAGATAAACAGAAAGTGTTCCCTTTTGTATTGCAAATAGTTGCCTTGTTGCCTAGGAAGGTAAATTTTAACCTCAGGCTCTCTGTGAAAGGGTAGCACCTCTTCTTCTTAGTGAGTGCACTTCATTCTGCTTTGAGATTTATTTCCATTGAAATCTCAAAACATGTTGCCCCAAGTTTCTTTGAAATGCCTACTTCTTCAATATACAATATACAATTATAACAATCTAAAAAATGTGTGTGTTTGCTCCACCAACTGGCTTTCTCCCTTTTCTCTCCCTCTCCTAGGGCCTCCTAATTCCTTCACAATATTGAAAGTAGAACAATTAAAATAAAATTAAAAAAAAAACAGTATTAAAAATAAAAAAATTTTGAAAGTAGGACAATTAATAACCCTACAATGGCCCCTAAGTGTCCAAATGAGTACATGTGACTACATCTCTCATTTTAAATTAAAAGCAAGAAGTGATTAAGCTTAATGAAGAAAGTATGTCAAAAGCCATGGTAGGCTGACAGCCAGGCCTGTTGTACCAAACAGCTAAGTTATGAATGCAAAGGAAAAGTTCTTGAAGGAAAATAAAAATGCTTCTGAAATGAACACACAAATGATAAGAAAGCAAGTGGCCTTATTGCTGATACGGAGAAAGTTTTAGTGGTCTGAATAGAAGATCAAACCAATGACAAAATGCTTTAAGCCAAAGCCTAATCCACGGTAAGGTCCTAACTCTTCAATTGTAGAAAGGCTGAGAGAGGTGAGGAAACTGCAGAAGAAAAGTTTGAAGCTAGCAGATGATGGTTCATGAGGAAAGAAGCCATCTTCATAACATAAAATGAAAGATGAAGCAGCAAATGCTGATGTAGAAGCTGTAGTAAGTTATTCAGAAGATCTAGTTGAGATAATTAATGAAGGTGGTTATACTAAGTAACAGAATTTCAATGTAGATGGAACAGCCTTTTATTGGAAGAAGATTCTATCTAGGACTTTGATAGTTAAGAAGTCAGTGCCTGTCTTCAGCACTTCAGATGACAGGCTGATTCTCTTGTTAGGAGCTAATGCAGCTGGTGAAGCCAATGCCCATTTACCATTCCAGAAATCCTGGGTCCTAAGGAATTATGTTAAATCTACTCTGCCTGTCCTCTGTAAATGGAACAACAAAGCCTGGATAATAGCACATCCATTTACAAACTGGTTTGCTGAATATTTTAAGCCCACTTTTGAGACTTACTTCATGCTCAGAAAAAAAAATCCCTTTCAAAATATTACCACTCATTGGCAAAACACCCAGCTACCTAAAAACTCAATGGAGATGCACAATGAAATTAATGTTTTTTCCATGACTGCTAACACAACATTTATTCTGAAGCCCATAGATCAACAGTAATTTCAACTCTCAAGTCTTATTATTTAAGAAATACATTTTGTAGAACTGTAACTGCTATAGACAGTAATTCCTCTATTGGATCTGGCCAAAGTAAATTGAAAACCTGGAAAGAATTCACTATTCTAGATGCCATTAAGAACATTTGTGATTCATGGGAAGAGGTCAAAATGTCAACATTAACAGAAGTTGGGAAGAAATTGATTCCAGCCCTCATGGATGACATTGAAGGGTTTAAGGCTTCGCTGGAGGAAGTAACTACAGATGTGGTAAAAAAATAGTAAGAGAACTACAATTAGAAGTGGAGCCTGAAGACATGACTGAATTGCATACTCATAATCAAAACTGAAAGGATGAGAAGTTGCTTCCTATGGATGAGCAAAGTGGTGTCTTGAGGTGGAACTTACTGCCAGTGAAGATGCTGTGAAGATTATTGAAATGACAACAAAGGATTTAGAATATGACATAAACTTAGTTGATAAAGCAGCAGCAGGGTTTGAGAGGATTGACTCCAATTCTGAAAGAACTTCTACTGTGGGTAAAATACTATCAAACAGCATCATAAGTTACAAAGTTTTTGAAAGGAAGAGTCCATCAGTGTGGTGAACTTATTTTAAGAAATTGCCATAGCCACCCCAGCATTCAGCAACTACCGCTCTAATCAGTCAGCAGCTACCAAAATTGAGGCAATACCCTCCACCAGAGAAGAGATTATACCTCGCAGACAGCTCAGATGATGGTTAACATTTTTTAGGAATAAAGTATCTTTAATTAAGATATATACATTGTTTTTTAGATGGAATGCTATTGCCCATTTAATACATGACAGTGTCATGTAGACATAACATTTATATGCACTGGAAAATAAACAAATCTATACAACTCACATTAGTGTGATACTTGCTTTATTGCAGTCATCTAGAACCAAACCTGAAATGTCTGAGGTATGTCTCTATTTGGTAAAACCACATTTCAAATAAGATAAAAAGAGTAAAACTATACAGTACAGTGTTGGGTTAATTAGCTAACCATTTGGAAGAACATAATTATAGCTGGATACCTATCTGATTCCTTACACCAAGTAAATTCCAGATGGATAAATAATATAAATGTAAATAAACAAAACAAGAAAAAAGGAAACATGAAACTATATACACACATAATTTCGAATAGGAGAAAATATTTCTAAGCAAGGCACAAAACTCAGAAACTAAAAAGGAAAAATTGGCTACATAAAATTTAAAATAGCTTCACGGAATAAAAATATCACACACTAAGTTAAAAGGTAGCGAGTTAAAAAAAAGTGTTTAACAATCCAGACTACAGACCAAAAAAAAAAAAAAAAACCCAACAACAAACAAACAACAAAAAATAACACCAACCCTATTTCTATAACATACAAAGAGTACTTATAAATAAAAAAAGAATGCCCCTGCTGGTGTGGCTCAGTGGACTGAGCTCTGGCCTGTGAACCAAAGGCTCACTGGTTTGGTTCCTGGTTGGGGCACATGCCTGGGTTGCAGGCTGGGTCCCTAGTGGGGGGTTCATGAGAGGCAACCACATATTGATGTTTCTCTCCCTCTCTTTCTCCCTCTCTTTCTCCCTCCCTTCCCCTCTGTCTGGAGATAAGTAAATAAAATCTGAAAAAAATAAATAAAAATAAAAAAGAAAATATGAATACCTTTATATAGAGAATATAAAGATGTAGTTCAGAAAAAGAAATATAAATTGCTTATAAACAATTATTAAAAGTTTCTCAACTTCACTAGTGTCTGAAGAAATACAAATTAAAATGAGATAACAGGTTGGAAAAGAGAAAGTGTATAATAGTGCCCAAAATGAACAAGAGAAAATAGATGATTTTGGAAATTCCTGACAAGGGTATAAACTCACATAATCTCTTTGAAAAGCAATTTGGCAATATTTATCACCTTTTTAAATGTTTATGTCTTTTGACCCAGCTAGTCTGCTTCTAGGATCTATGTCACAGGTCTCTCAAACACATGAATAAATGGGTAAATAGAACATTTTTTTGACAATCATAAGCTAACAGAAAAGTTGGAATTGCAGAAAAATAACTTTTTTCCTAAGCCGACTGAGAGTAAATTACAAACCCATTCTGGAAACAGACTCAAATACATGCCGCATCACACTAGAATATATTAGTAAATATTTCCTATAAGCCAGGTAACTCTCAATATAATGACTGAAATCAGGAAATTAACATTGATATTATCTACTCTTCAGACCCCTTTGAGCTTCAAAATTATCATAATAATGTCTTTTTAGCAAAGGGATTCAGTTCAGAATCAAGTATTGCTTTTAGTTGTCATGTCTCTTTAGACTCCTTCAACCAGGAACAGTTCCTCAGTCTTTCCTTAACTTTCAGAATCTTAACACTTTAAAAAACTAACCAGCCAGTTATTTTGAAGAGTCCCCTACAGTTTAGTCAATTTGAGGTTTCAAGCGTTTCAGTCTGATGATCACTTTGACCACTCCATTAAGGGGGTCCTTGTCAGACTTCTCTGATGGAAAGTTACTTTTTTTTCATTTTTAATTTATAAGTATTTGTAGGAAGTATTTTGAATTATGTAAATATTTTGTTCCTTATCAAACTTCTTTTGGAAACAGTCTTATTAACTCACATATTTAAAGTGTATAGTTTGGTAAGTTTTGACATAAATATGCAACTGTGAAACCATCACACATCAAGATAATAAACCTAGCCATCATCCCCAAAAGTTTTCTTCTGCTTGTTTGTAATCTTTTTCTCTTGCATTTCTCTGAATCTTCCCCAAACCCAAGCAAGCACCAATCTACTTTCTATTGCTATAGAATAAATTGCATTTTCTAGAATTTTATATAAATCAAATCATACACTTTGTACATTTTCTTGGTCTGAGTTCTTTTTATCAGCGTAATTATTTTGAAATTCATCACATGTTCTATATAGGTCCTTTCCTTTATGTGCTGAAGAATATTCCATGATTTGGATATAGGCCAATTTGTCTATTTATTTTTCTCTTGATGGGTGAGTTGCTAGTTTGGGGGTATTACAAATGAAGCATCTCTGAATATTCATACATAAGTCTTTGTATGGACAAATGCTCTCATATCTCTTGGGTAAGTATCTAGGCATGTAATGACTGCATCATATAGCAGGCATATGCTTACCTTTTTAAGAAACTATCAAAGTGGCTTTCCAAAGTAATTGAATAATTTTTACATTCCCACCACCAGTGTATGACAGCTACAGTTCCTTCATGTCCTCACCAATGAACAACATTCTTATAGGTATGTAGTAGTAGCTTATTGTGGTTTCAGTTTGCATTTTCCTAATTACTAAAGATGTTAAGCATGTATATATCTTATTTACTGATGTGTCTTTTCAAGTCTTTGGCCCATTTAAAGAATAGGTTTTTTATTATTGAGTTTTGTGATTCCTTTATATATACTGGATGCAAATTCTTTATCGAATATGTGTTTTATGAATATTTTCTTCCAGTCTGTGGCTTGTCCTTTTATTCTCTGAACAGGGCCTTTTGAAAAGCTGGAGCTCTTAAATTTGATATTTTATGTATTATGCTTTTGGTTACTATGAACTTATTGCCTAATCAAAGGTCACAAAGGTTTCTCCTGTATTTTCTTCTAGAAGTTTTGTAGTTTGGGTTTTCATATTTAGGTTTCTGATTCAGTTAGAGTTAATTTTTGTACATGATGTGAGGTATGGTTTGAGGTACTATTTTTTTACATATGGATATCAGCTAATGTTATTGAAAAGACTATCTTTGATTCACTAAATAGCCTTTGCACTCTTTCCTGAAAATAAAATTGACCATATATATAGGTTTATTTCTAGACTTTGTTCTTCTACACTGACCTATTTGTCTATCTTCATGCCAGTGCCATGCTGTCTTGACTACTACAGCTTTATAATGTCTTGAAGTCAAATAGTCTACATCCTCCAATTTGGGTCTTTCTCAAAATTGTTTTGGCTGTTTTATGTCCTCTGCAGTCCTATATGACATTTAGAATCAATTTTTTTACCAAACAAAAAGGAGTCTTCTGGGATTTTGATTATTATTGCACTTAATCTATATGTCAATTTGGAAAGAGCTGACATCTTAACAATACTGAGTCTTCCAATCCATAAACATTATATGTTGCTCAGTTGATTTAGTTATTCTTTAAATTTCTCAGCAGTATTTTGTAATTCTTAGTGTCTATTTAGGTTTTGCACATTTTTGTCAATTTTATCTTTATAAATATTTCAATTTTATGCCATTGACAACAGTTATGATTTTTAATGTTTTTATTCAATTGATCATTGCTATTGAATAAAAAGGCAAATGATTTTTGCATATTTCTTTTATATCCTACAACTTTGCAAAACTCACTTATTAAATCTAGTAGTGTTGATTTGTAGATGCCATAGAATTTTCTGCATAGATGAAATGCTATGTTTGAATAAAGACAGTTGTACTTCTTTCTTTCCATGCTTTTGCACTGGCTAGAACCTCCAGAATGATGGTGGATAGAAAAGGTCTGAGCAGACATGTTTGTCTTGTTCCTGATATTAGAGGGAAAATATCCAGCATTCCATCATTGAGTATGATGTTAGTTTTAGAACTTTTGTAGATGCCTTCATCTTGTTGGGGAAGTTTTCTTTTTTTCCTAGTTTGCTGACATTTTGTTTTTTAAATCAGAAATGAATATTTTGTCAAAAGCTTTCTTTGCATGTATTGAGATGATCGTATGGTTTGTCCTCTTTAGTTTTATATGATAAATTACATTGATTCTATTTCTGGGATAACACCACCTGGTTGTGAAATATCACCATATTTATATATGATTGGAGGTTTTTTGCAAAATTTTTAAATTTGTGCATTTGTGTTTATTAGAGATGTTGATCTGTGGTTTTCCTTTCTTACAAAACAACGTCATTATCTTTGGTACTGGAGCAATGTTAATCTCATAGAAGTAATTGGGAAAAAAATGCCTTCTCTTTAATTTTATGGAAGAGTTTGGTAGAATTTGTATTACTTATTTCTTAAATATTCGATAGAATAAATGAAGCCATCTGGACCTGGAGTTTTCTTCAGGGAAAAGTCTTTAACTTCTAAGTTAAAATTTTACATAGATATAGGCTTATTCAGGTCATCTATTTCTTCTTGAGTGAGTTTTTGTAATTTGTGTCTTTCAAAGAATTTTTCCACTTTACGTAAATTACTAAATTTTTTTGACAGACTGGTTTATGATATTCCTTTATTGCCTCTTTAGTATCCACAAAATTTGTAGTGATATCACCTCATTCATTTCTGATATTACTGCTTTGTGTTTTCCATCTTCTTTTGTTGGTTAAAAATTTATGAATTTTATTAATCTCAAATTTTGGTTTCACTGATTTTTCTTTATTTTCTGTTTTGCTTATTTTCACCCTGGTCTTTATTATTTCCTTTCTTCGCTTTATTTAGGGTTTCATTTGTTTTTCCTAGTGTCTTAAGATAGAAACTGAGATCACTGATTTGAGACCTCTTCTAATATAGATATTTGGAGTGCTGTTTGTATCTCCTTAAGTACTGCACTAGCTACATTCTACACATTTTGGTATGTCATGGTCTCATTTTCATTTATTCGTACACTCTGATTACCCTTTTGATTTCTCCTTTGACCTTTGAGTTATTTAAACATGTGCTATTTTGTTTCCAAATCGTTAAGGATTTCACAGATCTCTTTCTGATCTTAAGTTCTAATTTTATTCCACTTAGGTATGAGAATATATTGTGTATGATGAGATTTCTTTTTAACTTATTGAAATGTGTTTTATGGCTCAGAATATTGTTTATCTTGGTAAATGTTGTGTATGTGAATGAAAAGAATGTGTATTCTGCAGTTAATGTATGGAGTGTCAATTAATTCAAGCTGGTTGACAATGTTGTTCATATATTCTATGTTCTTACTGATTTACTGTCTACTTGCTGTAGCAAATATTGAGAGAAGGGTGTTGAAATCTTTTTTGCTACAAATGTGGATATGTCCATTTCTTCTTGCAGTTATACCACTTTTGCTGTATTTTAAATCTCTTCTAGTAGTTTCATAAACTCAGGATTGTTATACCTTGTTGATGAATTGAACCTTTTGTCCCCTGGAAATAGTCTTTGTCCAAAAATCAATTTTGTCTGATATTAATATAACCACTTTAGCCTTCTTTTTATTAGTGTTGACTTAGTTTATTTTTCCCATCCTTTTGCTTTTAACCTATTTCTGTCTTAGTATTTAAAAGGAGTTTCTTACAGGCAACATACAGTTAGGCCTTTCTTTTTATCCAGTCTGTCTCTGACTGTAAATTGAGAAGCTTAGACTGCTTACATTAGATGTGACTTAGTAGATTTTAAATTTATATTCAACTATTTATTTTCTATTTGTTCCTTTTTCCATTTTTCTTCCCCAAAGGCATTTAACTGAGTAATTTTTATGATTCTATTTTACTGCTTTTTAGAGGTCAGAACCATTCAATAGTTGGAGGGCAGTCTTTCAATGAATGGTAATGAGAAAATTAAATATCCACATACAAAAAAAACAAAGTTGGACCCTTACCTTATACCATTTTACTCCTTTGTTGGTGATAAGATATACCTAACTCTTTATTGTGTTATTTTAGTGGTTGCTGCAAGGTTCACATACACATTTTAAAATTATAGTTAACATCTACCTTAACTCATAGCCTACCTTTAAACAATAGTATATACAGCTTGGTGAATAGATGTTACAACAATACATTCATTTTCCCCTCTCAGATTTTGAGCTATTGTTGCCTTATATTTTATGTGTACATATGTTGTAAATGCCACAGTGCACATTTTTTTATTTTCATTTTAAACAATTGCATTTTAATAACATTTAATAAGAAAATGTTTTTTTGTATTTATCTATGATTTACCTATTTAGGTACCATTTTTGCAGTGTTCTTCATTCTTTTATATAACTAGATTTTCATCTCATTGTCCTGTCTGAAGGACTTCATTTTATCATTTATTTTTGTAGTACAGGTCTGCTGGTGACAGTTCTTTTGAATTATCTAATTCTGAAAAGTCTTTATTTCATCTTTAATTTTGAAAGTATTTTTGCAAGTAATAGAATTCTAAGTACTTTTCCCCCCTTAAATCCTTGAAGTATGTTGTTCCTAAGTCTTGTTGCTTTCCCTTTCTAACAAGAAGTCTGTTGTCATCTGACTCTTTATTCTGTGATCTATAACATGTTTTCGTCTCTGGCTGCTTTTAAGTTGTTTCTCTTAATCATTGTATTTAAATAATTTAATTATGTTTGTTGTCATTTTCTCCATGGGGTGTGTATGTGTGTGTTTGGGACCTGTTGATATTCTTGGATCTGTGGTTTATAGTTTTTATCAAATTTGGAACACATTTTTACTATTATTTCTACAAGAAGTTCTATTCCCCAGTTATCTCCTTCAGGGACTCCAATAGAGCATATATTAGTCTGTCTTTCCTTTTCTTCTTTTCTTTTCTTGTCTTGTCTTTTTAAAAAAGGCAAAAGGAGTGAGATAAAAAGGAAGAGAAACATAGATTGGCTGTCTCTCATATGCACCCCAGCTGGGACAAACTGGCAACCCAGGCATGTGCCTGGTTTTGATCTGGAATTAAACCTGTGATTTTTTGCTTAGTGGGATGACACCGAACCAATTGAGCTACACTGGCCATTGCTATATATTAGGCTTTTAAGCTGTTTTACAGCTCACTGATAATTGATTTATTTTGGGGGCTTTTTTCTTATCTGTTTCGTTTTAGATAGTTTCTGTTGTTATGTATTCAAGTTCACTAGTCTTTTCTTCTGCAATTGTGTATTTTACCTTTTTTGGTGTAGAATCCTTTTGTATTCATATAAATGTTCTTAGGTTTTGTACTGGCATGTAGTTAAGTTACCTGAAAACAGTTTGAACCTTTTTGTTCGTTTGTTTTTTGTTTTTTTTTTAAGTATTTTTCTTGATTATGCTATTACAGTTTTCCCAATTTTCCCCCTTTATTCTCCCTCCACCCTGCCCCTTTAACCCTCCAGCATTCCTGCCCCTCTTAGTTCATGTCCATGGGTTGTACATATAAGTTCTTTCAGTCCTCTGTTTCCTGTACCATTTTTATCTCTCCCTGTCTATTTTATGCCTACTAATTATGCTTCTTCTTCTCTGTACATTTCCCCCCCATTCCTCCCTTCCCCCTCCCCACTGAAATCCCTCCATATGATGTCCATTTCTCTGATCCTGTTCCTGTTCTGGTTGTTTGCTTAGTTTTTGTTTTTGTTGTTTTTCTTTTCTTTTAGGTTCATTTGTTGATAGTTGTGAGTTTGTTGTCATTTTACTGTTCATATTTTTTATCTTCTTTTTCTTAGATAAGTCCTTTTAACATTTCATATAATAAGGGCTTGGTGTGATGAACTCCTTGAACTTCACCTTATCTGGGAAGCACTTTATCTGCCCTTCCATTCTAAATGAAAGCTTTGCTGTATAGAGTAATCTTGGATGTAGGTCCTTGCCTTTCATGACTTCAAATACTTCTTTCCAGCCCCTTCTTGCCTACAATGTTTCTTTTGAGAAATCAGCTGTTGGCCTTATGGGCACTCCTATGTAAGTAACTGTCTCCTTTTCTCTTGCTGCTTTTAGGATTCTCTGTTTACATGTAATCTTGGGTAACTTAATGATGATGTGCCTTGGTGTGTTCCTCTTTGGGTCCAACTTCTTTGGGACTCTCTGGGCTTCCTGGACTTCCTGGAAGTCTATTTCCTTCACCAGATTGGGGAAGTTTTCCTTCATTATTTGTTCAAATAAGTTTTCAATTTCTTGCTCTTGTTCTTCTCCTTCTGGCACCCCTATAATTCGGTTATTGGAACGTTTCAGGTTGTTCCAGAGGTTCATAAGTCTCTCTTCACTTTTTTTGAATTCTTGTTTCTTCATTC
Organism: Anoura caudifer; assembly: GCA_004027475.1. Lineage (NCBI taxonomy): Eukaryota > Metazoa > Chordata > Mammalia > Chiroptera > Phyllostomidae > Anoura > Anoura caudifer. Next base: position 143,247 of record PVKU01000586.1, on the reverse strand, counting down.
TGTTCTGGTTGGATGTTTTTCCCTTTTATTCCAAATTCATTGCTTTACATCCTGGTTTCCTTCCTGTCACTGTTGGTTCCCTGAATAGTTTTGCTTTATTTCATTTTGGGTATCTTTCATTTGTTTTTTTCATTTTTTGACCGAGCTCAAATAGTTCTGTGAGCATTTTGATTACCAGGGCTTTAAATTCTCTGTCAGATAGGTTGGCTATCTCCTCATTGCTTAGCTCTCTTTCTGAAGTTTGCTCTATTCTTTCATTTGGGCCATATTTCTTTTTCTTGGTGCACCTGATAAGTTATAAGAGGCTGGGGCCTGAGGTACTCACCAGGGCAGGGCAACATTCTTTGCTGCACTGCTGGCTGTGCTGCCTGTCAGGGAGGGGCCAGAGAAGGAACAGTGGAGCTTGCCTGCTCTTCTCTAGCCCACTTTCTAACAAACTCTAGTGTGAGACTGGGAGTTTCTCCCACCATGGTAATCACCTCAGTCCACAGTCAGCTCTGAGTCTCAGTTTTGCCTTCTACCAGCCCCATCCATGAGTTCCGTGGCCTCTCCACACTTTTTCTGACCTGGCCCCACCTGCACAGCCTCACCGCGGGTTTTTACTGGTTTGGTTGTTCTGGCTGATTTTTTTGTTTAATTCCTTGATTGTCAGAATTCCACACAGTTTGATTTTCTGGTGCTTCTGGTTATTTATTGATTTTAGATAGGTTGTTCTGCTCCTTTTGGTTGTATGGAAAACGAAGGGTTTCTACCTACCAGTTTGAACCTTTTAAATGTTTCTTTTAAGCTTTGTTGGGTAATACCAAAGCAGCATTTGTTTACAGCTAACTTTGGCCCAATAGTGATGCAAAATCCTCCTGGGTATTTCACCTGATGTCCTGGGTTTTCTACTCTGGTTGATGGGAACAGAACAATTCTAAGTTCTCTCTGAGCTCCAGATATTGTTCCTTCCAATCCTTTTGTGTGGTTCTTCCTCAATCTTTTTTGAAATATATTTTATTGATTATGCTACCACAGTTGTCCCAGTATTCCCCCTTTGCACTCCTCCACCTGGTACCACCATTCCCCCCAGCAATCCTCTCCCTTAGTTCATGCCCATGGTTCACACATATAAGTTCTTTGACTACTTCATTACCTATACTGTTCTTAATATCCCCATGTGTATTTTGTACCTACCAATTTGTACTACTTAATCTGTGCACCTTTCCCTTATTCCCCCCTTCCCACTTCCAGCTGATAACCCTCCAAATGATCTTCATGTCTATGATTCTGTTTCTGTTCTTCTTGTTGCTTAGTTTTTTAGATTCAGTTGTTGATAGTTGTGCATTTGTTGCCATTTTAATGTTCATAATTTTGATCTTCTTTTTCTTATATAGTTCCCTTTAACATTTCATATAATAATGTCTTAGTGATGATGAATTCCTTTAGTTTTACCTTGTCTGGGAAGCACTTTATCTGCTTTTTTATTTTAAATGATAGCTTTTCTGGATAGAGTAAGCTAGGTTGTAGGTCCTTGCTTTTCATCACTTTGAATGCTTCTTACCAGTTGCTTCCTGCCTGCAAAGGTTCTTTTGAGAAATCAGCTGACAGTCTTATGGCAACTCCTTTGTAGACAACTCTGCTTTTCTTTTGCTGCTTTTTAAAAAGGATTTTGTTTATTTTTAGAGAGAGGGAAGGGAGGGAGAAAGAGGGAAAAAAACATCATGTGTGGTTGCCTATCATGTGCCACTAACTGGGGACCTGGCCCACAACCCAGGCATATGTCCTGATTGGGAATCAAACTAGAGACCTTTTGGTTCACAGGCCAGAACTCAATCCACTGAGCCACACCAGCCAGGGTTCTTGCTGCTTTTAAGACTCTTTATCTTTAACTCTTGGCATTAACTATGATGTGGATTGGTGTGGTCAGTCCTCCTCGGGCCCCTTGTTTGGGACCCTCCGAGCTTCCCGGAATAGTATGTCTATTTCCTTCACCAGATTAGGGAAGTTTTCATTCATTATTTTTTCAAACAAGTTTTCAATTTCTTGCTCTTCCTCTTCTCCTTCTAGCACCCCTATAATTTGGATGTTGGTATGTTTGGGGATGTTCCAGAGGCTCCTTATTCTAGTCTTGGTTTTTTTTTTAATTTTTTTTCTTCTTGCTGTTTTGATTGAATGCTTTTTTCTTCCTTATGTTTCAAATTGTTGATTTGAATCTTGGCTTCATCCCCTCCACTATTGGTTCCCTGTGGATTTTTCTTTATTTCACTTAATGAACCATGATTTCTGCCTGAGTCTTTTATGCTGCTACAGTACCCAATGATTTCTTTAAGCATCCTGATAACCAGTGTTTTGAACTCTGCAGCTGATAGGTTGTTTATCCCATTTCATTTAGTTCTTTTCCTGGAGTTTGCTCTATTCTTTCATTTGGGCCATATTTCTTGGTCTCCTCAATTTGGCAGTTCCCGTGTGTTTGTTTTCATGTATTAGGTAGAGTGGCTTTGACTTCCTGTCTTAATAGTGTTGCCTATTGTAGAAAAGGCACAGTCTTTGTGTGGAGCAGAGTCTTAGGTAGTTGCAGGGGGAGGGGGACAACCCAGTTTACTGCTTTGTGGCTCTGTGTTGGGGAGGGCTCAGAGAGGGAACAATGACACCACCTGGCCTCTGGAGATTGCCAGAGAGGAAGTTGTCTCCCCAGCACTCGCACCCTTGCCAGTCACTTCACTTTCTCCCCTTCTCCCCATATGCCACTTGTGCATTTCCAGCTGTTGCCCTGGTGCTGAATCCCAAAGAAGTTGGGTCTGCCTGAGTTCTAAGTTCATTGCAGGCCCTTTAAGAGCAGTCTCTTGAGAATCCTACAGTTTCTTCTGCTGCCCCACCCCCCACTGGTTTTTGAAGCCAGAAGTTATGGGGACTCATCTTCCTGGTACTGGAACCCTGGGTTGGGTGGTCTGGTCTGGGGCTAGGATCATTCACTCCTCAGGTATCCCTCCCCATTTTTATCCATCATGTATGAATGTGGGACCACATGTTCTGCTGCCTCTTTGCACCTCTGGACCTCTCCATGCCTCTTCATCTCCACCCCTTCACCAGTCTGGATGAATGTGGCTTTTTAAAATCCTTGGTTGTCAGACTTTCATACAGCTCAATTTTCTGATGAATCTGGGTGAAATTTGTTTTGCAGTCTAGTTGTAATTTTTGCTGTAGTTGTGAGCAAAGAGTGTTTACCTACGCCTCCATCTTAGCTGGAAGTCTCAATCTGGATATGTAGTTTTATGATATGCATGCACTACTGACTTCTTGGCTAAAGATCCAAGTATGACCTTCAACATATTTCTGGAGCTTTCCATCTGTGTGGTTCTCTCCTCTTTGGGACTCTGATTTGTGAACTCTAGCCACCTTGATCTCTCCAGACTCTCAGCTATATTGCCTCTACTTAGGAAGTCTACCCTGCTTGGGTTTCCCCTTCCATACCACTGCCTCATTGCCTGGAAACTTTCCTCAAGCAGTAATCTAGAGAAATCATAGGGTTCACCTACTTTGTTTCCTATCTCTCTGAGACCACCATCTTTTATTATTTGATGTTCAATGTCTTGAAAACATTGTTTCATAAATTTTGTCTTTATTGTTGCTGTTGTTTTGGAGGGAGGGTAATAGAGTTTTTGTTTCTGTACTTTGGTTGGAAGTGGAAGTCCTTGTTCTTCATTTAATGTTTAATGAATGAGTGAATGATGAACATGTATGCTATACAGAAATATAGTTTTCTACTTTTTTGAATGGGTTATAATCCCTTACTATAATTATTTATTTTAATGTTCAAATTATCACAAATTTGGTCAGTGGGGATAAAAAATTTTAATATAAAAATGCTCACTGCCACATTTCTCCACCAAAAATCAATGGACTGAGAGTGAAGGAGGATGGCACTTAAGAAAAAGCAGGGTGTGATTATTGCTTGTTCCATTCACGGAAAAAATAAGGAAACGATAACTGATTATTTTAGCAATTAATGTTGAGGGACCTAATAGGAGGTATAAATGCCCACTTTACCTTCAACAAAACAATAAAGCTGCCTGGTAGATCGGATGGCAAAAAAGGGCATTACTGAAAGAGAAAATTATTTGCATCCATAAGATAAAGCAAAGCCATCAGTTTTAAGAAACCAAGCAGATGTCTAGGAGATTCTAGGCAGGTCTTGGTAGAAGTCAAGATGGCAACAAGCAAGTACCTGGGAGAACAATGATGCTCCTTGACACACATTATAAAACTACTTAAAAAAACAACATTCATTCTTTATCATTCAACAAATATTAATTCAATGTTTAATACCTCCTGGGCACTGCTCTAAGTACTGGAAAATGTAACACTGAACACAACAAGTCCCTGCTCTCAGGGGACTTACATGCCAGGAGTTCCTGGATGAAAGTCAGTTGTCTCATGAGAACATGACAGACCCAGCCCTAAATACTCAAGGGGTTCTAGTGAGATGGCTGAGTTTCTACCTTAACAGGAGGGAACAACAGTCAATAAAGTTTTAGTATTGGTACTTGAATCCCATCTATATTATTTATTTTATTTTTTATTTTTTAATTATTTTATTGTTCAATTACAGTTGTCTGCATTTACCCCCACCTCTCCCTCCCACCCCAGCCAAACCCACCTCCCTCCCTTGCTTTCACCCCCCGCCTTGGTTTTGTCTATGTGTCTTACGTGTTCCTGAAAACCTTTCCCCCCATTATCTCCTCCCACCACCCCTCTGGTTACTGTCAGGTTGTTCTTCATTTCAATGTCTCTGGTTATACTTTGCTTGCTTGTTTATTTTGTTGATTAGGTTCCAGTTAATGATGAGATCATTATGGTATTGAGATTATTATATGGTATTTGTCCCTCACTACATGGCTTATTTCACTTAGCATAATGCTCTCCAGTTCCATCCATGCTGTCACAAAGGGTAGGAGCTCCTTCTTTCTGCTGTGCAGTATTCCATTGTGTAAATGTACCATAGTTTTTTGATCCACTCATTTACTGATGGGCACCTCAGTTGCTTCCAGCACTTGGCTATTGTAAATTGTGCTGCTATGAACATTGGGGTGCATAGGTTCTTTTGGATTGGTGTTTCAGGGTTCTAAGGGTATAATCCTAGCAGTGGAATTGCCAGGTGAAAAGGCAGTTCCATTTTTAGTTTTCTGAGGAAATTCCATACTGTTTTCCATAGTGGTTGTACCAGTCTGCAATCCCACCAACAGGGCACTAGGGTTCCCTTTTCTCCATAACCTCTACAACTCTTGTTGTTTGTTGCTTTCTCTATGATGGCCATTCTCACTAGTGTGAAGTGGTATCTCATTGTGGTTTTAATTTGCATCCCTCCGATACCTAGTGATGCTGAGCATCTTTTCATATGTCTCTGGGCCCTCTTCATGTCCTCCTTGGAGAAGTGTCTGTTCAAGACTTTTGCCTATTTTTTATTGTTTTTTTTTTCTTCCTGGAATGGAGTCATGTGAGTTCTTTATATATTTTGGAGATCAAACCCTTGTCTGAGGTATCATTGGCAAATATGTTTTCCCATATAGTTGTTTCTCTTTTCATTTTAATGCTGTTTTCTTTAGCCATGCACAAGCTTTTTAATTTGATTAGATTCCATTTGTTTATTCTTTCCTTTGTGTCCCTTGCTCTAGGGGACATATCAGTGAAAATGTTGCTGCATGGAATGTCTGAGATTTTCCTGCCTATGTTCTCCTCTAGGACTTTTATGGTGTCACGGCTTATGTTTAAGTCTTTTATCCACCTTGAATTTATTTTTGCGTATGGTGTAAGTTGGTGATTGAGTTTCATTTTTTTGCTTGTAGCAGTCCAGATCTCCCAACACCATTTGTTGAAGAGGATATTTTTACTCCATTTTATGCTTCTGTCCCCTTTGTCAAATATGAATTGACCATAGAAACTTGGGTTTATTTTTGGCCTCTTTTTTCTGTTCCATTGGTCTATGTGTCTGCTTTTATGCCAGTACCAGGCTCTTTTGATTACAGTGGCCTTGTAATACAGTTTGGTGACAGGTATTGTGATGCCTCCTACTTTGTTCTTCTTTCTCAAGATTGCTGCAGCTATTCTGGTTGTTTATGGTTCTATATAAATTTATGTAATGTTTGTTCTATATCTGTGAAATATGTCATTGGTGCTTTAATAAGTATTGCATTGAATCTATAAATTGCTTTGAGTTGTATGGACATTTCGATAATGTTAATTCTTACAATTCATGAATATGGTATCTGTTTCCATTTGTGTCTTCCTTAATTTCTTTCTTCAGTGTTGTGTAGTTTTCTGAGTACAGGTCTTCTACCTCCTTGGTTAGGTTTATTCTTAGGTATTTTATTTTTCTTGTTGCTATATCAAATGGGATTTTTTTCCTGGTTTCTGTTTCTGATATTTCATTGTTGGTGTACAATAGTACCTTTGATTTCTGAATATCAACTTTGTATCCTGCTATTTTGCCAAATTCTCCTATTAGGTTGAGTATTTTTTTGTTGGAGTCTATAGGATTTTCTATGTACGCTATAATGTCTTCTGCAAATAATGACAGTTTTGCTTCCGCCTTCCCAATTTGGATGTCTTTTATTTCCTTTTCTTGTCTAATTGCTGTGGCTAAGACTTCCAATACTATGTTGACTAGGAGTGGTGAAAGCAGACATCCTGTCTTATTCTTGATCTTAGTGGGAAAGCTCTAAGTTTCTGTCCAGTGAGTATGATGTTGGCTGTTGGCCTCTCGTATACGGCCCTTATTATGTTGAGGGATTCTCCATCTATTCCCACTTTGCTGAGTGTTTTTATCATAGTGAGTGTTGTACCTTTCCAATTGCTTTTTCTGCATCTATTGCTATGATCATGTGATTTTTGCCTTTGCTTTTGTTTATGTGATGTACTACATTTATTGATTGCAAATATTGTACCATCCTTGCATCCCTGGAATGAATTCCACTTGATCATGGTGTATGATCTTTTTACCCATTTATATTATTATGAGGTCCAGAGAATCTCAGGGAAAATTTGTCAAAGGAGGAAACATTTGAAATTATCTTTCAAGTCGGAGTTTGTTAGGTAGACATAATAAGGGAGGTGTTCCACTCAGTGGAAATAACATGTTCAAGTCATAGAGGCACTGAAAATACAACAAAGCATTAATAATTCAGTATCACTGGAGCACAAAATAGTAATTCTGGGAAATAGGGCAGATAGGTAGTAAGGGTTCAGATAATATTCTATAGAATATCAAGAATCATTCAAGATTTTTAAAAAGATTTTATTTATTTATTTTTAGAGAAAGAGAGGAAGAGAAACATCAATGTGTGGTCACCTTTCATGTGCCCCCAGCTAGGGAACTGGCCCACAACCCAGGCATGTGCCCTGACTGAGAATTGAACCAGCAACTCTTTGGTTTACAGGCCAGCACTCAACCCACTGAGCCACACCAACCAGGGTATATTTTAAGCATCAAGAGAACCTGAATAGATTAAGACCATTTTTGTGCCAATGTGAATATTTGAATAGAGGAAGTTAAGCAGAGCATGGAAAAATCATTCTTTCATTTCATAAATATTGTTAAGGGCCTGGCTGGGTATTGTGCTAGGTGATAAAAATGCAGTGAGGACAAGGTAGACATGGCCCATGCCATCCTGGAGCTTACAAAGTATCTGGATAATAAAAGATTAAACAAATAACAGCAGATACTTTCTACAGATGTGATCATGCTATGAAGAAGTAGAAGATGCCTTTAGAATATGTCAATGGGAGACCTAATAAAGTCAAAGCAGATGATGAGGATTAAGAGCTGAAGAATGGGACTTCTGTCCAAGATGGAAGCATAGGTGGACACACTGTACCTCCTCTCACAACCAAGATAAAGAGCAACAAAAATATAGAACAAAAAAAAACCCCACCCAGAACAGATGGAAAATTGAATTGTACGTAAGTCCAACAATGATTCACCCAGATCGGTAAGAGGGGTGGAGTCGGCGGCCGGAGGAGAGGGGTTGCAGCAGGAAAAACAGTGGCTAGTGGTCCCAGGCACACAGGCAGCGGTTACTGAGCACAGGGAGGCAACGAGCAGACCAAGCAAGGCACACAAGGTGGCTGACCGTGGTCACACATTCGTGAGCAGATAAACCAGGTGAAAATGGGCAGCAAGACAGACTATGCAACGCAGGGTCCCAGCGCCAGGAAATGAAGCCTAAAAGCACCAATTGAAAACATTTGTGGGGGTTGAGGTGCCAGGAGAGAATCTCAGCCTCACAGGAGAGTCTGTTAGAGAGACCCACAGGGTTCTAGAATGTACACAAGCCCATCCACATGGAAATCAGCATCACTTTTGGTCCCCACTTTTGGCAGAAGGGACTGGAATCCAAGAGAGAGCAGAGCAAGCACCATTGTTCCCTTTTGGACCCCGCCCCCACATCCAGCATCACAACCTAGCCACTGGGCTTCCCCACCCAGGTGAATGCCTAAGGCTCTGCCCCTCACTATGTAACAGCCATGACCAGACCAAAAAAAAAAATGGCTCAAATGGGAGAACAGATCAAAGCCCCAGAGCTAATTCATCTAAGCAACCAAGAGATAGCCAACCTATCAGATGCACAGCTCAAAGCACTGGTGATTAGGAAGCTCACAGAATTGGTTGATTTTGGTCACAAATTAGATGAACAAATGAAGGCTACAATAAGTGAAATGAAGGAAAATGCACAGGGAACCAATAGAGATGGGAGGAAAACTGGGACTCAAATCAATGGAGTGGACCAGATGGAAGAAAGAAACAACCAAACAGAAAAGAAGGAAGAAACAAGAATTCAAAAAAATGAGGAGAGGCTTAGGAACCTCAAGGACATCTTTAAACTTCCCAACATCCGAATTATAGGGGTACCAGAAGGGGAAGAAGAAGAGCAACAAGTGGAAAAGTTATTTATATAAATAATAAAGGAGAACTTCCCCAATCTGGCAAAGGAAATAGACTTCCAGGAAGTCCAGGAAGCTCAGAGAGTCCCAAAGAAATTGGACCCAAGGAGGAACACACCAAGGCACATCATAACTACATTAGCCAAGATTAAAATGAAGGAGAGAATTCTAGAAGCAGCAAGGGATAAGGGCACAGTCACCTACAAAGGAGTTCCCATCAGACTGTTAGCTGATTTCTCAAAAGAGATCTTCCAGGCAAGAAGGGGCTAGAAAGAAGTACTCCAAGTCATGAAAGTCAAGGACCTACATCCAAGATTGCTCTATCCAGCAAAGCTGTCATTTAGAATGGAAAGGAAGATAACGCGCTCCTCAGATAAGGTCAAGTTAAAGGAGTTCATCATCACCAAGCCCTTATATGAAATTTTAAAGGGACTTATCTAAGAAAAAGAGGATAAAAATATGACAGTAAAAAGACAGCAATCTCACAGATATTAACAACCACACCTAAAACAAAAGCACACTAAGCAAACAATAGAACAGGAGCAGAAACACAGAAATGGAGATCACATGGAGGGTTAGCAACAGGGCAGTGGGAAGAGGAGAGAGGGGGGAAAAGCTACAGAGAACAAGTAGCATAGACGGTGGGTATAAAATAGACAGGGGGAGGGCAAGAATAGTATGGGAAATGTAGAAGCTAAAGAACTTATGACACATGGACATGAACTAAATGGGGGAATGTGGGTGGGAGGAAGTGTGCAGGGTGGAGGGGAATGATGGGGGAGAAATGGGACAATTCTGATAGCATAATCAATAAAATATAATTTTTAAAAAAGAAAAAACAAGAGCTGAAGAACGGTTACAAACAGGTTGGGTGAAGAAGTGGGCACCTTTTAGAAAAATGAAAGAAAAACCTTGGATTGTCCGAAGCTTGAGGGGAGTGACTGGTGATAACATTGGAAAGATACTGCAAACCATGTTAAAGATATTAGGCCTTGAATCAAGAGCCCTGGGAAGTCTTTGAATTGTTTTAAACTGAAGAGTAAGATCATTAAATTTTTATTTTAAAAAGAATCTCTCAGGCTTTTATTTGGGGAATGATTTTAAGAGGCTAAGAGTGAACATGTGCAACACTGGTGAGGACATGGAGCAAACAGAATTCTTCCTGGGATTGGACATGTAACCTGGTATAACCATTTTAGAAACATTTTATAGTTTCTCATACAGTTCTTTAAAAATATACTTATGATGTGATTCAGTAATTCTATTCCTAGCTATTTATCCAAGAGAAATAAAAACATATGTTTGCTATTCACAAAAAAAGACTTGTATAAGAATGTTTATAGCAGCTTTATTTATACACAAAACTGGAAATAATTCAAATGTCAATCAACCAGAGGATGGGAATCAAATTGTTATACATTCATTCAACGGAATACTTTTCAGTATTAAAAAGGAATGAACTTTTAATACATGAATGACTCTCAGAGACACTATGTTCAGCAAGAGAAGCCAGGCACAAAAGGATATATACTGTATGACTCCATTTAGACAGAGTGGGGCAAAAGTAGGTTTACAGTTGTTCACATAGAAAATAATAATTAATAAGTAATATAATAATAAACTCTGTGTTGCATACTCACAACTGTAAATCTACTTTTGCCCCACCCTGTATAAGGTTCTAAACAGACAGGTAATTTATAGGAATATCAATCAGAAAAGTGGTTTCTGGGTATCAGGTGTGTGCATTGGGGAGAGCTAGTGAGTGATTGAAAAGGACATAAAGGCATTTTCTGAGATGATGGGGCTGTTCAAATATTGATGGCAGCAGTCCTCCCATGGGTTTGTTTATTTGTCAAAACTCATTGAATTTTTCACTTCAAATGCGTGCATTTTACTGTGTGCAAACTATACCACAACAACAAAAAAGAGGAAGAAAAGAGAGAAGCTTAGGAGCTTTCAGGGTGTACAGCAGACAAATAGAGGATAGAAAGAATAAACAAGAATTCTGGAGATGAATAACTTATTGATGGATTGGATGAGGTGGAAGGTAGAATCAAAATTGACCCTAAGTCTTCTAGCTGAGGCAGCTTAGTGGTATGTTATTCTTGACCTGGGGGAAATGGTCCCTTTGGGGACACTTGTGTGTGGTGGGAGGAGAGAAGGAATAAGGAAGCGAAGTTTTGGCATGTCAGTCTGGGAGGCATAATTTGGCCCCATTATACCAGCCTTACCCTGTTTTTCTTCTTGTCTTGCTTGATTCTTCACTGGAGTATCAGACTTCTTAGGACTCATTCCTCCACTCCTCTCACTCCACAGCATCAGCTGTCAATAAAGTAATACTTTACCACTACTCTTCAGAGGGGTTGGGGAAACCATTGAAATGCTTTTGGTTGTCACGAAGAGGTATGTGTGGCAGTGCTAACTGTGGTTGATGGACAGGAATAGTCCTACAAAATGGAGCATTCCCCCTCATTGGACATTTATATAGATAAAAGGTGTGTTTATAATTATCTGAGGACCTAACACCTTTTGCAGTTGTAATATACCCTAAATTTCCAGTAATAAAACTTCAACATAAATTGATGGAGAATTGCTTCCTAGTTGTTTAGAACTTGACTGGGCATTGTTCTATATTTCAGAAAAATTCCATGTCCAACATCACCACAGGTCTCGGTATGTGAATAATCGATGTGACACTGCTGTGTCAACCTGCATTTGTAGTAGCGATTCTGCACCAAGGGGCCAGCATCCACCTGACTGAGGCTTTCAGTGCGGCCCATCCCCAAGTACTTACCTAGTGAAAGACACTTTTTTTTAAAAATTATTTTCTCTGATATAAAGGAGAAATGAATTCTCCTTTATATCAGACATAAGTCATTAAACATATATTTTGAAATTTTATGGTAGGTAGATTATGTTATCTGTTTATCATTTGGGAATAGTAAGGGATAGTGTTATAAAACATTTGTCAAAGAGGCTGCAGGGTCCCATATGATGGCAAAAAAGAGGTTTACAACGTAGTAATTAGTGACCTGGGCTTGGGAACCAAATGCCTAGCTTTACTGTACTATTTATATAACTTTGTGAAAGTTAACTATCCTCATCTTTAAAATGGGGATGGAATTCCTACCTCATAGAACTATGTGAGGACAATAGTAATGATTAGTTAACAATTGTAAAGTACTTAATATGTGCATAACTGGCACATGTTAAGTACCAAATAAATTTTAGTTAAAACAAATAATATTCTCCAGGAAATTTTGTTCATGTTCATGTCTCAATTTCCATTTTTACATTATTGTGGAAATTCTTCTAAATTTAAAAATATTTTTAGTAGCTTTACCTAAAAGTTACATACATATATCGTGATGGTATCTTGGGAGGAGAAGAAATCATCTTCTTTCAAGTACATAATTTCCTGGGTATTAGATTAGTCATTTATTCTTCTCAGTAAAATAAGGAGAGGGTTGGAAACATGTATTTTCTGGTGACTCCAGAAAGCAAAGGAACAAAGAACCCAAGAAAGAAAGACAAATGGAGAAAAAGTGTTATTTAAATTTAAATTTGTACAGCGTATATTTCTTATTATGCTTACTATGAAGAAGTAAGAACTTAATCTTGAGACGGTTATAGTTCAGATTCTTCCTGAACTATTCCATAAAAAGCATTGTTGAAAAAGCATTTAATGACAAGTACATTAAATTCTCTAACTATATACTTCGACCACGAGGCCTGCAAAAATTCTAATATTTATTTAATCTAGGGTATATGCTTGTTTGTAGAACATGGTATTTGCTTACTTAAATGAAGTGTGTTATGAAACCCATTACTCTATAGAGAACTCTGTTTCTGTTCTTTTCCCCCAATTTATGCAAGTAAAATAAAAACGGTGACCCGAGTGGATCTAAAGTATTAAGTCTGTTTTTGTCAACAAGGAGGACTCACCAATTTGAACCTCCAGCTTGAGACCTCTCCTCTGCTGCAGTGTCTCAGGTTGGCTGCCCCTCAACCTAAAGCTTTACATTTTCAAAGAAACCTTTTTTCACCACACAATCTATGTAATCCGTTCCTTTGTTCTACACTTTCTGAAAACAACATTCCTTTCCTTCTGTGCACTTCAGTTTTTAATTATACACTTGACAGTTTCCTTAAAAAAACAAAAAACAAACAACCTGTTTGCCCCCTTAGACTTAATCCATCCAAATAGTTACTCACAGGTACCAGAGAACGAGGCCCTAGCATATTACCTGGCATGTGGTGGGTACTCAGTAAATATCTGTTGCATAGGTGAATTGTCATTTTGGCATTCTGGAGTACACAGGTGAATGCGGGCTAAAGATATGAATTTGAGTTATCTGCATTTAAATAGTATTTAAATATGAAAGAATGGATGAGATCACCCATCCCAAAGAGCTTGTAGAGAGAAAAGGGAAGAGTCTGGAATAGAGTCTGAGGGATCTCCAACATTTATTAGGTAGAGGATACAAAAAGAAAAAAGGAATGGTTAGCAAGGGGGAAAGAAATTCAGGAGAATGTACTGTCAAGAAAGCCAGGGAAAGAGTCTCTCTTAAGAAGGTGGAATGTCAGTTGTGGCAAATACAGCTAAAAAGGAAATCAAGATCAGGACAGAAGCGTTACCACCGAGTTTGGCAGCTTCACAATCATTTTTGATCTTGATAAAAGAAATTTTGGAGCAGTAGTGGGGATGTCAAGTTAGAGTAGATTGAAAAGGAAGGTGAGCAACTGCAAGCAGCTTGTGTATAACATTTTTTTTTTTTCAATTTGCTGGGAAGGAAATCAGAAAAACAGAGCTGGAGAGGAATGGGACACCAACAAATTTTGTTTTGTTTTGTGTGTGTTTTAGTGGAAATCACGAGAACATGTTTGTATAATGATAGAAAATACTCAATAGAAGAGACTATTTAGTAAAGAAAAAGGATAACAAGAGAAGATCCCTTAGTAGGTTCCTGCTAAGGAATCATTGCTGGTCTTATATTGTGTTATCACGCTTCTTTGACCTACTCCTATGCACCCAGTTTGAGATAATTAAAAACTGATTAGCAAGACTTCATTATGTAAACCTGGAAGTGTCATTGGAACATGGCAAACCACTCTGGAAAAACCTTCAAGAGATCATATCTCTTGGCTTCCCTGAGGCTGGGAATTAGTTTCAGGGTTTCTCAGCCTTGTGTGCTATTGGCATTTCCATTCAAATATTCTTGTATTGTGGGGACTGTCCTGTGCTTTGTAGGATATTTAGCAGAATCCCTGGCCTCTACACACTAGATGCCAGTAGCATCCAGTTGTGACAAAAGAACCCGGGACATTTCTAAATGTCCCTTAGGAGAAGGAGGGGACATGTACCAGTTAAAAACCACTGAGTTATTCAAAGCTAAGAAAGTCTAGTTTTTTCTTAAAAAGTCAGTTAATCTTGACAGCTGTGCAAACGTTGACAAGTATTACTGCTTTTATTGCCTTATGCTATTGTGGAAAATTATTCATAAACCTGGTATGAAAGCATACTGTGATTCATATTTTTTAATTCCTAAAGAAATATGGTGACATAATTTTTAAATTTAAGTAGAAAAAACCATAAAAGAAAACTAAGCCAAATATATGTATGGATGAATTGAGGATAGGGATTATAACAGGAAAAGGAAATTCACTAGCATTTATTTGGTGCCCCCCGACATTTTACATTTTATAAACCTGATTTTTTTAAATAGGTTTTTTTTTAACATTCTAATTGTATAAGAAAACAAACAGAAAAAGCCAGATGCATTAAAAGAAAACGTTTTGATGTACATGCTTTAGGACTTTCTGGGCATTCATTCATTAATTTATTATTTAAGTTTTTTATTACACATCTCCCTGAGACAAGATAGGAACTGGACAGTCAGGTGGTTTTGTTTCCTTTTAATGGAAGATATTTGGGCATGTTTTAAAGCCAGTGGAAGGACCTAGTTCAGAATGAGGAAAATGGGATGAAAAAGAAATCCATTCTTTCTGAGAATGAAAAATGGATTTTAAACACAGAGAAAGAGTCATATTCAGATTAGGAAAATAAGCATTGTGAGGATGGAAAGAATGCACATGAATATATGTATCTAATGGTATTTACCTGTGTGTATTGTATATCTACCAATCTATTTGTTGATTTCTTGCTACCTTGTTTCTCTATCTACATGTGTGTATATTTTCTCACTTTATCTACACTTGTATTTTACTATGTCTAAATATGTATCATCTTAAGTATCTGTATGTTTCTTAGGTGTGAGCTACCTTGGTACCTTACTTTTCACTTACTGTAACTATTTTCTCCAGGCAGTTACTCCCTGCTGTAACAGGTACACTGGTGTGCCAGAATTTTTAAAACGTGCAGTACCTGTTTAGTCAGGGGCACTGACCTATTTTCCCTTGGATTGTCAAATAACAAAAAACGACAACAGCCATCCCTGGTAAATCAATCAAAATTATATATATATGTGTGTCAAATGGGCAAAAACATTTTGGAAGTGTGCCACAGAATTTTAGCAATTCATTTATGGTGTGCAGGAGAGATGAAAAAGATTGAAAATCAAGGTTCTAAGGAATACCAGTGTTCAGTTTTTACTGCTCCCTCATCATGTTGCACATTGTGGCCGTTTGTAATGTTTCACCACCATCCTCAATGCCAGGACTTCACATATTTGGATGGTGAAATACTTGCAGATATCCAGGATTATTTTCTAGACAGAAACCCGTGCAAGTGCAATGGCTGAGTCCAAGAGTCAGTCAGATTTGGTGGAAAAAAAAAAAAAAAAAAAACCTTTTTTAAACCTGCCCACTCGGGTATGCATACCTGCCCTAAGAAGGGCAGAGGAGCAGAGATTAAATAATTGGCTCAAGGTCAAACATAATCATAGCCGCGCGGGCTCGTCAGGCTGCTGCAGGGACAGAATTTGCGGTTTAGGAGATTGTGTGTGTGTGCTTGCACGCGCGTGTGTGTCCGTGTGAGAAAGAGAGATTCGGTGGGGGAGGGGCAGAGAGGCAGGAAAGGAAACTGGTGTCGTAGCTAAGGAGGAGGTGGAGGAGAAGAGAAAGATTCAAGTCAGATCGGAACTGGCGCCGCGACACAAGCTGGACTCAGGGTTTCGCGGATCCCCAGTACCCTGCGAGCCGTCTCGGCGGCTGCCACACCTCTCCACCCTGGAGAAGCCCGGAGGAGGGGCAACGCGCAGCGCCTTGGCGGTTGCCACGGGTCTGCCAGGTCTTCTGGCCCAGTTGCTAGGGCTCCATCTTGAGGCCGCTGACCGCTGCGCTCCGGAAAAGGTTGTAGAGCAGAGCATTCACTTCCGGCCTGGGGCCTGCGGCGGCGGCGGCGGCGGCGGCGGCGGCGGCGGGTCGGTGTAGAAAATGGCGTTGGCGCGGCGGCTTGGGCCTGTCCCCGCGGCGCTGCTGAGGGCTTGAGGCTCGAGGCCTCACTCGCCGCTCCCCACTCGCTCTTGCACTTTACACACATGAGGTGAGCGACACTGGGGCCTCTCTCCTGCGGGAGGAGCCTCGGGCGCTGCTGCAGGGCCAGCAATCGCGGGTGGCGGCGGGCTGGGCGTCCCCGAGAGCTCGGGCCTGGGCTGGGGCGCGGGCTGCTCCGCTGCTGACGCGGACGCGAGCCGAGGGGCTGCTGGGGCCGAGCCGGGGGTCGCTGGCCCCTCTTGACGCAGGCAGGCGGCAGCCCCGCTGCTTCAGGGCCCTCGGCCCCTCCCCACCCCCCTCACCGGCCGCGGCGCTAGTCTCTGCAGCAGCAGCAGCTCCGTTTCACGCGCATCCCTCTTTTTCTTTTTCAGAGAATTGGAAGCTAAAGCTACCAAAGACGTAGAGAGGAATCTTAGCAGGTAAGATGGGTGTGTTTGCCATCTCTGGTCCCTTTAATCGTGTGCTCCCGCTTTGGCTAGCCCTCTCTGGGTTCACAAGTTCCCCCGTGTCATTTTCTTTCGCGGTAGATGAGGCCGCAGGGAATCTTGGAAGGAGGATTGCGGGGAGATGCGTAATTACGCGTGTGTGCCTTTCTTTGGGGGGTGGGGAACCAGCTGAAAGCATTTCTTGTAAACTTAGTTAAAGCATTCTCACCCTTTTAGAATTTAATTAGGGGACTTGTGCATTAATTACTATTATAAGTGGTGCAGGCATTGTGTGACTCATGATTGAGGCGGCCCTTATGGCGGGCTGTCAAACTGTTTTGGCTTCCCCGTTATTACTTTGTAACTCAAATTGTTGCCTTTATAAAAAGATACTATGTGCTCGCATTTTTTTCCAACATTGAAGTCGAGGATTCTGTTGCACTGGGAACAGTTTTGCCCTTGAACTTTACGAAGCAGAAACTGCGTTTTGTTTTCTTTTGGAACTACATTCACGTCTACGTTTCTTTTATAGGCTGGTAAAATAATTAAAAATACGTTCCCACTAAGTGTTTATTATTCTTACTGGGCCAGAGTGGTTTTGCACTGGTAGCTTAAATCACCACCACAAAGGAAGTTTTTTGTTTTTTAGATGATACTTTATGGACATGTTTAGGTTTATTGAGCTGTAATTGCTTAAGCATCAGGGCATTGCACTATACTTAACGCTTTTTCACATTGCCTGCATTACACTCTTTTTCTTTCTTATTCGCTGCTTTCTTTTGCATCAATTTGGAACATTCAGAGAAACTTCTAGATTAACCTAATCAGTGAGCACCTTTCTCTCCCTTGAACAGAATAAAATAAAATTTCTCCTATCTCAGGTCGTAATGTAGTTTGTGCTCGATGGTTTTAAGCTTTTGGTTTGCGGTAAGTTGTTTAAACATCCAAATTGTGCCCCCACTTTTTTTTCCCTCTTTTTGGCCACATAGAATCATTTGAAATTGCTGGTCTTGTGAGTTTTTAAGGTATGAATTTGTTAAGGTGGTAGTCAAAGATTTCGTGAACGGTGGGCCTATTTAAGAGATTAAATCTCTTACCAAATGATTTGGTAATCTCTTACCAAATAAGAGATTTTCTATTAGTCAAAACAATTATGGGACCATTAAAGGAAATTAAGCCTGACATCACTGACTTAACATTTCAATAAGTTTTGTTGTCAAAAGGTATTAAAAATATTAAGACACAAAGCAGATGAATGAAGTTTTTAAGGTGTAATTTCAGCAGAAAAGGAGCTTGAAGTTTGGGCCTATTTCTCCCTCCATTTTTGCTTTGTCAAATAACTATATCAATATAATTCCTGTAGAGTTTTTCTGGAATTTAATTTAAAAAAATGGTCTCTACCACAGGTATAATTTTCATATGTGATTACACTCAGATAGAACTTGGAGTCTCTGTATCCGCTATGTATCAGAGTTTGAATCCCAGCTGTGCCTGTTACAATATGACCTTGACTTGTAGCAATTCTCTTAGCCTCTCTGTGCCTAATCTATAAAACGACAGGCATGGGCCAGATAATTACTAAGGTTTCTAGGCCCCTTGGATTGAATAAAAAGGAGTCAAGTGTTGTTCCTGGCCATGGAAAGCCTGTACAATCTAGTAGGGAGATTCTTAAAAGTACATAAATAACTAACATAGGGTAGATGATGGTAGGGGTCTAAAGAAGATACCATCTCTTCTATATACTTGAGGATCTGAGGTTGGTAGAAGTGACAAAAAGGAAAACCAAGCATCAAGGAGGTTACAGAAGAGTATGTCCTAAGGACTGAGACAGAGGGACATTTCCTAAAGATTAAAAGTGTTCTATCATTCTTTAGGAGGGAGAGATGTGATTAGGTGGGCAGATGCTTCCTTTCAACTTCATCTCTAGCTTTATGCTTCCTTTTTCCCCAAATAAGGAGCTCATACCTGTCTTTACCCATTTGTGCCCTCCCCAGGAAGTTCAGGCATTATGCATTTAGTAAACATTTCTTGAGCATCTTCTGTGTTCCAAATGCAAGGCTGGGTGGGACCTAGAGAGGAGAGGAATAAAAGTTGCTAAATTTATTGAATGCTTAAATCTGCCTGGTGTACTTTTCCAAAGACTTTAAATGGATTCATCTGATTCTTGGAACACTCTGTGAGGTAGGTGCTCTTATTATCATCATGTTTTACAGATGAAAACTTAGAGGCATAAAAAGGTTAAGTAACTTTCAGGGGGCCCCAGCACTGGTAATTTGGGGGGCTGTCAGGTCTCAGACTGTGTTGTCTCTGATTAGAGACATGCTTCTTCATCTTGAGAAATTTGAACCTCAGCACTGTTGACATTGGACCAGATTATTTTTTATTGTAGTATCTGCCCTATGCACATCTGCCAGTAACACTCTCCACCCAACTGTGACAATCAGAAATGTCTTCAGTTACTACCAGATGCCTCCTGGGGGGGTCATCCCCAAATCACCTGCAGTTGAAACCTGCTATTCTGTCTAGCCCTTTGTGTTTCCTGAAGATAACCATGTTAATGTTAAATCTTTAAATGGTAAATTAATTTCAATTAACTTAAACATCTTTTAATACCATGGTAGTGCAAATCCTGTTGTGTGGCCCCCTGGTTTGGCAGCTGTAGTCACTGAATATCAAAGTTGTATTGCCATTCTCCTTTTCCTCTGCTAAGTTGCAAGTCTTCAAGACAGTGTGCCAGGTATCTCAGTGCCAGATGGCACAAGAGATAAATTTAGTTTACCACCCTAGGTAAACTATCTTTACCATTCTCCATTAAAATTGTCCGCTTTATGTCAGTATCATGGACATTCAAAAGAGGGAACTAATGTCTAGGTGGGCTAAGCATCATTGGAACTGAATTTTAAAGAGTGGAATCGATTTTGAAAGGCAGAGAAAAGGGCAGTGTAAGGGTAGCAGGAGTAAAATCATACAATCCAGAGAGTAGATGGAATTTTGAAATAGCAGTGAATAGTTCAGCTGGATTGACATATAAGGGTGGGGACAGATAGTGAGGTTCTTGAATATCAGATCGAGGACTTTTTGCATAAAACTTTATAGTGGGGAGCTTTATATGCTTTTCTGCAAAGTAGTGAGATGATAGAATAATGATAACTAGTGATCTAGGCATGAGGGTGAAGACCTGAATTGAAGTGGTGATAGAAAGGTGGGAGTGTCACGTACTGAGGAAGTGGAATTTGGGATGAGTTATGAGAGGAGTCTTAAGTACACATGGCTCTCCATTTTCAGCGAATGGGAAATTGACCCAGTCTCTGAACAGAAAAGAGGTCAGAACACAAATAGGAGTTTGGGGGGAGAAGATAATAAGTTACGTTTTCTAGTTGTAAAAAAATCAAAGCCATGGAATTAACTGAGTATTTAGAGCTGGACCACTACATTAGGTAGAGACCAGTCAGCATTCTGTTCCCTTCATTTTACAAATGAGAAAGAGCCAGTAACTTAAGGTTACATTCTCTTAACAAGTGACAGGCTTTTGACTCTCACCATAGGGTTCTTCCAGCTATGCAGTGTTTTATTTTACTTTGCACAATAGAAAATAAGATAACTTTGGTTTCTCCTTTCTTTTTAAAACTTTAAGAACAGTTTTTCCTCTATATTTTGTGCCCATCATAATAATGAATGTACTATAATGTAGGGTATATTGTTTAAGTAGAAGCTAGGTGCTTCATGTTAAGCTGTTTTTTTTTCCCTAAACCAACCATTAAATACCATCATATAAGAAAAATTGTTAGTGATGTTGTAGTACCATGTAATATAGCATCTAAACTAGGACATTTTTATATGTGACACTTTTGCCTGGGACAAATGCTAAATGAGAAATGATGAGGAACAACAGACATAAACCAGGGCATTACATCTCCCTTAGGTAGGGTGGACCCTGCTTCTGTAATTTGTCAACCTCTATGTGGAAAAAAAAATCATCTGATTTGGTTGAGCTTTTCCATTGCTTTCTTGTGATACATTTAGTAGGCGAGCAAATTCATATTGATAGGTTTCTTTCTAGCTTACTTTGTCAGGTATGCAGTAAGTCAGTGGATAGACTAAATGAATCACAAACTCTGAGTTTCACTTTAAAATGTGTAACAACCCTCTGGAAAATTTAAATATAAATGTCATGAAAAAAATCTGAGTGCCGTTCTGTAACCTTTGGCATCTGACGTCAGTCTGCAAGTATGATGTGTTATGACAACCTCAAAAGTCTGGCCCATGATTACAAAGACTGTAAAGTAGGTGTCTGCTGTGTGCATTCTGCTCAGGCGGACTTAAGACATGTTTCTCACGCAAAATAAAATGTCTTCCCATTTACAATTTACAAAAAAATCATTCTAACCTTAAGCAGAGAAGCAAGAATGTTACAGTGAACACCTGTATCTCTACCTGGATTTACTAATTATTACTATTTGCCACATTAGTCTTGTGCCATGTCACTCCTAAACAACATGTACCTCCCAGGAACAAGGGCATTCTATATAACAGATCATTACAATGCACAGGAAAGTCAGTTAACTTTGTTAGTGACTATTGGGTCCTCATTCTATTTCCCTAGTTGTCGCAACAGCATCTTTTTAAATGCATTTGCTTTCCCTCAATTCTTTAATCTGGGGCTGCATTTAGTTGCATTGTCTGTAGTTCCTTACATCAGGAGCAGTTCCTTGTCCTTTTATTCCGCCTTTTATGGTGCTGACATTTTGGAATAGTTCAGATTAATCACGTTTGCAGTTTTCAGTTGATGTTTGTCTGTTTGTTTCTGTGTGTTTAGATTCAGGTAGACCTTTTTGGCAGGAATATCACATAGGTGATGTACCTGTTCTCAGTGCATCACCCCTCACCCCCATCCTGCCCCACACCATTTTAAAGCAAATTAACAAAGTTTACCCAGTATGTTTACCTTTACACTTACTTTTTCTATTATTTTACAGTGTGTCAATTAGTTTAAATTGAACTATAAATTGTTGAGGATACAGTAATTACAGGTCTTCAGGTTTAAGTTGATAAGTTGTAACGATTGCAGCCTTGTTGAAGGGTTGTTGGGAAGCGGGCTGTTGAACAGAAGAGTTACCTGTTTTCAGCTTTCACTAGTGATAAACTTATAACCTGGTAAGAGAACAACAAGACACATAGGGCCTGGGCTTGTGATACACATTCTTGAAAAGGATGCCCTATTGAAGTTAGTGGCATTGTGCCGTCAGAACAGGGTTTCTTGTCCTGAATTCCACAGAGAGACCAGATGGCAAAGGGTCATGGGCTCCCCAGAGATTAAGACACATTGTGCAATAGGGAGAATGTCAGAAGAACTGAATAGTGTCAGTAAAGGGGAGATTTTTAAGATTCAAAAGAGAAAGTAACATCTTACTAAGGCATAGTATCTCTTTCCAAACAAACATGAGAATAAATATAGTTTAAATTTCTTATTAAGGTAGTCTTATTTTTTTTTAAGTAATTTCCATACGCTATGCTATGTGAGTCAGTTATAAAGCAGAATTCTAGCATTTCTACTTTTGTAAATAGGGAACAGCATTTTGAATTTGCAGCAATAGTGTGTTATATGACAATGACTCAGCTGACTTCTCTGTTCCAATGGAATGTTCAAAACAGATTGAAATCTGGTTATGGAATTTATACTTTGAACCTTACAAGATATTTTCTGCAAACAGTGATTGATTGGATTTTGTATAATAACAAACAAGATTAAACCAAGTAACTTGTTTGTTGTTCTTACTAGTAGTTTAAAGTCAGCTAGCATATATTGAGCAGCTTGCTGCAGTGATGATACTGAATACTTTTAAAATTTTGACATCTGTGTTTTGTTAACTTTGGTCCCTTTCTGATTTTTGAAATATTCCCCTAAAAACACAAGGAAATAGTTCTGTATGGTGCTTAAATATTAAAATACACACTAATTTTAAGTGCGTATTTAAGCATTACTTTACTCTTGGCCATACAAAGGATGTTAGAGAAATAAGTTTTACTTAATATTCTACTTGTGGACTCCTAGGTAATGTGAGTCATATAGTTGAGACTCTTAACCATGTAAAGATAGGAAGGGACATAAAGTAATGCATTCTCCACCCTGCTGCAAGTTAGTTACCTTCAAGCAACAGTTCTTAGCCTGTCACTTTCTTAGAAATTTGTACTTGCTCCCTAGTGACTGTGGCATTTAAGCCCAAACTCTACTTTTTATTCAACTTATATCTTTAGCTTCATCCCCTCTACCTCTTGTCCTGTCCTCAACTACTCTTCCTCTGAATGTTCCCTTAAGTTTCTCCCTCAATTTTTTAAAGATTGATTATTTATTTATTTATTTATTTATTTATTTTTAGAGAGGGGAAAGGAGAGAGAAGGAAAGAAGTATCAGTGTATGGTTGCCTCTCATGTGGCCCCCACTGGGGACCTGGTCTGCAACCCAGACATGTGCCCTGACTGGGAATCGAACTGGCGACCCTTTGGTTCACAGTCCGTACTCAATCCACTTGAGCTATGCCAGCCAGGGAATCTCCCTCAATTTTTTTAATAGCAGCTTTATTGAGGTAAAATTAACCCTTTTAAAAATACTATTCAGTGGCTTTTAGTGTGGAGTCTGTCCAGAAAAAGTCCAGCCATTGTTAATATAACCAGAACAATTTGTGCAACAACATGTAACCTGGCAGTCAAGGACAGTGGAGTGGTACACACATGCATGAACAGTGGTGACTTCACTGTACTAGTTAGTAGGGGTGGCAGACACCGCTGAGTGGGCATGTGTACTGTGTGGCCATTACATTCAAAATGACTGAGCCAGAAGAGCAACGAATCTCCATATCAAATTTTGCATTAAGCTTGAACATTCCTCTATGGAAACTATTTGGTTGATTCAGAAAGCCTTTGGGAACAGTCCAGTAAGTGCAGCACAAATAAAAGTGTGGCACAAACGCTGCAAAGATGGTTGAGAATCTATTGAAAGTGATCCACATTCTGGAAGGCCTGCAACAGGTGGAACACTTGAGAATGTTGAATGTATATGGGCTGCAACCAACAAAGATGGACAACTGACAGTACGAGAACTAGAAGCTGATCTGGGGCTTCCAAAAATAACTGTGTCTGAGATTTTGACACAGGGTCTTTGTATGAAATGTGTTCTGGCAAAATTCATCCTGTGGCTTCTGCTACCAGAGCAGAAGGAACATCATACTGCAATTGCTAATGATTTGATGCAAACTGCTACCAATGTGTGGCAGACCCTTATGTGTGGCGTGGGCCCATCTCCCACTCGGAGATGCACAGGACCCACGCCCACAGATAGGTCTTTCCTGGGTAAACAGATCTGTAATACACCTAAGCTGTTTTGAGGCTTGCTCTTTGCTAAAACCCTCTTACCCTGCAAGTGCTAAACCTTGGAACCAGTGTAAGGCTGCCTGTTCATTTGCTAATATCCTTCTTCTGTGATGTAATGAGGGGCATTGGCTCCTTTGTTGTAACTGGGAGAGTGAAGGAGAACCATCTTGGAATGTGAGGAGATATTTTAGAATAAAGGCTTGTCATGGCGGAGGCAGCGGCTTTTGCTCCTCTTGAGAGAAAAACCATGCTGTCGTCTTCATTCCTTCACCAGACTTGGTAGTGTGTGTGTATATTTTAATTCATCCATAATGACGCGGACACTGCTGGCCGGTGTCCGCATCAGCTGGAGCCCCGGAACAAGGACTCAGAGGCCACGAGCCATCATCATTATGGACAACACACCAACTTGGTGGGAATACGTGCACTTTAGCCCAAGGTAAGGGCTGACGACCCCTGAGTGCTTTTCGGGAATGCTGTCGGGTGTGTTGGATTCAGAGGAATAGGATTTTCTTCCTAGGTCACTCTCTCCTGCAACCGCTTTGCAACTCTATGTTTTCTAGTGAGCAGAATGCTCCCTCTCCCAAGCTCTTGCTGGGAGGCGACCTCAACCAAGGTCTGGGCTTGGGAGAAAGAGCAAACCTCAAAACAGCTTAGGTGTATTGCAAATCTGATTACCCACGAAAGAACCTATCTGTGGGCATGGGTCCTGTGCATCTCCAAGTGGGACCTGGGCCCACGCCACGCAGAAGGGTCTGCCACACCAATGAACCAGATTTCCTCAAGAGTCATAACTTTGAAGAGGACTAAGGGATCATTGTCCTATGCACAGTATTTCTTGTATCTTCTTCATAAATGTCTCGATTTTTTGTAATCCATGGCTGGATACTTTCTGGACAGACCTTGTATTTGGCAGAATTGTGTGATTATCACAACTGTCTAATTATAGAACATTTTAATCATCCCCTCTCCAGCCCTGAAACAAACCAAAAAAACCCTGTACCCATTAGCATTCACTCCCCATTTCACCCCATACCTCCAACCCCTAGCAACCACAAACCTGTACTCTGTCTCTATGGATTTGCCTATTCTGGGTATTTCATGCAAAAGGAATCGTACGATATGTGGACTTTTGTGTTTTGCTTGTTTCACTTGGCATGTTTTTAAGGTTCATCCATGTGTAGTGTGTGTCAGTATTTCATTCTTTTTATGGATGAAAGATAGTTCATTGTATAACTATCCATTTGTTCATTAGTTCACAGGCATTAGAGTTGGTTTTATTTTTGGCCTATTATAAATAATGCCATAAATATTAGTGTACAGGTGTTTGTGTTGACATGTTTTCTCTTCTCTTGGGCATATACCTAGGAGTGGAATTGCTGGGGCATGTGGTAATTCTGTGTTTAACTTTTTGAGGAACTCCTGGACTGTTTACAAAGCAACTATACCTTTTCACATTCCCACCAGCTACGTATGACTGTTTCATTCTCTCCACATTCTCACCACACTTGTTATTATTCTTGTTGATTGTAGCCATCTTAGTGAATGTGAAGTGGAATCTTATTATGGTTTTGATTTGTATTTATTTATTGACTAATGATAAGCACCTTTTGTGTGCTTATTAGCCACTGTGTATCTTATTTGGAGAAATGGCTATTCATTATGCCAATTTTTAAATTTGGTTATGTTTTTATTGTTGAATTTTAAGAATCATTTACATATTCTAGATATAAGTCCTTTATTAGATAGGTGATTTATAAATATTTTCTCCCGTTATGTGGGTTCCCTTTCCACTTTTTCTTGATGTCATCCCTTGAAGCATAGAAGTTTTAAATTTTGGTATGTCCAGTTTACCATCTTAACCATTTTTGAGTGTACATTTCAGAGATATCAAACACATTCACAGTGTTGTGCAACTGTCATCACTATCCATCTCAACTCTTCATTGCAAAACTGAAACTAGGTGTCTATTAAACATTAATTCCCCATTCTCCCCTCCCTTCAACCCCTGACAACCACATTCTGCTTTGTGTCTCTAAATTTCTTCTACATACTGCATATAAATGGAATCGCAGTATTTGTACTTTTGCAACTGGCTTATTTCACTTAGCATAATATCCTCAAGGATCACCCATGTTGTAACACATTAGACAGTCGAGCCTGTGTCCTTTATTGTTTCCAGTAATGTGTGTTCCTTAAGACTTTCTATATATAACATTTTGTCATTTGTGAAGAGAGAATTTTCTACTTTCTTTCTAATCTTGGTGCCTTTTATTTATTTTTCTTGTCAAATTTATGACTGGAACTTACAGTACAGTGTTGAATAGAAGTGGCAAAAGCAGACATCCTTGTCTTGTTTCTAATCTTAGGGGAAAAGCACTCAGTCTTAAATATAAGTATGATGCAAGCCCTTTATTAAGTTAAGAAGGTTGCTTTCTGTTCATGCTTTGAGTGTTTTGTCGTGAAAGGGTGTCGGATTTTGTTTATTTAGATCATCATGTAGTTTTTGTCTTTCATTCTATAACATCTTGTATTATATGCATTGATTTTCATATTAAACCAACTTACATTCTTAGGATAAATCCCATTTGGACATGGTATATTATCTTATATATGTTGCTAGATTCTATTTGTGAGTCTTTGTTGAGGATTTAACATAATTGTATTATGTTGATTTTCATATTAAACCAACTTATATTCTTGGGATAAATTCCACTTGGACATGGTACATTGTCATATATATGTTGCTAGGTTCGATTTGTTAGTCTTTGTTGAGGATTTTTGTGTCTGTATGCACAAGGGTTATTGATCTGTAACCCTTTGGTCTTTGTTTTCTTTTGTGATCTTTGTCTTTTGGTTTGGTCTGGTTTGGGATTGAGTATGGGATCTTGAGCTCTTGGTTTGGTATCTACCTCATTCTGATGATAATAATTGCTTTTATATATTGAGTTACATTTTCTTTTTTTAAAATAGATTTTATTTATTTATGTTAGAGAGGGGGAAGGGAGGGAGAAAGAGAGGGAGAGAAGCATCAGTGTGTAGTTGCCTCTTGCGTGCCCCCTAATGGGGACCTTGCCCGCAACCCAAGCATGTGCCATGACTGGGAATGGAAATGGCAACCCTTTGGTTTGTAGGCTGGCACTCAGTCCACTGACCCACACCAGCCAAGGCCTCATTTTTTCTAAAATTTGTTCAGCTTTTTAAGGTATGATTAACAAAATAAATTCCATTTCTTCCCCCCAGCAGTTGGTGCGCTGCCTTTGTGTGACATGGTGGTGGGTTTTTTTTTAATTTGGGAAGTAGTCAACGTGTAACTTAGTGTAAGTTTAAGGTGTACAACATGGTAATGTGAAGCATTTACATAGTTCAGTATGATTACCACTTATCATTAGCCAACACCTCTATCATGTCACATAGTTAACGTTTCTTTTTTGTGGTGAGAACATTTAAGACCTAGTCTCTTTGTAACTTTGAAATATATAATACTTCGTTGTCTGTCATTACTATTCTACGGGTTAGATTTGTAGAGCTTACCCCTCTTCTACTTGCAAGTTCGTACCCTTTACCAATTCCCTCACTTCTGGTAACCACCTGTTTCTGCAAGTTCAGCTTTAGTAGATTTCACATATAAGTGATATACAATATTTGTCTTCCTCTGTCTGACTTACTTCACTTAGCATAATGCCCTTGTGGTCCATCCAAGTTATTGCAAATAGAGGTTTCCTTCTTTCTCATGGTGGAATAGTATTCTGTTGTGTGTATGTGTGTGTATTTATATGTCACTTTTCATCCTTTGACAGACAACTGAGATTATTTCCCTATCTTGGCCGTCATGCATAATGTTGCAATAAATATGAGAGTGCAGATATCTTTCTGATATCCTGTTTTTGTTTCCTTTAGATATATACACAGTAGTGGGTTTGCTGCATCATTGATAGTTGTCTTTTTAATTTTTTGAGGGCCTTCCATACTGTTTTTCATAGTAGGTGTACCAATTGACATTCCCACCAACAGTGCACAGGGGCTTCCTTTTTCTGCATGTCCTCATCAATACTTCTGACCTCATCTTCTTGTAAGAGGTGGCAATTCCATTTTCTACTCTATGATTACCCTTTTTTGGTTGCAACCTTAGCCTAGTGCAGTGTTCTGTATTTGGTGTCTTCTACCTAATATTTAATGTACAGTTATTATGTGTACCTGTTAAGCCCTTGCTCTGCATTACCAAATTTAATCTTTACAACAACCCTTTGAGGGAGGTACAGTTTGAGACCTCCCATAACTAAGGGGATGACAACTTCAGAGGAAAAACAGTTCACTAACACAGCAGGCAGGGGAATTGAGAGTTAAGCCTACTGCTCTTTGTCATTGGAGCCAGAGCTCTGAACTGCCTGCTATGCTAAAGTCAAATGCTTATTTAAATAGTAGATTGGACTTGAACTGGTCCTCAAAGAAGTAGAATGTATGTGAAAGTAAGAGTGAAAAGTTCATGGTCAGTGGTGGTGATGGGGCTAGAGGGTTAGTAAAAGCAAAGAACAGAAATTGGCATTTATTGGAGTGAACAGTACAAATAAAAGTAATTTTTGATCTCAACGCTGCAATAGTCTTATTTGGAAGAGTGAGATTAACATCTGAAAAAATTATAAAATGAGCATCATTTAATTAGAGGTCAAAGTTGAGGTTTGTATGACTTGGAAAGGAACTAGTAATTAAGTTAAACCTCAAAAGAGGAATAGAATTTAGAAGACTAGTTTAGCAAACCAGGTTTTGGGTCAGCCTTACCACTGCCTTGTACCATACCAGTAACTTAGACTTTCTGATCTTTAGTATCTTTGTGTCAAATGGGAATAACATCAGTCTGTGTTTCAGGGTTGTGGGTCCAAAGTGGATAATATCTCATTTTGTAAACTATAGAATGCTTCTGTCATTATGGTGGGGGTAATTTTTAATCTCACCAGCTGTCATCTACCTGAACTTTTTATTTTAAAGTAATTTTAGACTTAGAGAAATTTTGTAAGAATAGAGCAAAGAATTCCTGAATGTCTTTCACCTTTATTCCTCAACTATTAACACTTAACCACACATGCTTTGTCATTCTCTCTTTTTATACATGTTTTTTTTTTTCCTGAATCACTTGAGAGTAACTTGGAAATATGATGACCATCTACTGAGGCAGACACCAGTGTGGAGGGGCTCCTCCCACAGAGCCCCATGCATCCCCCACAGATGAAAATAAGACTACCAAGATATAATCTGCTTGGGGAGGGGAGGTGGCCAATCTCTCAAAGAAGGGCCAAGATCCCCTTCCTCAGTGGTTTTTATTTGGTTCATAATACACAGGAATACTGGTAAAGCTCATCAATCAGTGTCAGGTGGCAAGGATCAAACAATAGATAACATTTCAAAGAACTCTGAGGGTTTAATTGAGCCAGGGTCTGTCAGGTAAGGGGTTACAAAACTTTGGGAGAGAAACTCATTTCCTCCTTGGACCCTTATCATTTAAATGAGTGCACTCTTAGCAAAGCAGGTTTCACAGGACTTTATGAATTCTTTGCTATGCCCGATCACCCGGGGAGCCCACTCTAGCCAGCACAGGGCTGCACCACCCTCGGTCATAGTTTCAGGCTTAAGTGGATTAGGACCAGGATGCCAAGAGATAAGGAAAACTTCTCCCAGATGGATTGAGGACTCAGGCTATGTCAGGATAGCCCGGGGGGAGGGTCCATCACCCCCTCTTTGCTGCAGCCCCCCAAGTCCTTCCTTGAGGGCTTTCCAAGTGGTCGTGCCTGTCTTAGGTGACCCCTCCCTTGAGGGAATCTTACCTGTCATTGGCTAACTGACTAAGCATTGGGGGACAGTTACGGATGTAGCAGAAGCAGCACTCCTGCCAGGGAGATAAGCTTTGTCTCCTTAGTGGCTTACAGTCCAAAGGTTGCTCACTCAGCCTTAGTCATGGGAGGGTTACAACTTCTGAAACCAGGCAGAATGGTTCCCAATACACCGGCCCACAGCATCCGCGTCATTATGGATGAAATGAGACATTCACATGGATTACCGAGTCTGGTAGAGGAAAAGGGACAGCATGGCTTTTCTCTGAAGGGGAGCGAAAGCTGTGACCCTTGCCGTGACTGACCTTTATTGGGTTTCTCAACACATTACATGATGGTCCTCATTTACTATGCACAGGTTCACTTTAGGTGGTTACTTTTTACAGACAACAAATCACGTCACAGAAGGATATTTGCAAATGAAAAAGGGAAAAGTGGTTGAACTGGTTACACTCATTCTAGGAAGGTTTAGCATGGATTTTAGGAAGTTACAATAAGCACTTGCTGTCTCAATTCAGGGTGAGGGAATTTTTAGCAAAAGCAAGACTCAAAGTGGCCTAAGCACATTGAAGGCCTGATTCCCCACGGGAGAACCTATCTGTGGGCATGGGTCCTGTGCATCTCCGAGTGGGAGCTGGGCCCACCCACAGAGAATGGTCTCCTACAGTTTACCCATAAAGGTTTAAGAATGTATTTTCAAAAATCAAAGACATTTTAAAATTATGTTATCATTATCAAAATCGAGAAAGTGATACTGGTACAGTTTTAAAATGAACCTGCAGATTGTTACTCAAATTTTGCCAGTGCACTCAATAATGCCTTTTAGAGCAAATAAAAGAAAATTTTCTGTTTGAAGATTCAATGCAGGAACACAGGTTGCATCTACTTTTCATGTTTGTTTAGTTGTCTGTATTTTAAAACAGTTTCCCAGTCTTTGGTTTTTAAGACCTTGATATTTTTTAAAAAGTACAGGCTAGTTATTTGATAGAAGGTCCCTTAAATATGTATTTGTCTAATGTTTTCGCTTGGTCAGATTCAGGTTGTACATTTTTTGGCAGGAATAGCATAGAACTGATGTTGTGTTTTGCTTAGTACATTGTATCAGGAAGTTCATGCTGTCTATTTATTCCATTACTGGTCATGGTAACTTCAACTGTACTGGTTAAGGTGGTATATGTGAGGTTTCATCTCTGTAAAGTTAGTATTTTTCCCTTTGTAATTACTGTATTTTGCCATGTATAATACACACTTTTTTGGCCAAATTTTTGAGAGAAAAATAAGGATGCACATTACATATGGGTATAATGATTGCATACCATGAGTATGATAATCCTGTGTATAATGTGTACAAAAATGTGGGTGGACGTTATACATGGGAGCACTTTATACCCAGCAAATTATCGTAGTAGTTATATTGTTGGGAGATTGTTAAGGCTACGTGGATAACTGGTTTCTCATCAAGATTCTTGCATGAATCAATGGATTGCCAAATAGTGATTTTCTAACTTTTTCTTTCTCCATTAGTTGACATTCTGCTGTAAGATCTTTCCCTTTACCCTAATTATTTACCCACCATTCATTTATTAATATCAGTAAGGACTCATGGATTCTTATTTTATTCAGTGAGTTGTAATCATTTACTAGGATTACAGCAAGTCCTAAAATAATGTCATTTCATTATAATGTTGATGAGATGCCATAGGAATGTAATATAACTCATGTTTATATCAAGTAGCCTGTGATGAAATTGGTTTTGTTATATGCTGTTTTGCTTAAAGTTGCAGAACCTCTCTACGACATTCAGACTTCACTGTATGTATTTTATTGCTCAGATTGTGAGCAATAAAGGGGGCTAGCAGAAACCCCCTTCAAATCCAACCTACTGTTTGAAGAGATGCAGATTATGTATTGTCTGGATCCTCACTGTTACCTCTTCCTACCCTATTTTCCCTTCATTTTTAAGAGGAAGCTACTTTGACTATTCATTCCCACCAGTGTGCCTCCAAAACCAAGCTTTCTGCCTGTGCTTTATGGTTCAAAATGAGATACTATCTAGAAAGCCACAATATTGCTGCCATCCTGTCTCATCCTCTTTTCTTCCCATATTCCTGTCGCAAATAGTTATTTTTATTAGTCTTGGTATGTGTGCTTCCAGAATTTCTTTATGCAAATACAAGCACATGGGGATATATATTCTTACCTCTTCCCCACCTTTAAACATAAAATATAGTATACTAAACCTTAGCTTTTTCCCCAATTAACTATATATCTTCTAGATTCTGTCATACCAGAACATGGAAATGTTCTTTATCTGCTTTATAGCTGCATATTATTCCATTTTATGGGTGTACCAATTTTATTTAAGTACTTCAGTATTTGCAGATACAAAATTACTTGTGACTGTAAACTAGCCTGTCTTGTGTTATACCATCTATTATAACCTTCTCTGATACCTTTATTCCTTAACCCCTTTTCTTCTTTTTTAAAATATATTTTATTGATTATGGTATCACAGTTGTCCCATTTCTCCCCCATCATTCCCCTCTACCCTGTACACCCCCTCCCACCCACATTCCCCCCCTTTAGTTCATGCCCATGTGTCATAAGTTCTTTAGCTTCTACTTTTCCCACACTACTCTTGCCCTCCCTCTATTTTATACCCACCGTCTATTCTATTTATTCTCTGTACCTTTCCCCCTCTCTCCTCCTCCCATTCCCCTGTTGGTAACCCTCCATGTGATCTCCATTTCTGTGGTTCTGTTCCTGTTCTAGCTGTTTGCTTAGTTTGCTTTTGTTCTAGGTGTGGTTGTTAATAATTGTGAGTTTGCTGTCATTTTACTGTAGATGTGTTTTTGATCTTCTTTTTCTTAGATAAGTCCCTTTAACATTTCATATAATAAGGGCTTGGTGATGATGAACTCCTTTAACTTGACCTTATCTGAGAAGTACTTTATCTTTCCTTCCATTCTAAATGAAAGCTTTGCTGGATAGAGCAATCTTGGATGTAGGTCCTTGCCTTTCCTGACTTGGATACTTCTTTCCAGCCCCTTCTTGCCTAGAAGGTCTCTTTTGAGAAATCAGCTGACAGTCTGATGAGAACTCCTTTTTAGGTGACTGTGCCCTTATCCCTTGCTACTTCTAGGATTCTCTCCTTCATTTTAATCTTGGCTAATGTAATTATGATGTGCCTTGGTGTGTTCCTCCTTGGGTCCAACTTCTTTGGGACTCTCCGAGCTTCCTGGACTTCCTGGAAGACTATTTCCTATGCCAGATTGGGGAAGTTCTCCTTTATTATTTGTTCAAATAAGCTTTCCACTTGTTGCTCTTCCTCTTCCCCTTCTGGTACCCCTATAATTCGGATGTTGGGAAGTTTAAAGATGCCCTTGAGGTTCCTAAGCCTCTCCTCATTTTTTTGAACTCTTGTTTCTTCCTTCTTTTCTGTTTGGTTGTTTGTTTCTTCCATCTGGTCCACTCCATTGATTTGAGTCCCAGTTTTCCTCCCATCTCTATTGGTTCCCTGTGTGTTTTCCTTCACTTCACTTATTGTAGCCTTCATTTGTTCATTTAATTTGCGACCAAAATCAACCAATTCTGTGAGCATCCTGATCACCAGAGCTTTGAACTGTGCATCTGATAGGTTGGCTATGTCTTTGTTGCTTAGTTCTTTCTCTGGATTTTTGATCTGCTCTTTCATTTGGGCCATATTTCTTGGTCCTGGTGCATCTGTTATGCTGTAAGGGGCAGAGCCTTAGGAGTTCCCCAGGGCGGGGCAACCCACATTGCTGCAGTGTGGCGCTGTATGTGGATGAGGGGCCAGAGAGGGAACAATGCCGCTTGCTCTCATCCCACTTTCAGTACCTCCCTAATACCCACAAGTAAATTAGGTCCTTCTGGTGCCGATTCCCAGGTGGGTAGGCTTGTGTAGGTTCTAGAACCCCGTGGGTCTCTCCAGCAAACTCTCCTGTGAGTCTGGGAGTTTTCCCCACTGCTGCAACCCCCTTAGGTTTTTACAGTAATAGGTTTTGAGGCTTTATTTCCCCACACTGAAACCCTGGGTTGTGCAGTCTGTCTCACTCCCCAGTTTTTCCTCCTGGTTTATCTGCACGCAAATGTGGGACCACCTGGTCAGCCAGCTGCCACCTTGTTGTGTGTCCTCTGCCCTAGCTGCCCATCTCCTCCCCTCCTACCAGTCTGGATGAATGTTATTTTTTTAAAAAAACTCCTTGGTTGTCAGACTTCCATACAGTTCAATTTTCTGGCAGTTTCTGTGCCTTTGGTTTTTAAATTGGTGGTTGTCCTTTTGGTTGTGTGAGGAAGCAAAACGTATCTACCTGTGCATCCATCTTGACTAGAAGTCTGTTGTTTCTACAGAATTGTTTTCTACTTGGATTTTCCCAGTGCACAGCAGACTGCCTGGTTTATAGGAATCCCTAAGCACATTCTTTCTGGTTTATTGATTAAACATTGTGTAGGTTATTAGATAATTTGGATGCAGAGGGTCAGCTAACTCATTCGGTACCTTGAGGGTCTGCTCTCCTCTGCTTCCATACTCTATGGTAGAAGATGGGATTTTATCTTTGTTTTTCTGACAGATGATATACTTAGATCCAGACCTTGACCTTTTTGACTCAGTGGTGTGTCCTAGAGATCTTTCTCTATAAAGCCATGTTTGTCTGGGGTCCCCAAAACCACCCTCAGATTTAATTATTTACTAGGAAGACCCATAGGACTCAGCATAGTGCAAACCAAAATCAGCAGGGGGACAGGCACATGAGACAAAATCCAGAGGCAGCTAGGGACAAGCTTTTAAGAGTTTTCTCCTTGTGGTGTCACACAAGACGTTCTTAATTTCTCTAGCATCACATTATGACAACATGTGTAAAATGACTATGAAAATGCTGATTATAGATTCATTGCCCAAGGTTTCTATTAGGGGGCTGGTCATGTAGGCACCCTCTGCGTAACCTGTGCCAAAATTCCAGACTCCCAGAAGGAAAGCAAGTTTTCAGCATAAACCAAATCACTTTTACAGTTAACTCTTACCAATTAGGGAATGGTGGGGACTTCCCTTAAATCCAAGTTTCTTCACACCAGCCAAGGACCAACTTCAGAGTCCTTTCTAAGAATCAGTCTCAGACCTGTTGTGTTAACTGTTTTGTACACCATGGGGCTCTACAACCCCTCTCCTTTTCTTTAGCTACTAAATAGTACTCCATGGTATGAATACATTCTGCTTTGTTTTATTTTTCCCTACTGATTGGCTTTTAGGCTATTATTTTACAGTATTTATTTTTGTACAATTCATTTTGTAGCCTTAGATTGGAATTGATGGGTCATTACATAGTGACATTTAAAAATTTGGTGTTAATAGATGCTTTCAAATGGCTCACCAGAGGTCTATACTTCCAACAGCAGTTTACAAGAGTACCCCTGAAAGTGATTGCTTTTAATGATACTGATATTGGGGATTTGGAATAACTGATCAGCAAACATCAGGAAGAGCAGGACCAGGAAGGACAATCTTGATCCTGGGTATGTTCTGCCATTTGGACACTTGGCTTACCCATTCTCTTCCTGGTCCCAAGACTCTTGGTTCCGACACCCATCTCATTCTTCTTTGTCTCTAGTTTCCCTCCTTGTTGCCCTTAATTATTGGTCTAGAGGCTTGTGTTGTTTTTGTCTTTCATTACGTTATTTTAAACATACACAAAAATAGAACAGAACAGAATAAGGAACCTGCTTCTCATTACCTGTCTTCAGCAGTTGCTAACATTTTGTCAATCTTGTTATATTTTTCTCTTTTTCTTTTTTTGGGGGGAGGGTATGGGGGGATGGATTTTTTCACACTGGAGTAATGAAAGCAGATCCTAGACATTATAGTGTTTAAAATTTTTTGTACCAATTTACCAAAATAATGCATACTTACCATACATATTAAATATAGGTGTACTTTTCAAAGGACTTGATTTCCCTAAATACTTAGTCCAGTTGCAAGTGTGTTACTCGGGTGTTTTTAGCTCAAAAGGGTATTTCCTCATGTCTTGTATAAAGTTATACAACTTAATAATATGAATAACATTGTTTACAGTTCTGTAACTTGTTTTTTTTCATTTAACCATATGTAAGGGCCATTCCTTCAAATTAATAAACAGATCAACTCCTTTTCAATTCAGTATGCATTATATGACAGCCATTTATATGATAGCCATTTCTATACTGATGGTCGTTGTGTTTTTCTGCTTTTCAGAACTTGTGAAACTTGAAGTGAAATTTCATATACATATGGCCTCATGTATTAGCACTTTATTATTGTAAGGTAACATGCTGAAGAATGAGGTGGCTGTTAGAATGTTTAGCTGTAATTGTTAAAGTTATTACCACAATACTTTCCAAGAAGTTGTACAAGTTTTCTAGCAGCAATATAAGAGAACTCCTTAACTTTCATTCTTTCTAGCACTGGACGTTATTCCTCTTAAATATTTTTGCCAATTAAAATTAGTAAAAAAATGGTATAGCATTATAGCCTGAATTTGTCTTTATTAGAAAGAAAACCCAGCAATTTAACTAGAAAATCCATTGATAAACTTAATTATATCAGCAATCAAATGTTAAAAACCCTATAAACAATGTGATTTATACAGTGAGATCTTCCTTCCTCTTATCTCCAGTGTGCCTCTTTCCTCCTGCTCCCCCCACCCCCTGGCAATTACTATTAGTTTCTTTGGTGTTATTTCAGGATCATTTTTATACACATACAGGCAACTCTTTCTTGCTTTTTACACAAATGGTGGCATACTGTATACTCTCTCATGCACCTTCCATTTTTCCTGATGAATTTTTTAAAAGGAACATTTTTGCTCATTTCTAAGGGTTTCCTATTTCTCTCATTAAATTAAAAAAAAGAACTATTGAATTCTTCAAATGTGGGACCTGACAACTTAGCTGTTCATTAGTTGTAGTTTAGTTGTTTCTCCCACACTACCCTCCCACAAATATTCACAAAATAAAAAATACTGGAATTGCTGTCCTAAAGGCTGACTACCAGCGCCTGCTTCGTCTTGTTAAAACTAGTGGCTGTTCAGTCTTTGATTCTTTCAATATTCTTGCCCCTGATCACCACCTCATGCTTCGTGGAACTGTAATACTTTGGTTTTTTTGCAGTGCATTCGGTTGTGTGTTTTTGTAAAGATGGAAGGAAATAAGGATTGGGAGGTACAGTCTGGGTCAAAGGTTTATTATAAACTCTGTCACTTAATGCAAAAGATTTGTTTTCTGTGGCTCCTGAAAAGAGCAAGTACTTTGCTTGGGAGGGGAAAGGAAAGACCATGACTTTGAAAATCAGACTTGAATCCTGACTCCACCCTGTACTAGCTGTATGACTTTGGACAAGTCACTTAACCTTTTGAGCTTTAATTTCTTTATCTATAAAAGGGAAATGTATTTTCCTAACTTTAAAAAAAAAGTAATAATTAAATGAGAAAGTATACATGAAGTACCCAGCATAGTCACTAACACTTAATCACTGAGAGGTTTGTTCTCATTCCTAGGTCCATAACTTGCAGATTTAGGTATCCTGCTACAAACCTTCAGGGGATGAATGGTTGCTGACTGGAATGTTATCTGTGTGAAGTATGTGTCAAATATGATAACCACTTAGACCTATGAGGTCTAGCAACCTTACTCCTTTTGATAGATGGATAGATGATATCCTTTTGATATCATTTTTGGTAAATGATAAAGCCTAAATGATAGAGCCAGATGTTTTAAATGAATATCTACTAGCATTTAAATCCTGAAAGCTGAAGTATTTGGGCACAGGTGGCATATTTATATATTTTTTCCATTTGGCTTTCTGAAGGAGGTGTGGGAAGAGTGGTTAGTTGGCTTTGATGGTAGTGTTGAAGAGCAAAACTTTTCTCCTTAGGCTTATGGTATCACCTGATAGTGTAGTATTTCCTTGAGAGGAAACGGTAGTACCTCTTTTGTTTGAGACCATTTTAATCTAACCTCATCAAAAAGCCGTCAAAATGAAGTTTGAGAAGGGAGAAAAAATTCCAGCTAGATAGTAAGGGCACATTTTATGAAGTAAAATTAGTGACACAGAACAAGATTAGAGACAGATGTGCCTATGACTCCCAGAACACAAAGAGCAGATGCTGAATATTCCTGACCTTTCTACATAGTAAAGCCCAGAGTATCTTGAGAAAAGTAGAATAATTGCAGTCTTTTGGGTGCCACTGAGAATTGGTGGGAGAGATTCATGACTAGGCATTTGAATGCTTCCTAGAGGCACTGTGTTAAGTTACCATTCCTCATTTAATCCTTATAAAAATGTAATGAAGTAGATGTATACAGTGATTTATCCCCAATTTTAATAAAGAAACTGAGAGTCTGAAGATGGTTACATATTTAGAGCTGTAATTAGCTTTTGATGGGTAACATGACAATGATATACTTAATTACATTTGCTTGCTAACCATACTCTCCTCCTCTCATATGCTGTGGCATGCTTGATCCTTGACTTTCCAGGATAATAGTGAGAGCGAGTGACTCATGGTTACAGTTGGCACCAATATGTTCTGCTACTCTGTTAGCCACATGACAGTTCTACTTAGGACGAATG
This sequence comes from Anoura caudifer, assembly GCA_004027475.1. Classification (NCBI taxonomy): domain Eukaryota; kingdom Metazoa; phylum Chordata; class Mammalia; order Chiroptera; family Phyllostomidae; genus Anoura; species Anoura caudifer. The sequence continues at coordinate 104,632 of PVKU01000586.1, read as the reverse complement.
ACAGTGAAATATAATAAGTTGTCATACATTTCTTCCAACTTCTGATTTTAGTAGTCATTCTTTACTAAATTATCATCAGTCATACACAGTGTCATGCATTTAGTTTTTCACTGTCTGCTTGCCCACTGTCCACCTCCATTAGCAGAGCCAACTTGAGTTTTGCATAGTAGCACTGCGGTATACCCACAGCACCCCTTACAGTTTCTTATGTACTTGCCTGGCTCTCTCATCTTGTAGTTTATATCCCTTGAATCTTTCTCTGCCTGATATTCATAATGTCCCTTCTGAAAAGCTTCCTCAAAGCAGTTTACTTTCTCTTTGTTACTGATTTTCTTCAAGTACCTGATGACTTCCGGTTGTCTGTTGATGTTATAAATGAAGGTTTAGGTTCTAGGCTCTAGGGTAATATGTAGGTAACTGGAGTGGGCTCCCCTTAACTTTGCTTAGCTGTTATTATCCATTAGACTCCTGCTGTGAACTGGATGGCTGTGTGAGAAGGGGTTTGGTTGGCAGGCTTCACTTTAGGGTGTGAGGAAGGGGCGTGGCAGTAGTTTCTAATAAGAAAGGGGCGCCTGGGGCACCAAACCTGCCTCCTGCCAAATGTTTCGTCTCTCTTTTTCTCTAAATTGTTAAACACTTTTTATTTACCATATGCCACACTGGGAGCTGAGAACACATCTTTTCTCAGTAACCTCTAAATTTAGTTTGTTTAAATGTAAAGGTCTTTAAGAAGGTGTGTGTTTGGTTTTAGGCTGGGCTCCAATGTAGTTGCATCTCTAGCCACAGAGGCATGGGAATGAAAAGTGTATGGAAGGAGTTTAGTAATGGCCTTTCTAATCCTTAAGCAGTCTCTCTGCTCCATTCCAATTTCTTCTCTCCCTCCCCTGATCTTGGAGCCTCTCTAGAGCTCCACCAGGGGATGACACATTCCTTTAGGACTTTTTGTTTATTCTTGTGTTGGAGCTTCCTTTGCCCTGAATAGATTTATTACCTTTTTTTTGGTATCATTTCAGTATGGTAGAGTGGAAATGGAGGGGCAAACACATTTGCTCAGTCCGTCATTTTAAAATCCTGAGCCAGAGGTTCTTTTGACAACTTTAAGTTTTTTCTATTTTAGTAATTGAAACAAACTTATTTAATAAGTGCATTATTGTTTCCCAAGTATTTATAGACTAGTTTGGAATGCTTGTAGAATGTGAAATTAATTGTAATGCTGAAATACATCATCTGTGTATGAATAACTTACGTTCTAAAAATAGGTATAAAGATTTTTAGAGCAAGGACAGCAAAAGATATTCCAGAGTGTTGTGAGGTGGTTCCAGGTATTGCCATTTGCCAATATTTATTGCCAATAATTGATAATTGGGGCCAGAAGCAAGGTAACTCTGGCTCACATGATGTTGTTTGTATTCTAGAGTTGTTTCCTGATGTAACATTTGCTAATTTTAGGTTGTCTTCCTTGATACGACATTAAGATAAAAGCTCTACTACTTGTGGCTTACTAAAGAAAAGTACTATTTAGTGGCTATATAGTTATTTAGGTTGAAATTTGTGCTTATATCACAGTGAATGATAAAAGAATAATTTGCCATGTCTTCTAATATAGTGAAAATTAATTTGTATGCAACATTATTTTTATTTCTTAATACATTTTGGGAAAGTTAATTGCAACTGTATGGTTCAGGGATTTAGTGCAAGAAGAAGAACAGTTGATGGAAGAAAAGAAAAAGAAAAAAGACGACAAGAAAAAGAAGGAAGCTGCTCAAAAGAAGGTAGTATATGTATAAACTATTTATATTAACTAGTTTAAACATAAATTTAAAAAATTATTCTTACTGAATTTTTAAAAATTTGATTTAATGTTTTAACTTTAATGGAGTTTCATTAACATTTTATGTCTTAGACTATGTGTATATAGTAACTTGCCAAATGCATACAATTTAATTTTAATTTAATTTAATGTATAGTTATTTAATCATGCCAGTAGTTTTTTCAAAGGTAAGTGCTTTGTGTAGGTCTTTATCTTTCTATTAGCTGTTGCTAGGTTTTCATAATCCATCACTCTGTAAGTGAGAAGAGCATGGAATTGGTAGCTGCATAGAGGGGATTTGAAATCTGGCTCTCCCACATGGCATGCAAGACAGTGTGGCTGTAAACTTTATTTAGCCTCTCTAGGTCTTAAAAGTATTTTATGTTACGTAAAATGAGAATTAAGTGAGATAATGTAATACATAAGCACAATAATACAGAATTGGAAATAAAGTAATACAGGAATATACTAATAAAGGAAATAGTAATGCACATGATAGGAAATAAAGTGTTAATTTTCCTTTTCACTTTTTATTTAGTATCTGGACTGATTTTTAAAATTTGCAGTTTACAGTAGGATATTTTAAATAAATCTAAGACATAATTTGTTGCGAAAGCTCTCTAGCCAGTACATTGTCAGAAACTGTAACCAAAGCAATACAAATTGCAGGAAAATAAAAGATTATGTCCATAATTATAAAGATGTTTACAAATTAAAACTAAAGACTTAAGATGGATTAACTAAGATGGCTCTCGTTTCCAGTTTCAAGATTTCAAGGTGCTTAATGTGTTCCAAAAGACCCAGTGAAATTACTGTCCCATTTTTGTATTCTAATGACTTTAATATTTCTTAATAGGGAAAAATATAGGATACAAAACTCTTGTAGGTAGGGAACTGTTAAAGCACAGACAGAAGTGCTTAACTCTGCCTGATACAGGGCATGAGACAGGGAAATTTTTTTAGAACAGAAAGTAACCAACTGAAGGAGGAGCAGAATACAAAAGGATTCCAAGAGAATAACATCAGAGGTAAGCATCCATAGCCTTGTGGTAAAGTTTGGGTTTTGATGGGGAGAGGGCCAAGGGTAGAAATTTCAGGGGATGAGACTGGGAAGGTTGTCAGTTCTTACAGGGGTTTGGGTCATTGGGTTTACCTTGGCAAATTGTAGAACTGGATTGGAAGGGGTAGAAACTAGAAGCTGGAATACTAATGAAAGGACTATTTTAAAAATCCACAGAAGTTTTTGAAGGGATATGAAGGGAGAGGAACCTAGATTGACTCTTAGGTTCTAGACTAAGTGACTCAGTACATTTTGGGAGCAGTTAACCAGGTTAGGGGATATACAGAGTGGTAAGAAGAGGACATACCTGGTCCTCAAATAGTGCGTTGATGAGATGTAGGAACCTAATTAATTCATGTTTATGTCAATTAGCCTATGGTAAATCCCAAAGTTCCAAGAACCTATCCCGGACATTAAGTGAGGGTTTATTGTAATTCAGTTCTGGACGTGCTGAGTTTAGGGTGTGATCATCAAATCCTGGGGAGAGGCAGAGTACAGAGCACTGTGGGAGAGGATTAAGGTTGAAATGATAGGTGACTCCAGTCTTAGACCTGTTGGTTGATCTCAGGAGTGACTAGATAGAAAGAAGCATCAGTTAATTGTCATAATTAGGGTTTGGAATAGGTTTCTAGTCCAGGTATACCTGCTTTTTGAAAGTTCACATTATACCACTCAGATTCCGTGAAAGACCTACATTAGTACTAGTAGAGAGTTTTGGCATTGACGTTTGACAGTGTCTTAGGCCTCTCTGTCAGAGGCCTGTTGATGCAGGATGATCTTTGCAATATGATCAGTCTTTGCTCAGGATTTGTTATGAAAATGGTGTGTCCTAAGTCTTAAGGTTGGAGAAAGGCTTATCAGACTCTCTTCCATGGTGTGAAGGCCATTTATTTAATGAAAAGAATCTATAAGAAACTTGGGAGATTTACTGAGGAAGATACTTGGGTATACTTTACAAAGAATCGGTAGTTTGGCAAGCATCTGAGTGTTGCGTTAGGCCCTGTTGATCCCTGCTTCTAAGATTTAGCTGATAAGTCAGGATGTATATGAAATGGTTAGAGAAGAGGTCTAAGGTATAATACAATGAAACATTTATTTGGAATTGACCCTGTTTACTGAGGAAATTCTAAGAAAGGGAGGATTCCCTGGAATTTCTTCAAATATTGTATCTTTAAGATATGTAAAGTGAGTATAATTTTTAGGTCATAACATACAAATTATGGCTGTAGTTGTTAAAGTTTATATTTTTCATATCCAATTTCTAAATCACCAAGACAATGGTCTTTTATCACATGAATGATGATTTTTGTGCCATTTGGCTTGTCACCAGATCTTAAGTGACAGCTTTTCTTATTCTCTCCCACTTCATCCCTGCCTCACTGTATTATGGTTCTAGTCTCTCAACTCAATGGTGTCCTACTAGAACCATCACCAGAGGCTTAAGATATGGGAAGTGTTTTCTTTTGCATTGGTAGGGTATTCTGTGTGTCCTATAGACACAGTAAGACCTAGTCACTGAACACAACATAAAGGGGAGCTTAATACCTCTGATGTTAAATTTAGGAGGGTAGACTGCCATTTGCTCTAAGACTGTTCTTCAAATTCTAAATAACCAGCTTACAACTGAATTTAAATACAACCCATTGGTGAAGTGAAGGCAGCTAGTATTTTTATAGGCTGTTACCAAATAGCTTTAAAAAAAAACAAAACAAAACTCTCAAGGTGGCACACTTACAGCCCACATGAAAGGTTGTGAGTCACAGGAATTTTAAGACAAGTTTCCTAGAGCTTGTCTGTTGTAGGAGCAAGCAGGTGTATTTAGTAGGTGATAGATATCTACATAAGCCAGGTAGGCAGGCCCATTCTATAAATGGAAAACACTAAAGGAAACTCACTAAAGGAAAAACAATCTGCCTGTTTTATGTAATCTATGTATACTTTTAAAAATACATATATTTCATATCTGAAGGAAAACTCACTCAAGGAAAAAATAATCTGCTTGTTTTATGTAATCTATACTTTTAAAAAATCTATATATTTCATGTCTGGATAAAGACTCAAGATACTCATTCATTATATATATATTCATTATATATATGAGGCACCCACACATTAAAATTAGTTAAGTGACTAACCATGGTTTCATCAGGATGATGGAACTAGGAATATAATTGAAATCTTGTAATTCCCTCAGCTGGAGCTGTTCCAGAATTCAGGGTCATGGCTTTCTCCTTGTGATACAGAACCTTCTTATACTTTTGCTTTATTTTTCACAATCTAAAGGTGAACTGTAAAGCTGGAAATAATATATTATGGCAATTTTATAAGGGATATAAAAGGTCTTTTTGCCATGAATGCAGAAAGCATAGTCTCTAGTAGCCACTGTAGTCTTTTAAAGAAATTTAACTTCAGGTTATATTTTTATTTTAAATAATAAACTAGGTAACACAACTCCTTGTATAAACAATCAGACATCAACAAGGCTCACTACAGTATTTGTATTTGATACTTTTTCTTATTTTTGTCTTATTTAAATATTTATTTAAATTCCTCTTTAAGGAAATATTACACAAAAATTACATGATTTTTATTATGTTTTAGCCCCAGTACATCTCTAATGATAGGGATCAGTAACTGGATGGCTTTGTTTTAAAATTTTTTTTCAAAAGCCTTTTATTTCACATCTAAGAAGCATAACTATTTACTTACCTTCTGATTATAAGACTTAGAAAATAATTTGACATAGCATCGGGAATATAGTTTCTGTACTTCAAAGGGGGGCGTAATGTAGTAGCAAAGGATTGTTGCCATAGATTTATATCTAAATTCTATTTTTAGAAGAAATTTTTAGAAGGACTCTTGAGGGAATGCACTAGGAGAAAAAAGGAGGTTGAGAAATGGGTTAATTATAGAGGGTATAATTTAGTATAGCCTTTATTTTAAGCTTGTAATTGTAGTTCCTAGAAAGCATGAGGGAAACAGCAGTACAAATTGGGATCATCTTTTTATGGAGACAGTTTCGTTACTATGTTGAGCCCAAGGGACCTTTATGGGCTTTGTGGATTCAAATGTGCTAAGTTTGAGTTTAAATGAGATTTAAGTTGTAGAAAACCTCCTACTTCATTCTCTTTAGGAAATTTCAGTTTACCTTTCTTGCCTCCCAAAATCAATTTTGTTTTGAGACTAGAGATCATAGTCAGCAGCCAAGTAGCAGTTTTTGTTTTTTGTTTTGCCAGTAAGATAGATGATAATATAATCAGGTCTGGAATGTTGCACTCATCTAGTGTGTCCCCTTGCAGTCCTGCCTCTTATTTCAGCTTCCTACAGTCATGTGCCGTATAACAACATTTGGGTCAATAACTGACTGCATATACAACGGTGGTCCTGTAAGACTGTTGAAAACTTCCTATTGCCTAGTGAGGTGGTATGATTATAGCGTAATGTATTATACAAATACCATTGTGTTACAATTTCCTACAGTACTTCAGTACAAGTAGCATGTGCTACATACAGGTTTGTAGCCTGCGAGCTATCAGGGATCAGAATTTGTCACCCCCAAATATGTCTCTGGTATAAGGATTCTTTTGGGCTGGTTAATTTTAAGAAATAGATGTGGGAGAAGCTCTGAAAACCAAGTAAAAGCTACCCTGTGTAAAAGACATTTACATTATGAGGGAAATTTTTATCTGTCAGGGAGTCTTCCTCCCTGTACCAGGAAGAGGGGATAATCTTATCTCTAGAAACTCTTATCAGTGCAGAAGGTAATAACTTCCATGTGTATAACCACATTACCCTGGCTTGCTTTGCTTTTCCTGGGAACCTCCATAACTGAATCCTGCAAACCCCAACATCTTTCATTTTTAGCTTAAAGTGGTTTTTCAGGTTGTGTGTTCAGCTACTTTGGTGAGTTACCTAGTTTTCCTGAGTCTCTCCCATAAATACAGAAAGTATATGTTATTAAACCTTTTTGTTTTTCCTCTGTTAGTCTTTTATTATAGGGATGTCTCAGTTAAGAACCCAGAATAGTAGAGGGAAAGTTATTTTTCCTCTCCTACAGAGTAGTAAATTACATTGAGTTGGCCAAAAAAGTACACTACATTTTTTTCATACGATGGCTCAAGTAGTGCTTAGTTGTCTTTAATAAACTTCATTTTAAACAGTTTTGTTAGATTGTATTGTGACAGCTGTCATATCAGCATGCATTTAAAAACACCGAAATTGGTAAATTTTTGTGCAGCCATTTTAATATTGAAGATGTAAAAAGATACGTATCATGCTTTATTATTTTTTGGCGTATCATGCTTTATTATTTCAAGAAAGGTAAAAACGCAACTGAAATGCAAAGATTTATGAAGCATATAGAGAAGGTGCTGTGACTGACCAAATGTGTCAAAGGTGGTTTGAGTCCTGGCTAGTGTTGCTCAGTGGATTGAGCACTGACCTGCGAACCACAGGGTTACTGGTTTGGTTCAGGGCACATACCTAGGTTGTGGGCCAGGTCCCCAGTAGGGGGCTCATGAGAGGCAACCACACATGGATGTTTCTCTCCCTTCCTCCCACCCTTCCCCTCTGTCTAAAAATAAATAAATAAATAAAATCTTTTTTAAAAAGTGGTTTGCAAAGTTTCCTGGTACTACTGAAAGTTTGGCCAAATAATTCTTTGCTGTGGGGCTGTCTTACTCATTGGAAGGTGTTTAGCAGCACCCCTGGCCTCTACTCACTAGAAGCCAATGGTGGGAGATAGCTGACATACTCAGAATACCCAAATCAATAAAGTTATTGGTGAAAATGAAAAATGTGTCTTTTATTTTACAGAAAAAGCAATGGACTTTTTGGCCAACCCAATACCATACAACCTAGGTGTGCAATAGGCTGTACCATCTAGGTGTGTGGCTCTTACCACACAACCCTATCACCTCACAGTACACACAGGGTTGTCCAACCTTTTAGCATCTCTGGGCCATACTGGAAAAAGAAGAGTTGTCTTGGGCCACGCATTAAATACACAAACACTAATGAAAACTGATGAGCAAAAAAAAGGTTTTAAGTAAATTTACAATTTTGTGTTGGGCCGTATTCATAGCCATCCTGAGCTGCATGCAGCCTATGGGCTGTGGGTTAGACACCCCTGTGGCACAGTTCTCAGATGGATCCCCATTGTCAAGCAGCATGTGACTATATTCTGTTTTTTCTTTTTAAACTCATTTTTATGCAGCAGACTAAACTGGTTGTTACTTGCTAAGAAATCATAGAAATGGCTCCCTGGCCATTATCTCATTTAAAACAGGTGAATTTAACTATTAATTCCTTATTCTAATACCTGGCACTGTTAAGACATTGTAGATAATAGAAAAAGAAAAAAAGCAAAATTTGGGAACTGGAAGGGAGTTTGAGTCAGGTTATTCGCAAATGATCCAAAGCATAGGCAGGTGGAGGTGATAGCAGCAGTAGTACTGATTATCTTTTGAATGTTCTCTCTATGCCAGATACTGTCCTGAGCATGTATATGAGTTAAATCATTTTATCCTGACTACCACAGTAGGTAGGTGTTTTTGTTCTTGCCTTATTATAGATGAGACCAAGCTTTAGAGAAGTTAACTGATTTTAACCAAGGTCACACAGCGTAGGTGATGGAATCAGGACTCAAAACCAGTCTAGCTTTAGGCTCTGACCTGTTAACCACCAAGTGTGCATAGGGGTGGAGGAATTGGGACATACAGTGCAGAGCCTGACAGAAAGAAAGTTCCTAGCATGCTACATCTGCCACCTGTTTGATGCCTTCATTAATGAATTGAGGTGATTGTGATAATGGCTTGTGAAATCACAGCTTAGGTTTGTTTTTTTGTTTGTTCAAGGAAAAAATGTATTCAAAATGGAAATCACTCTGCTTCTAGACTTTTCAGAATTCTTTAATTCTATTACACAAGAGGATCTATAGAACAATACCTCACATTTAATAGAATTGTGTATTTTTCCACAAAAGATATTTTTATATTTTCCTTGAGCCTCACAATAGCCCCGAAAGGTAAGTAGTACAGATTTTTCCCCGTACATTGGAGGAATTAGGAAACTGAGATCAGAAAGTTTAAATAACAAGGTCATTTAAAAGCAAATAAAGAAAGAGTTGAAGTTAATTTAATGTATTCTATGTAACCCAATATATTAAAACATTACTGTTTTAATGTCTAATCACCATAGAATATTAATATTTCCCTTTTTTAATCTAAATAATAGAGATCTGCTATGTATTTCATACATATTGATTTGGACTAGCTATATTTTTCAGTAGTCAGCAGCCACATACAAATAGTGGCTACCATTTTGAACAATGCAGACAGACACTCTTAAATTTAGTTTGAGCAATATACTAGGCCCTGGACCAGCCCACAAAAACCTATTTTAATGAAATGGAACTCTGTCAGTTCTATTTCTCCTAGTCAGTTAGGAGTTTCTAGATTCTATTACATTTATTCACTGTATTAGTGATCTGATGGGCAGACACTTTCGGGTGTCTCTTTGATGCCATTCTCTTTAGGTGACAGCAAACTGGATGAGATTGAGCAACATGAAGTTTTTCAAAGAAGTTACAGAGTAGGAATTTAGTAATATAGCCATGGTTCTATGTACTGTAACTTAGTTTTCTTTGGAAGACACAGTAGAGTTTTGCAAAAGATTTTCAACTTGTAAAATACATTTTATGCCATTTTTGCTTTAGAAAATTATATATGTTATTGTTCAATGTGACACTTCTAATACTTCGAAGTATTCATATGAGGGGGATCCAAAAAAGCCGGAGTTTATTTATAAAAAATTGTGTATTGATTCTTACATTTAAAGTGAAGTCACCTTCAGAGTACTCTCCATTTGGTGGTGAGTACTTTTTTTTTTCCACTTTTTTTTCTACTGCTCCAAACAGTTTTTGAACTCCTTGATTTTGATGCCTTTTAGTGCTTCTGTCATTTTGGTTGGTTGGTTGGTTGGTTGGTTGGTTGGTTGGTGGGTTTCACCTCTTCTACATCAGCAAAATGTTTCCCTTTGAGGACTCTTTTCCATCCAGGAAAACAAAAAAAAAAGTTGTCCGTGGCAAAGTCTGGTGAATAGGGAGAGTGGCGTCAATCCATTTTTTTGGTTAAAAACTGGTGAACACTCTGCACAGTGTGGGCAGGTATGCTCGTTAATCACCCATGGTGAAATGGGCAAATGCATTGAAAGAGTCTTCAGGAAAAATTCACTGAAGCTGAACGCAGCTTCTCACAACACCACCAGCTGGTACACTGATACAGATGGGTTCCTAGAATACTCAACCTAGTCAGGGGAGCCTGTACTACAAGGGGCCTGTCCTCCAGAAGATAATTCCATTTTTGTTTTTTTGGGTCCCCCCCTCATATATCACGTTCTCTCTATTAAGATTGTTTTACTACTATTAGATTTTTAAAACAATTTCTCCAGAAATAAATTAAGTGTTCAAGCTAGTTGACTAGTCCTTCCATCAATTTCTTAAAAACACTTGCCACGTAAAATAAAAGATGGGCCTCTATTGTTTAACATATCACTAGTGCTCTAAAATTTGGTAAAGCACTTCAGTGCCTAGACTGGCTCTGGCTTCTGGGGAAAGATTGCTTGGTGTGCCTTCAATATTAGGGTAATTGCCACATAATTCTTTACCATATAGCTCTATAAGAATATAATTAAACATTGGTATTTTCAGTAACAATAATTTTGTATGACTAAGCAAAATGAATTATCAGGCCTCATGTCAGAATGTTAAGAAATGCTTTATCTGCACTAGAAACAATTCCTGGTTATCAAATACGATTATTCAGTCTTTCCTCGACTCCCTGCCTGTATTTGTATCTTTTATTTATAGAATTCTCATACAGTTGGTCTTAATAAAAAAGTTAATTTTTGTTGTGGTCTCTGTCTGTAATCAGTCTTTCCTTTTGAGGCCCCATGAGGCAGCTCTACTGTCCTAGGCCCTTCTCCCTGTTGTGTCACAGACAGTGGAAATAGGGACTGGCATGGAAGGCAGGGCTCATGACCATGTGAGTTTACCTTCTGAGCATGGTAATTTCGATGAATTATCAGATGTGTCAGAAGTTATGTATGTTTGATAATTTTTCCCAATCAAAAATACTTAAAACTTAACTATGTTTAACTGTAATAGCAGCCTAATTATTACTAATTTGGCTAAAGTGGTTATCTGCAGCTTTTCTTCCAGAAAACTTAATTAATTTTTTTATCATTTAAAACAGGAACTTTTGAAGCCATTTAAACGTGCAAAGCTCATTAGATCCAATAATGGACAGGTGACAATTACATACAAATCATTTAAAAACTAAATAATGAATAACTGTCGTCCCATTTTTTTTTTTTACTGTACATTGTCATGCAATGTCTTCTCTGCATTCTGTCTACAAAAGCATTTAAAAAATTATTACTAAACATTGTATCAGGGACAGTTGGGCACACCTATGGGAAAAGCATGCTTTCTTTGCATATCTTTTCCTATGTAGTTCATCTAAATGATAATTCTTTATTTAATAAAAGTGTATATGTATTATATAATAGTAATCTATGAGCATTTTATCATAACAACCCATTTCAGTTTCATATTTACATTGTTTTTTGTTTGTTTGTTTTTATTTTAGGCCACTGAACAAAAAATCAAAGGTACGTTGTTCAAAGCTTTTTTTAATTTTATTTTTTCATTAAAGCAAGGTTGTTGATATGCATTTTTATTCACCTCTAGGGTGGGAGAGAAATGAGAATAAAAGGAGAGGGGTGGAGAGACTTCTTCAGTGACACCACATTGGAGTCATCCTTTGGGGTTCATGCTCTTACCGTGGTGGATACACTTTTAGAATATACTACCTCAAGACCTATTTTATGACTGTCTCTGAAGAGGAACACCACTTCTTAACAAACTCCCTTGATTTAAACGTTTGAGCATAGGTACCTTTCCTTTAGTCTTCCATCAAAAGTCATCTGGGGTTACCTCTAGGATTCACCCCATTCCTTGCTTTATTCATTTTCTTTATACTGTTGTCCCCCAAATCCTTCCTGTAGGCAGACAGTAACAACCACTTTATATTATCACTGAAGATAGTAGATTACTAACCTATGGTCATTGCACCAGGTTGAACAGCTCCCACTACATAGCAAGCAAAAGACTTCAGGGAGGTAAGGTAGGAGGAACTGAATTCCCCTCAGATCCTAAATCAGGAATTATTCACCCTTCCAGGAGTTGACTACCTGGTAATGAAATGGGTAGGGCTCTCAGATGCTGAACTTGTTAGGCCTAAAGATTCTGAATTTTTATTTTGAGCTGTATCAAAAGTACAGTCCGTGCATTGGGTTGATATACACAGTCATTTGTGCCTATTTTAATTTGAGGTCAGCATTGGCAAGGGTAGCAATTGTATAAGAATGAATAAGAACATTTGTAGCTTATGTTTTACTAGAGAAAATGGCAATAGGACATGCCCAAACACAGTATAATATGATGTGATTCAGTTAAAGTGAAAATGCCTACGTTGTCTTGGAAACTAGAGGGGTGATAATTACATTAACACAGGGAGGTAAAGAAAGCCTCTTGAGGAAAACCTTGAGATTGTGAATCTTAAATGATGAAACAGCCAGTCCAAAAAAAGAGAGAATGCAGTGGCAGAAGGATCAGCATGGTGAAGGCACAGAGATGGGAAATAATGTGATATTGTATGTAGTGGTGGAATTTCTAGAACAATAAATACTCATTGACAAGTAGACAGGTAGAAGGGTTTCTCTGATGAGATAGGTATCGGTCAAGTCAAAGAAGGCCTCATATCCTGTTGTACTAAGGAGATGGGACTTTTATTTTTATAGACAATTAGCAGCCACTGAAGAGTGTAAGCAGAAGAGTGACATGGTTTGGTTTTTGTTCCTTTTTAAAAACTATCAAGCACTGTATATGGAAAGTATTGGCTGAAAGATGGAGCTGAGAAAAGCAAGGCACTCTGAGCAGAGGAGGCAGGTGGATGAGAAGAAGGAATATTTAGAGTGACTATAGAGGTATTGGGGGAAGTGGCAAAATATAGGCCTGGAGGTAGACAGACTGGAGGACTTATGCTGGTTAGAGAGTAGAGAGCCAGCAAAGGTTTCTGCATTTAGAGGTCACAGTTATAAGCTGTGCTTTAGGAACATTTCTTTGTCATTAGTTTCCAGTGTCACCAGTAGAAGCAGTACCAGAGAGTAGAGAAGGAGTAGAGAAGGTGATTAAGATTTGAGCCGCATATACAGAAGTCACTTCAAAATACATTGTGTTGTTTTGCTAGCTCTTTTACTCATTTCATCCTTCCTTTGGTGGCAGCTCTCTTCATAATTGGTCATGTAAAGGTAGAAGATGGATGACAGATGTGTGAGACATCAAGAATGGGTGAGATTAGAAGAGGGATTGAAGGTCATATATATATGCATTTGAACTTGGATGTCTAAGAATGTTGCAGGGATGTGGAATGATGTCTGGAAGAACATTGTCACATTAATTTAGTAGGAATGTGAGGAAATTTTCTTAAAATTCCACTTTCCTCATACCACTCCCCTATATAAGAATGTTAAGTTGTCCCATGCTTTATGCTTTAAGACAAGATTCCTCTAGTTGGCTCCCATGATCTAACCAACCTTTTTTCCATCACTCTCTCATACTTTTCAGAGTCTTCTCTCTTTCAATGTTCACTTCTGTTTCTTCCCCCACCCCCCGCCCCCCATTCAGCTTCTCAGCCAAGGATGCCTTTCATTCAGCATTTCTAACCCTCTCAGAGCTTATCTTCTAATGGATCACTCCGACTGCCATTGACCCCACCCTCTTTGATTTCTTGGGATATGATGATATGTCTTCATTTGGGGTACTTGGTTATATTCTGTTACAGAGTTTTGACTGAGTATCCCATGGATATTTGTTTCTCCAACACAACCTTTGAGTACCTGTTGCTTATATCCTTTCCAAAAATGTCATCCTTTAAGATCACAGATTTGAGTCTTCTGGGAATGTTAGGCTGAGTATACAAAAGTCGCTTCAAAATGCATTACGGTATGTTACTTTGCCAGCACTTCACTCACTTCATCCTTACTTTGGTGGCAGCTGCATTCATAATTGCTCATGTTTGTTCCGATTCATGAAAGCATATTGCTTATCTCTGTGCTGTGTGTAATATCTGTACAGTGCCTGTGGTTTGGATTAACAGGAATTAGAGATTACAAACTGGTGGCTTGTGGGACAAGTTTAGCCCACAGTTGATTATGTTTACTAAACTCTGTATTTCAGAATCCTTAATGATTTATAGAAAAGTTAAAAAGATACTACAGAGAGTTTCCTATGTATACCTCACCCAGTTTTTCTATTATTAACATCTTACATTTCTGTGGTACATTTGTCAAAACTAAGAAGCCAACAATGATACTAACCGAACTCCAGACTTTGTTTAGATTTCACCATCTCTTCCATTAGCTTCTTTTTGTTTTAGACTCTGTTACAAGATACGTGATGCACTTAGTTGTCATATCTCTCCAGTCTCCTCTGGTCTCTACATAGTATTTTTTATTATTATCCTTTAAATTTTTGATTGTCAGCATTTAAGAATCAAGAGAACCCACCTAATCCAGAATTGCAGTTTCTCTTGCAGTTTGTACTGTTAACTTATTTTGGTCTTTCCGTATTAGAGAGTCTATGTATATAAAACCCAAGTTTAGTCACATGTGGCTATCAAGTCCTTGAACTGTGGCTGAATAGCAGAATTTTAATTTTTTATTGGACTACATAGCTCTTAGAGCCTTCTTGATTGCTGAGAGTCAAGATTTTAGTGCTCAAACTGAGCCTAACTAGTTAGGCTGGAGCACCCCTGTGGAATTCTGTGTTAATGAGCTGTTTCTAAGGCTGCTGCTATTTCTGGTTAAATAACACCCACTAATGTTGCTGCCGCTTAGTGTTACAACTGTTCATATGAAACCTCAGGTTTTTGTAAAGTATCATAAATTAAATTCTTGATCTCTTTTGTGCAGATGATTAGATGTTTATTTCTTGATGCAATGGATGCATGATTCACCTAATAAAAACATGGTCTAGTATAATGAGTGGCAATGAAATTTTTGAAGGTTTTATTCTTACCTTGTGACTTGAACTTTGAAAAACTGTAAAGAACATGAATAGTTGTATGTTTGAATATTTGAAATATGTGTTTATTTGAAACAGTAGAGGGGTGAAGTGCTGAAAAATATACTGTGAGGTTTAGGAATAGGTGTATAAATTTTAAGGTACCCTATTGCCTGTATGATGTAAAGGTAGGGAAGGAATTAATGTCCCCTCTTCAGAATGTCCTTGGAAACTTCGTTAAGAATAAAGGTCATTTTTTAAAAACAGCTTTTGAGCTGTGACACTGTCTTATTTTGGAAGCATGCTAATTGTACATTCCTTGCAAAACAATATGCACTGATAATTTTTGACAGGTAATATTTATTTCTGTCTGTCTGTCTTTGTATCTATTTATCATTCCAATACTTTCTTCAGGTGACTTCATAAGCAAGCTGTATTCCAGAGACTAACAAACCCTAGAGCTCCTGAAGGGGAGAGGAGCCAGAGATGGAAGCAGGAATAAAGGAAAACAGATTTTTTTATTTTCTGCTGGTTACATGGGAAAGCATAGTTTATTACTGCTATTCTCATTCTGGATTAAAAACTCATGAAAATTGAATCAACATTTAAAACACATTTTTGTTTCTGTCACAGTTGGAAACCATTATTCTTTCTTTCTTTATTTTTTTATCAAACACAATTTCATTGCTTAAATCCATTGATCTAGGGAGTGATCAAATTACTGAACTATTAAATCAGCTCCATGTTAAATCATGTTGGAGACATACGGACAGCTAACTGCATACTTACTGTGTGCCTTGCACTATGCTTTATATACTCCATCTAGTCAAGGAAAATACTCTAAATATTGAATTACTAATAACAGATGGGTATACAGTGATCCTGAACAACTCCTGGAGCAGGGTCCTAAAAGCTTAATGTCCTAAGGATAACCCTTTTTACTGAATTTGGGGAAATGTTTGGGACTCAGGGGAACGACCATGGCAGCAGGCTGGGAATTCTTGAGATGTTACTCAGTTGATAATTCAAAAACTCACATGTGAGTGGGGCTTTATCAGTGTATACTAGCACAATATAAGTCTGTGTTTAATCCCTTCAGCAGCCCCCTGGAAATAGATAGTATCATCATTTATTGGTAAAATCAAGGTCAAGAAAAAGTTAAGTCACTAACTCGGCTGGCCTCTACTGTTTCTTCACCTTTGAAAACAGCCCTGAAGTTTTATGAAAGGCAAAATAAGGTTACACTATTGTCCATGCTTTCATAATATTCAAGGAATGAAATAAATAATGTGTTTTTTAAAAACAGTTCAGAAAGATTTTAGATTTTATAGTATTTCCCTTCTGATTAAGCATAGATAAATAAAACGGCCACAAGCATAATGGACGATTTGACAACTTTGCCATGTGTAAAGTGACTGGCTTTTCAGGAATCATGAGAGAAAGCTTTTAAATTGTTTCTTATGTCTTTGAATATTCATGAAAAAGAATTGGAGTTTTGAGGACCAAGTAAAAAGCTGATTCTAAAAGCTTTCCCATGCTTCAGACCCCTCCTCTAAAAATTGATACCATATAGAGCAAAAAACCTGACTGCTAGTTAAATGTGAAATCCTTGCTCCAACTCTTCAAGGAAGATGTAAAAAAAGACTTGATGAAAAAATCACATAGCCTCAGTTTCATGCATTCTTCAGAAGGACAGGAAAATACCTTGTGCCTTGGCCAGTGTGGCTCAGTTGGTTTGGAGTGTCAACCTGAAACTGAAGGATCAAGGGTTTGATTCTTAGTCAGGGCACATGTCTGGGTTGCAGGTTCATTCCCTGGCCCCAGTACAGGAGTGTGTATGATTGCTGGCCCAGGTGCATATGGGAGGCAACCAATCTGTACCTCTCTGTTGGTTGTGTTGATGTGTCTCTCCCTTTCTCTCTCTCTCAAAGCAATGAAAAAGTATCTTCTGGTGGTGATTTTAAAAAAAATAGAAAACACCTTCTAATGAGCTTGGGCAGTAGTCCCTTTCTAGATGCTTATTAACTGATAAATTTGATAAAAGTTATAGGACACAGTGTAACTCTTGGAATACTCTTGAGATGACTCCATTGGAGTTCAAGAAAGAAAAGTATTTAATTTGTCCCCTTCTTATTAATAAAATATGTGCTTTTTTTACTTATTTTTTCTTTTAATAGTCACTGCCAGTGTCAGCTGTGTTTTATAATTTCATGGGGTCATCTTGGGAAACAAAAATGAAAAATTACTGTGTAGTAATACATTATCCTGAACTTAGGATCCAGAAAGTACCATTGTTTTCTTCATTCAACATTTATGAAGTATTTATTATGTATCTCAGCTTATCACTCCATTTTCTCCACAAAGTCTTAAGTTTCTTAATCACGAAGCCTCTCACAGTAAGGAAATTCAGGAACTTGAGTCGCTTGACAAAGGATCACTGTGCTACATAGATATTCAGAGGAGATAACGAAGGCCCAGTTTGGTTGTGACTTGCAACGCGTTGCCTAACCTGAATGTAGGTAATGGCACATGTAGAAAATGGTGTTTTGAGACTGTTAGGGTATGAGAAATAGTTTTAAATTATTGTTTAAAACCTGATCTAGGGATTAAAGATCTCACAGTTGTTGGAGGCTTGTGGGAGCATCCTGGGACTGTGTCCTGAGCCCTGAGAGTCTACCTTGGCCACAGTAGGTCTTCACTTTCAAAGAAAACAAGTCAGGATTCTTCTAGAGGTTTAAATATTGGAGTACAAAACAGGATGGAATAGCAAGAATAGCTTTATCATTTATAGCCAGGTAAGAGAAAGCTGGAGACTAGGAAAAAAACATTTATATATGTTATAATTTGCACTTTCATTTGTTTAGTTCTAGCAAGAATAGTAAGTCGTGCCTCAGAATGCATCCTGAGAGCTGTCAGTGCTGTATCCTTAGCAAAAATGTGCCTGTTAAAACAGTACAGTCATCCCCCCTTGTCTGTGGGGTGGAGTAGGGAGGCTTTTTCCAAGATCTCCAGTGGATGCCTGAAACCACAGATAGTGCTGAACCCTGTATATGAGGTCTGTCCAGAAAGTATTCAGCCATGCACTATTAAAAATAGAGGCATCTATTGAAGAAGATACAAGAAACATTGTACATATGACAGTGGTGCCTTAGTCCCCTTCAAAGTAGGCGCACCTTGGGACCTCACACAGTTCTCCCAATCACCATCAGCTGCCCCATTGTATTTTCCTGAATCTCATTAGCGGTCTGAAATCTCTTCCCTTTCAAAGGTAATTTTAGTTTTAGGGAAAAGCCAGAGGTCTCAGGGCACCAAATCTGGGCTGTAGGGGGGCTGAGTCACCTGAGTGATTTGATGTTTCTCCAAAAAACTGCCCAAGACAGGATTCATGAGCAGGCGCATTGTCCTGACAAAGCTTCCAATCACCAGTTGCCCATAGCTGCGGCAGTCTGAGTCATCTGAATAGTTTCCATAGAGGAATGTTCAAGCTTAATGAAAAATTTGATGCAGATTTGTTACTCTGTTTGCTTCGTCATTTTGAATGCTATGGCCACACAGTACACATGCTCACTCAGCAGTGTCTACCCCCCCCCCCCCCCACTGACTAGCCCAATGAAGTTGTCGTTATTCATGCATGCACGTTCCAGTTCACTCTTATTTGGCTGCTAGATTACATTAATGTCATGCAAATCATTCTCATTATGTTAATAATGGCTGGGCTTTTTCTGGACAGACCTCATAACACTATGTTTGTTCCTATACATATGTACCTATGATAAAGTTTAATTTATAAATTGGATATAGTAAGATTAATGACAACAATAAAATAGAACAATTGTAGCAGTATACTGTAATAAAAGTCGGGTGAAATATGGTTTCTCTCAAAGTATCTTCTTATTTCACTGTCCTCATGCTTCTTGTGTTTTGAGATGATACAATACCTGCGTGTTGAGAAGTAAGGTACTCAGGATGACATGCAATTTAAAACTTACTAATATGTTTGAATTTCCCATTTAATATTATTAGGACTATGGTTGATTGCAGGGAACTAAAACCATGGAAAACAAAACTGCAGATAAGATGGAAGAGGGAAGGGGATTACTGTACTTAAAGGCAGCATTTGGGCAGAAGCAAAAAACAATTGAATTATCTACTAAAAGATAATCCTGGAATTTTAGCACAAATTTAGCATAGTAGTTAAAAGTCCAGGCTTCTGAGTCAGACCGACTTGAATTTGAATATTGTTTTTGTAGTTCTTATTTCTATAACTTGGGCAAGTTCCTTAACCTCTTAGCCTCACTTTGACTGTGTTGAAAGGAGATAATCTGGGCTATTATTGTTAGGGGAATGAAATAACAGAACATAAATCACAGGACCCAGAGGGTAGTAGATGCTAAGTATGTGATAAATCTGATCTCACAGATACTAAGTGACTGAGCCATATAATTATTCATTCCCCTATTGGAGAGTTTCATTTTGCCGTTATAAGTAAGATGAAACTTAATTTATACTAAAAGGAACATTGGGTTGATAGTCAGATTTGATGTTACATTTCAGCTCTGCCATTTAACTAGATGTTTGATCATGGGTAGTCTTCTTCTGAGCCTTAGCTGCCCCATCTGTAAAATGGAAATAATATTTCAAATTTATGGAATCATGATGAGAATAAAGAGATATTAGTTATATTGTCTGACATTGAACTGATACTTGGTACATTTTAATTTTTACCACTATGATTGCAGTATCCTAGCAACCTTTCATCCCCTTGAAACGGCATACTAGCAGTTTTCCCAGTTATTTCAGAGTTTCTCCTCACCCAGACAATGATTTGCCTTTTTCTTTCATTAAAGCTGAACCCAACAGAAAATTGTACAAGAACAACAATTAAAATAAATTTAAACAAACAAAAAAAAAAAGCTGAACCCATTCTAGCATTGGTGAATCACGGTGCAGTGTCTCTGTCGTAATGCAAGGAGTATGACACCATGGGAATAGGATATATCATCTTTATGATTTTGGTAGGCCAAAAGTGGTATCCTGTTGCTTCAATTTATATCTGTTTATATAACAGTAAAATGGAATATTATATGTTTAATTATTTGTACTTTTTTCCTTTTTTGAATTACCCATTCTTGTTCTTTACCCATTTATGTCTTGAGCCTAGAGATTTTGTTACCAGTTTATATGAGTTTCTTGTATAAGAGGCTCATTAGCATTCCATCTGATGTATATGGTGCAACTATTTTCAAAACTATGGTCTATATTATATGCTTGAAGTTGTTCTGAGGATGAGATACCAGGTAGAAACATCTAACTTTTGCCCAGTACAAGATACCATAAGGAATACCTACACAGAAGATGCAAAAATATGTTCAGAAGAAGTAAAGCAGAATTAAATGTTACAGTCTTAGTTTGAACCCCACTCCTGAACTCTAGTGACTGTTGAATGCTTCCCTGTGTTAGGCTTAGCAACCTTAACCAAAACAGTCCCTTATTTCCTTTAGTTAGGGAAAACAGCTGGGCAGTGGAAGGGTGAGAATGCATCCCTTTAACTTGTTCCAAAAAACAAAGATTTTTCAGTTTGCCTTTTACTTTGAAATAACCACATATTACTGCCCTTGAAAAAAATAAAATATACTGGCCCTGGCTGGTGTGGATCAGTGGATTGAGTACTGGCCTGTGAATCGGAGGATCACTGGTTCAATTCCCAGTCAGGGCACATACCTGGTTGTGTGTGGGCCAGGCCCCCAGCGGCGGGGCACATGAGAGGCAACTACACATTGAAGTTTCTCTCCCCCTCTTTCTCCTTCCCTCCCCCTCTCTCTAAAAATAAATAAATAAAATCTTTTCAAAAATAAATAAAATATACTGCATAATTTTATTTGGTCAAACTTAATTTTTTCAACTCTTAAAACCCTACCATTTTTCCAAATTTAGAAGAATTTTTGCCTCATTTCTAAAACTTAAAGTAGTAGTAGTAGTTATTAGTTAGTAGTTAGTAGTAGTAGTAGTAGTAGTAGTTAATTTTATAGTATTAACTGTTTAATGTAGTTAAACTTTATTTTTAAATATTTGGGACTTTTTCTATTAAAAAATAACCATGTGTATTTGTTAAATAATTTGTATCTTTAGTGATTTTATGACAGTTCCTTTATTGGGTAACTTTTGTGACCCTTCCTAAAACTTTTTTTTTTTTTTTTTTTTTTTTTTTATTTTTGGG